>CM060903.1:1032139437-1032569437 GCA_030737815.1 Allium fistulosum
CAGTTCCTTTCGAAACCTGACAGATATGACATCGTTCCACAAACCTCTCCACCTCTTTCCTCATCGATGGCCAAAAGTAAGATTGTGAAATCAATTGTAATGTACGGTCTCTCCCCACGTGTCCTTCTTCATGTAGCTCTTTTACGATCTTCATTCTCAAACTACCCTCCGGTATGCACAATCGATTTCCTTTGAACAGAAAACCATCTATCATTATAAACTCATCTGTCTCCCCATCCTTGACTTTATCAACAAACTTTGCAAAGTAAGGATCATTGTCAAATAATTCTGATAACATTTCAAACCCCGTCACTTCAACCTTTAGTGTAGTCAACAAATGACTCCTCCTACTCAAAGCATCAGCCACGCGATTCGTCACCCCTGACTTGTGTTTAACAACAAAAGTAAATTGTTGCAGATATGCAATCCACAATGCATGTCTCGCTGAAATCTTGTCTTGCCCTTGTAAATGCTTCAACGCCTCATGATCAGTGTAAAGAACAAACTCTTTCTGGAATAGATAATGTCTCCAGTGTTTAATAGCTTGCACAACAGCATAAAACTCTACATCATATGTACTATATCGCATCTTTGCTCCTGACAACTTCTCACTGAAATAGGCAATAGGACGACCCCTTTGACACAACACTCCTCCAATCCCAACCTTTGACGCATCAGTATGTAATTCAAACAACAACTGAAAATCAGGTAATGCTAGGATTGGTGCTGTCATCAATAACTCCTTGATTCGTTCAAAAGCAACTTTTGCTTCCTCTGACCATGAAAACTGTTTACCCTTCATACAATCAGTCACAGGTGCCATCACACTACTAAAGTGTGGAATAAACCTTCGATAGAATGAAGTCAACCCGTGAAAACTACGGACTTCCGTTATCGTCTTGGGATGTGGCCAATCTCTGATCGCCTCAACTTTACTCTGGTCCACCTGTATACCTTCCTTCGAAACAACATATCCCAGAAATAAAACACTATGCGTCATGAACACGCATTTCTTCGTTGCAGCATAAAACTGTTCTTGTCATAGTACCATCAGCACTTCCCTCAGATGATTCAAATGTTCCTCTAGACTTCCACTATAAATCAGAATATCATCGAAATATACCACCACAAACTTCCCAATGAATGGTCTAAAAATTTGATTCATCACCCTCATGAAAGTACTCAGTGCATTCGATAGACCAAACGGCATTACCAGCCATTCATACAAACCTTCCCTCGTCTTGAATGTTGTCTTCCATTCATCCCCTGGTCTAATGCGAATCTGATGATAACCGCTCTTCAAGTCAATCTTAGAAAAGATTACGGACCCACTGATCTGATCCAATAAATCATCAAGCCTTGGCATCGGAAATCTATATCTCACAGTAATCTTATTCAATGCTCGACTGTCAGTGCACATCCTCCACGTTCCATCCTTTTTTGGTACCAATAAGGCTGGTACAGCACAAGGACTTAAACTCTCCTGCACACGCCCATGTTCAAGCAATTCTTCCACTTGCCTCCTCAATTCTTCATGTTCCTTTGGACTCATTCGATAATGTGGTCTGTGTGGCAACACAGCACCTGGAACAAGATCTATCTGATGTTGTATATCCCTCAACGGTGGCAACTCCGTTGGTAACTCCTCTGGAAATACATCGTCAAATTCTTTCAAAACTGGTTTAACTTCTTCTGGAATTTTAACTTCTTCACGGCTCTCTCTCCTTATCAACAAGAACACTTCAGGCTCCTCCTCTACTTCTTTCACAAACTCCTTCAAAGATAACAAAGTTTTAAGCTCCTCAATCTCCTCCAACTTGTTTTCCTCCTGTTGTCGCTTCTTTGGAACTAGAGTAATCTTTGTGCCTTCAAACATGAAACTGTAACTGTTGGTACACCCATCATGTTGTACTGCTCTATCATACTGCCACGGTCTTCCCAGCAACAAATGACAAACATCCATATCTACCACATCGCACCAGATTTCATCTTTGTATTTCTTTCCAATTGAAAAATTCACACGAGCCCTTCGTCCAACCTTCACCTCCCCGCCTTTCCTTAACCAAGCTAGCTTGTATGGCTTCGGATGTTTCTCAGTCTTCAATGCCAACTTCCTCACAGCTTCAGAAGAAATTATATTATCACAGCTTCCAGCATCAATAACAAATTTGCAAACTTTCCCCAGAATAGTACATGTTGACTGAAAAATATTACTCCTCAACCAACTACAATCCTTCTCTTGCTTTGGTGTTAAACAGGACCTCTTCATCATGAGATTATAACCTTCGTCTCCAGACACTTCTTCTTCCTCCTCATCAGGTGGTGAATTGGAACATTCAGCTTCTTCATCCTCATCCACAACCTCTGCTATCATAGCTCTCTTCTTCGGCTTTGGACATTCGCTACTTTTATGACCAAATTCCTGACAATTGTAACATTTGAAACCGTTGTTAACCTTTGTCTTCTCAGCCTCCTTCACTACTGGCCTACTGATAGGTTTAGAAACATTATAACTCCCACCAACACCCTTCACTTGATTGTTAGAATTAGTAAACGCACCACTTGATCGTCGTCCCTGTTTCTCCCAAGCCAACGCTTTCTGATGTGCTTCCGCTACAGATCTAGGATCAAACATATTAACCATATCCTGAATCTGCATTCGCAATCCCCCAATGAATCTAGATGTCAGCTGCTCTTCCGTTTCCATAATATCATTCCTTGCAATAAGTTGATAGAATTCATCAGCATAGCCGTTAACAGACTTCGTTCCTTGTCTCAAGTTTTGCAAACGTTGATACATCAAAGATTGATAATTGTAAGGTAAGAACGTTGCTTTCATCAATTTCTTCATCTTTTCCCAAGATTCAACCTTTGACTTCCTCATTCGTTCACGTGTAAGTTTGGTTTGCTGCCACCATGCCAAAGCTCTACCCCTCAACCTTGTAGCAACCAACTTCACTCTACGATGTTCTGGAACTTCCTTGAAATCAAAAATCTCTTCAACATTAGCCATCCAATCTAGAAATTCCTCCGCTTGCATACCACCTTTGAATTCAGGAATTTCAGTCTTCATCCCCGACTCCCACTTGTGATCATACTCAGAGTAATTTCTTCCTTGTCCTCGTCCTTGTCCTCGAACACTACCACCATCATACTCCTCTTCAAAATCAGATGTATATCGTTGTCTTTCTCGTCCACCCACATCTCTACTACCATCACGCCTACCACCATCATCCCTTCTATCTACATTCCTCCGTTCACGATCATTCACGTTCCTCCCACGCCTTTGATCATTGTCAACACTTCTTTCTCGATTGGATTGTGGTGAGACTCTACTTCCCCCATGGTTAGATTCAGGTGAAATCCTTCTCCGATTTTGATTCATCTCCGTCATAAGCTTCTCTAACCGACCAATTCCTTCGTTAAGCTTTTCACTAAAGTTTTCATTGATTCTTTGCTCCATCTTATCAGCCTCTTCTCTTCGATACAAAGCTTCAACGTTTTGATGTCGATTGGCTCTTCTTGGCGGCATACTTGAAATTTTACAAACTCTTCAAATTCAAACACAATTCGAACTTTGATCCAAAATGGAATGGATCGAAAACTTCCACTTTGTTGCAATTTGCGATGAACACGATGAACACAACCTCTCCAAATGATAAGATCTGATCTCTAAATTTCAATACAAAGTCAAACAACTTCACTTGCTCACGGCTCAACACTTCAAGCTTCAAAATGATTAGGTTTCAAATCTCGATATAGCTATGATTGGCTAGAACAGGCTCTGATACCAAAAACTGGCGCAGCGGATTAAACAAAACAATCTTCAATCGGTGAAAGTAGTAATCGGTGGATTGGAAGATACTGAAATGCCCAAATTCGTTGATCCGAAGATACCGAATTCTAGCTATCCCGAACTCGTTGATCGCGCACGATACCGGGTTCAAAGATCTTCAATTCTTCAAGCGTTGATCAAGCGCACTTGATTCCGCGAATCGGCTTCTACAATCGTTGAATCGAGCGCACTCGATTAACCGAAAGAGGAGATAGGAGATTACACTCAACTACCAATTTAGATGAAAGCACACAGCAATCAAAAGAGAATTTTATTCAAAAATCAACAACCTTTACAAATGATTCACACGGCCTATTTATAGGCGTTTTACAACTCACGCAAAGAAAACACAAAATTACAACAACTCCTAAGTCGGCACCGACCTAGCAACCTCCGACTTACGACTCGTAAAAGTTGCGACCTACGACTTAACAGTATTACAAGGTACACGACTCCACTTAGGTCGGTAACGACCTAGCTACATTATTCCATCGACTTACAAACAGGTTACACGACTCAACCAGTAGCGCCTCTGAAGCAGACGACCTAAAACATGCGAGTTACGACATAAGAACCAGACGACTTATCATTCTACGGCTCAGATTAAAACGGCATAGAAATCCACGGCCTCAGTCTTCAGTGACTTAACTTAGGTCGGTAACGACCTAAAAACAAACAAGTAACGACTTAAGAAATCAACAGCTGAGATTAAGTCGGCAAACAAGATCTACGGTTCCAGTCTTCAGCGTCCTATCTCTTGACTCGTTAGGTCGTTCACGACCTAACACTTCACCAAATTGCTCTGTTTTTTTCCTGTGTGACTCGATAGGTCGTTCAGGCGACTTAACTAAGTCGTAACTCGGTTCCGACTTATCATTTGACTTGTTAAGTCGTTTACGACCTATCACTTCAACAGTTTGCTTTGCTTTCTCACTGAGTAACTCGGTAGGTCTTCCTGGTGACTTAAGATCTTTGATAATGCACACCTTTCCACGAGTTAGGTCTTCCACTCTCTTAAGTCGGTCACGACTTAAGTCTCCCAACATGTTAAGTCGGTCACGACTTACGCTTATGTCTTCTGCTTCCTTGAGTCGGTCACAACTCATAGCTCGACTCATTGCTCCTTCCATAAGTCGGTCACGACTTATACCTCCTTCCTTAAGTCGGTTACGACTTATGCCTTCACCTTTCTTACTACTTACTCGACTTATGTCTTTACCTTCCTTGAGTCGGTCTCGACTTATACTTTGACAAATGTGGGTTGCGCTGCATCAAATGTTGAGTGAGTGTGGATAAGCAAAACAACAATTTTTTGATGTGAGACCGGGCTTTATTATTCGACATGCTTTTGTGATCTAATTGAATTCTGATATAGAATTATTTAACAGCCCTTAAGTCTGTTTTATCAGCATTACACTACGGAAGGAACATAATCATCCGATCCTATTTTGAGACGTCCGATGAACCAATTCAGTTTTCGCGATACATTTATGGTATTTTAATAAATTAAAATAAAAGGTGGAATGTTCAGTGGAGTTTGATTTGGTTCACTGGCATACTGAACTAAGACTAGATGCATGATGAACCTGTGATGAAACCTACGCCTGAAAATTGTTAATTTAACACTTCTGCTTTACGAGAAAGGTTAATAATAGACAGTATTAATTAAATTCAAGTGCTCTAAGCATGATAAGAATCAGATAACTCGAGACATACGCATGTTCACGTGCAAGAAAATTGTCCTGTAATGGTGCAGGCTGTATGTTGAACATTCATTAGAGCAGTGGAATTCATCAGGATTATGCATACGTGTGAATTGCATGCCTGCCTGTCGTGATACGTTCCACTAATACTCAGTTCAGTTTTTATTTGTGAGTTGGCTACCATTTCAGATTTTTATATATACCAAGTAATCCATGTTAACGTCCAACGCAAAAATAAAAATACACCCCAACAGACAATTCCAGGCTATATATAGGCCGGCTATTGCCATAAAAGAGAGCATGCAGCTCTCTTCTTCTTCAATCGAGAGTTAAAAAACAAAGTTAAAAAAATAAGAGGAAAAAAAGAAAAAAAAAATCCAAGTAATTATGAGAAAAGCGTGGAGTATCCAAGGCAGCGGCTGTCACAGCGGTGCAAACATTCCACTGGTCGAAGAACACGCCCCCGTCGAAGAACACATAGGCATCCCAGCAACCGGTACTGGAGGCCAATGAAGCACGGTAGTTAGACGAAGACGTTTGGCAAGAAATACATGAGATGCGGTTCTGAGTCCCCACATTGATCAAAATTTGAGACCCGACAAGAATTTGTATACTTTCCAACAACTAAGTACACGTCAACACGTGCATCGATGATTCTACAAGATATCTACTTTGAAATTTTACTTTTAATTAAAATTGTAGAATATAAATTGAATATGCGACATATTTAAAATTAGGCTCGTCGTGAGCTAACCTGTGCCTTTTTGTCTAGTGTAATTTGCCTTTATAGATCTCTTCGAGCAGTTGATGCCGACAGCATTGTTCATGCTTTTCTTGGGGATATAAGATTGGCAGATTTCTTGAGTACGTATTTACTTAATTACTCCTTATTTTTTTTAATGCTTTTTAGTACTTCCAATAACCGTAAGTTGTTTTAATAGTTTTGAAAATCTTTTAAATTCGAATGTTCAGTTATGTGGTGCTTTAACCGCATGTTGGTGGAAGATTACCCGTACATTTCACTTTAGTTTTGAAGAGTTGGGTTTGACCCCTTTAGATTTTACTATGTTTACCAGTTTAGGCATCGAACGGGGGGAGCTTATGCTATGACGAGCAGTACCAACACTTTAACCGTTTATCTAGTGTACTTCTACATCTTGACTTACAAGTTGGACTGTCATCCACACTACAAATTAAATGTAGTTACATTACACAAGCAATCTCCAAATTGATACATACTTATAGCACAAAAAACGATTTGAAGATTGCTCGATTGTTTACCTGTACATGATGGGAAACTTATTTTTTTCAAATCCATCGAACACATTGCCAGTTGGATATGTTGCAGCTATTGCGGAGTTGTCATTTGATAGTCCCATCAAATATGATTGGAGGCTCTGATATTAGCGTATTTGTATCGCTCTTTGGATCATCAATACGTTATTAGGGCCAAGTCCACGTCAATTACAAGTTACTGGAAGATTTTGCAGTATTGGTACTATGAGTACTGTCGCAATATGACTTACCCAATGTTAGACTCCACAATACCTCTTTCCTTCCCCCGAGTTAGAGCATGAGCTTGAGAGAACCGTAGAACGGTGCAAGGAGGCGAGGCATGTCATATATTTGTTGTGGCACGAAACCAGATTGAGTTGCGGACTACACGATAGCGTATTATTTGACATCCTTATGATGGTTCTCTTTATATGACCGACCACATCGTAATGCACGATGGCTTCCTATCTATCATACGTTTTCCAATGGTATCATTCCCATCCAGTTTAAGATGTTATTAGTTCCTTGGCAAGTGTAACGACCCGTAAATATATCACTTTAAATAAATGATCGTTTAGCTTATCGATAATATAAATAATTTTGTAAATAATTATTTATAATTATTTATATGATTTTATAAATAAAATGTGATCATTTTTATTAGTTAGTAATGATAAAAAAAATTATTTTCAAAATTTGTTTATAAAAATATGCATATTAATTTAAAAGAGAAAATATGACCGAAAATCGAAATCTAGATTTGTTACGATAGAACGCGTGGAAGTTATGCAACGTTGTAGGGATATGTTACATACACATATACATGTACATATGCATACATGTAACAAACGCATAAACATACATATATGAAAATAATTAAGTATAAGAAAATAATATAAAATATATAAGTTATTTTAAACAAACTTACTCCTTAAGCTTTTATAAGTCAACATATGCACACATGAGAAGATGGAAGTGATGCGCACA
Organism: Allium fistulosum; assembly: GCA_030737815.1. Lineage (NCBI taxonomy): Eukaryota > Viridiplantae > Streptophyta > Magnoliopsida > Asparagales > Amaryllidaceae > Allium > Allium fistulosum. Next base: position 1,032,147,238 of record CM060903.1, read on the forward strand.
TGGAGGGAGGCTCTAGCCGTGCTTTAGAGGAAGGAAGTTGTGTAGGAGAAGTCATGAAATGGTGATGCAAAAGATGATGTGTACATGTCTTCCTTTATCCTCTTCTTTTCCTATAAATACCATACCCTCTTCTCTTCATTTTCATTCTTCTTCTTCATCATCTTTCTAAGCTTTGTCTTTCACTTTAATTGCTTCCATTCTAAGAGAAATAGTGTTAAAATTTATTTCAAAAAGAGTTTAAATTTTAATATACGGTTAAACACCTTAAAAACAATCCCAAAACTCCACTTTTCTCCTTGTTCTTCACAAACTCCACACCACTCCATCACTAGGCCGAGCACAACCCTTTATCCACCCTAGGTCATGCGCCCCTAGGCATGTCAAGTCTTGGTTGAGGCATCTAGGAGCTAAAATCCAAAAAGTAGTGAGCTTCAGAACTCAAGTAGAGAGCTATAGCGAATTTTCAATTTAATCGTTTAAAACCCAAGGTGAGAAATCCTAAACTATTATATTATATTTAGATGATGATATGATGTTTGTAAATAGATGTTTATTATGCTTTGATCATCAAGTTTGGATGTTTTCATATGAATATTGAATATATATGCAAATCATGAAAATGCACGTCGATAAGCACAAAGGAATCACTTTCTTTGAATTAATAAAAAAGTGTATATGGAATGTTAAACCTCTTTAAAAATGGTTTAAAATGAGTTTGAAATGTTTTATAGACATACAAAAATGTTTTGGTAAAGTTTGAATGAGAATTGAAAATTTAGTCAAAATTAGACTAACGGCGGTTCGTGATTTCACGCCATAAAAGTCAAACAAGTGTAAAAGGTAGAATGTAGCTCAGAATTATCCGAGATAAAAATTTTCCGAACTACTATGTCCATAGTTTTCCAACAAAGAAAGAAAATCGAGATTTCGATAAGTAGATTTTGAAATATGAGTAAAACAAGTTATTGAAAAATCACGGTTTTGTAGTTCGGAATCCAAAACTAGATTTCTTCGAAAATGATGTTTTAAAATGTAGAATAAATCTTTTAAAATTTCTAAAAGTGATTTGAGTAATAAAACGGAATTTTCAGATAATAAAAAGTTATTCTGATCAATATAGCTTAAAAAGAGAACTTTCCGCAGCAATTTTTCTATAACTTTTGAAATATAACTTTAAACTTAACAATTCTTTTCAAAATCTCTTACAAATATTTTCAAAAGGATAATTAAGTGTTTCAATGATTTTTTGGAAGTTTTATAGATTATTTAAAAGAATTTAAATAAACGATTTAAAGAAAAGCTATTACAATTAAATGGTTTAATCCTGGTCTAAAAGCCGACGAGTAGACTGGATTTTTTCTATTCGTGAGATCCGGATGTGAGGTGCTTAAACTAAGGATATGTTCAGAAGCAACCAATGCCCTAGCTCACCTGGCCTCTTTTCTAGGTAAGGAAAAGATAAGGTCTAGATGTCGAAAACGAGTTAAGTGTAAAAGGGTTTTAAGAAATCAAAAGCAGTAACAAGAGAGGTTTAATGATCTCGTATATACCGGAAAGAATGTTTTAGAAATGTATATCTCCAAAAGAGGTTTTGATAAAATAACTTAATTAATTAAAGAATGATTTCCTATTCACCTGTCCTCTTTTATCGATGATTGGTTCGGAGGAGTCGGTGTCGGATTTGGGTAATTCCTGTCTGAAGACCACTTCGAACAAATTTACGTATTCAAAGTGAAGATATGGATATGATTTGGAAGATGGAATGTAGGACTGCTTGTCATTGACCCTCGGGGAAAATTTCCCATATCATTTTATTGTGGCAGTAGTTCTTCATTAAAGATCTTCGATGCAAGGATTTCTCGCTTTTAATCCTAGGAGTAACTCCCGACAGGATGTGATAGGAGAGTGCCTTCGGTTTGTCCTGTTCTTGGACAACTTGTGTGGACGAATGTCTGGCGTTGCATTTTTATTCACATTGATTGATATCTGTGAACGTATTATCTGTTTGGTGGTAGAGAAGGCAACTTCTCTTAGCTTAACACCCTTTCCTGAGATGTACGAGCTCAGAAGTTATACGTTTGTAGAAATCAGTTGTGTGATCATGGAATGGCAGTGTGGCATTCAAAGTGGAATGTGCTTTGTGAAAGGTAAAACGTTACCTCAGGCCTCATCAAACGGAAACGGCTAAAGCAGGGTAGATGCGGTAGCGCTATGTGGGTCGCACCCATTAGGAGATGGTCATCACCTTTCTAGATTACTCTCTATATGTCGAGTATGTGGTGTATGCTTGGGGATCCCGTTAAAGGTTGGTAATGACCGGGGTGATGTCATATTCGGTACTATCCAGCGAAGAGGTAGGCCGGTTTTGTATTGGTATAGGAGTTCGGTATCTGGACCATAGGTATATCCCTCTAGAGGTATACTGTACGGAAGGTAGTCCCTCACCTTGCCATTGTATGGAATCCATTCTCCAAATGAGCTTTGTAAGAGTTTTGTTTGTAGAGCCTAACATATTCGGAATTTAATAGTGGTAAATATTTCGGCTAAGATTAATATGTTTACATGCAAATATTTTCAAAAAACGTCATTAAAAATAATATCAAATGATTTTGCGTAGCAAATGTTTTGGTTATCATAAGGTTAAAAACCATTCCGTATTTATGTGCGGCATGGTCTTATGAGATACCCTTTTTGTTTTCAAAACGCATATTTTGAGTTTCTCACACCAGTCCATGACTGACCCAGAGTTTATTTTCTTTTCCCTTAAACTCTAGGTGCTCTAATTTTTCCCGGCAGCCAAGTAGTTAGGAAAGCTTGGAGCATTTTAGAATGGAGCATGGAACAATTTCGGTCTTTCGAAGAACTTATCTGTATTCCGCTGTATCTTTATTATGTATCTACTAGCACTTGTAAGGATAGACCAATATAACTATCCTAGCTTGGTTAGTACATGTTGTAACTCTGGTAAATCACTTGAAGGATTGTATGTAATCTTCCATACGTAAAATTATAAGTGTTTTTAATGCGATGTGAGATTATGTTTGTTCTATCTTCTATCTTTATTTCTTTTTACCCCTGACGATTGGGTTTCTGGCACTTGAATTTGCATCACGTGAATATCGAGGATGTATTAGTGTCGATTTTCGAGAGTCGAAAATTCCCATTTATCACATTTGGTATCAGTGCATATGGTCGAGAAAATACCTAAGCCTGGTTGGGTTAAACTCATTAGAGATAGGGTTAGCAATGCCCTAGAATGAATTTTTTCGAGAGAGCGCACATTTGAAAATCTTATCCAAATAAGTATATTCGAGTTTTATGCCATTCCCTAAAATAATCTCGTCTATAATCCTAAAGATATTTCCTTACTATATTCAGGTGGTAGGAAATGAGTACTAAAAAAGGATGAGGAAAGGGAAACAAAACGGTTGAAGAAACAATAGTTCATGTACAACCTCAAGTTAACCTTGCCACTTTCTGCCTAACTTTTACCAACTTGGGTGGGAAACCATTCAAGGGTACAGAATCTATTAGTGAAGCTCAGGCTTGGTTCCGCTCATGTGAGAGAATATTTAAAGGATTGGGTATCAAGGATGAGCAAAAGCGCTTCTTGGCATCTTGGCAATTGCAAAATGGGGCTTGGCTTGGTGGGAGTCAATTACCATCAATGAACAAAAAGATGGTATTTCATAGGAAAGATTTAAGGAAGTTTTGGGAGAACGATACCTACCCGATGCTGGAAAGTCCCATGTCTATAAAAGCTTGATGGATTTAAGCAAGGAGAAATGTCGGTAGAAGAATACTTAAGAAAGTTTGATGAATTATCTCTCTTTGGGCCTGGACTGATTGATACTCCACTTAAGAAGAATGAAATGTTTGTGGCTGGGATAAGAAAAGAGTTTAATGATAGAATGACTGCACACCTAAAGGGATCATTCATGAACTGTTAACTCCTCTTTTTGAAGCGACCTAAAACATAAGCGACCTAGCGACCTAAAGTATGCAACGACCTAACGACCTAAAGTCTCTAGCGACCTAACTCCAGAAAGAGGCTAGCGACCTAACTCCAGAAAGAGGGATAGCGACCTAACGACCTAAAGCACTCAGCGACCTAACGACCTAAAGCACTCAGCGACCTAACGACCTAAAGCATTCAACGACCTAACAACCTAAAGCTCCAATGACCTAACTGTCAACATGGGGCAACAGTAAACCACAGCGGAGAGGCAATGCGACCTACGACCTATCTTAGGTCGTTCACGACCTAAAACTTACTACCTAGTTTAAACAAGCCGAGACAACTCCTTATGCCGCTTTTCCCTAGGTCGCTCACGACCTACCACTTGTCACCTCGTTCAGATAAGATCAAGTGCAACCCTATCAAGCTATGTCTCCTAAGTCGCAAGTGGACCACAACCTATCTTAGGTCGCTCGCGACCTACGACCCATCTTAGGTCGTTCACGACCTAACACCTATCCAGAATTCACCTATACATACCCCACCTACTCCAACTTCAAAAGGACTTTTAGCTGATTTCTGGAACGCCTATACTTTGTTGTTTTCTCGACTCATCCGAAACTTCAAACACCGAAGACGCTTCAACGGACTTTAAGAAGCGATCGAACACATTCAACATGAATTCAAAGAGCTCTTCTACATCGAAGTTCTAGCTACTCGTCTGAGTTATGTTGAAATCGGATTGTAATCAAAGACATTGTATAAAAGTTGTAATTGAATCAACAATAAAGAAGATAAAGTGGACGTAGGCTTAATTTCGAGCCGAACCACTATAAAACTGCTGTCTCTTTACTTTTCTGCTATTTTCTGCTTATATTCTGTTCCCGTACCAACGGGTGGTGCTTTCACATTACTAATACTCACACTGGGGTGTTAGCGTCGATTTTTACGTTAACATTTTTGGTGCTTTCACTGAGAACTGAACTCAGGAGTGTTCTCACCATTGCTTCGCAAAGATTTGCAGAAAAAATCTCTCTAAAGACCAAAAGTCTATCTGAAATCATGGCTCCTGGAAGAAAGGGTAGACCTATCAGATCCAGAAATGCTCACGAGGGGACTTCCGCTTCCCCAGCATCAAACCAGGCAACTCCTACCGTCGGGGTCACAAGGGCTGAATTAGACGATGTAGTGTCTGGATTATACCAATAGATTGAAGCTCAAAACGCTTTGATGATGGACAGATTAAACGCTCTGCTTGGGGCAAATCGACAACCAGAAAACAATGAAACAACCTTTGTCGAAGATTCCCATAATTCCCAAGAGAAAGGTATTCCTCAAAGAGCAACTGACACCGCCGAAGCACCACCTTTCCAAGCTGAAGGTTCAAGGCCGCAACCAACTTTTCGCGAACATTTGCCCAGGCAAACTTCCGAAAGAATAGCTGACGTCTGCCCGGCAATGCCTCTGAACAATGAGGAGTACCTATCAGGGATGGTTCGTCGAATAATGAAAGAGAGCATGCAGAGGGAAGAAAATGAGAGCGATTGGGGATTTGCTCCAAGCAGGACTCCGTTCACTGAAAGGATCTTGAAAGCAGAATTTCCAAGGAAATTTGTACCTCCTACTATCCCGGCCTATAGGGGAACAAGTGACCCTAATCATTTCCTATATAAGTATGACTGGCATATGACTGGTGCAAGAGCATCAGATGAGATTAAATGCCGATACTTTCTAGTATACTTGGAAGGAGTGGCTCTACTTTGGTTCACGAAGCTACCAGTTCGGTCCGTAGATCAATTCTCCAACTTAACTCGAAAATTTAAGGATCAGTTCAGGTTGTATGCTTCAAAAGCTAAGGATATAATGTCACTGTCCAGCCTTGAACAAGCTCCAGGAGAATCTGTTAAATCTTTCTTGAGCCGTTTCAATATAGCCTTGGCCGAAGTGGATAATGCAGAACCTTGTATGATCCTGACTTACTTGATGCGAGCCATCGACAAGTCAAGTGAATTCGGAAGATGGTTAAAAATGAAAGAACCAAATTCACTCGAGAAGTTTTATAAAAAGGCCGATGAATTCATGCGCCTAGAAAGCCTTTCTGCACCAGCGAAAGTAGTTGTTGCCGAAGTCAAGAATAACGATGTTGCTTCTAACAAAAGAGAATCTGGAAACCAGAAAAGGGAAAATGATGAAGGAAAGAAGCAGAAGAATGAGAAGAAACCTCGCCGCTTTGATCCTTCAGATTTTACCCCCTTAACGATACACCAGAAAATATCTTCTTCGCAACAGAGGACGTTGTCAACTATCCCAAACCACCTGAGATGGGGAGAGGTGCAGTGCATAATGGGAAATTCTGTCGATTTCACAATCAACCTGGCCATGACACTAATCAATGTCGTCAGCTAAAGAATGTGATTGAAGAGTTGCTGAAACAGAATAAACTGCAACAATATGTGAAGAAAAACAGAGTCGACCCAGCCTCATCCACTCAGGGGCAACAACTTCCTGCCCATCAATCCGGCTCTGGCGACAAAACTGCAGTGCAGGAATCCGAAAGGCTGGTCATTAATGTCATCATAGGGGGTCCTCACCCAGCAGGCACTCCATTCTGATTGACATGTGAATCAGAAACAATGAATCCAGCAAAGATGGAAATTCAATCCAGAGATTCTGGAACAACAATCATTTGCGTCCATTTTTTACTTAACAGCATTGCTTAAATTTGTAAAATGATGATGGATGTATCACTTTTGTATTGTAAACCACTAAGAAATCAGTGCGAATCAATAATAAAAAACTATAAATCTTGTATTCTTTAATGCTATAAGATTCTTGCCTCATTTCGATATGCAAATATATTAAAAATAGTGGAAATTAGCCACAAGGGCCTCTTTAGTAAGTGGAATTAATTTCTAGGACACACAACTAAAATAATTACTTTCAAGGACAAAACATAAAATAATTAGTTTCTAGGGTCGAAAAACCTATGAAATTATGTCTTTGAAAGTATTTGGACTGCTGACTTTGTCCTTGAAAGTAATTATTCTGCTGACTTTGGCCTTGAAAGTAATTTCTTTGAATGTATGTCCTATAAACTAATTGGACTGCATAGTTTGTCCTTATGGTGAAATGCCCCTTAAAAATATTGCTAAAATGTCGATTTAATATTGCAGGCTATCAAAGCAAAGCTTACATATTCAATGCATCAAGCGATTCTTGCAAATCACTCAAGTCAAGCCACAAAAGCTCAAAAATTGAACTCCTATAAAAGAAGTGCTATTCACAAACAGTTGATGGTTCCACCAAAGCGGGCACCTTCCTAACGCGAAGGTTCCAGACCCTTGCTAACTAATCGCGATCGTTTGTGCAAACGAACATCCAATAAAGTAGCTTGCGTCTGCCCCGTGGATTCACTCAACAATAAAATACACTTCTCTGGCAAAAAAGCAAACAACTTGCAAAAGAATGGGACATGTACTTGAAGTGATAACAAGGAATCGCTAAGAAGCTGATGGTGGAAGGACACAAGCCCCAAATGCTTCTCTTCGGAGACCAAAAATTCTTCTCTTCGGAGACCAAAACGCTTCTCTTCGGAGACCAAAAATGCTTCTCTTCGGAGACCAAAACACTTCTCTTCGGAGACCAAACGCTTCTCTTCGAAGACCAAAATGCTTCTCTTCGGAGACCAAATGCTTCTCTTCGGAGACCAAAAATGCTTCTCTTCGGAGACCAAATGCTTCTCTTCGGAGAACAAAATGCTTCTCTTCGAAGACCAAAATGCTTCTCTTCGGAGAACAAAATGCTTCTTTTCGGAGACCAAAAATGCTTCTCTTCGGAGAACAAAATGCTTCTCTTCGGAGAACAAAATGCTTCTCTTCGGAGACCCAAATGCTTCTCTTCGGAGACCAAAACGCTTCTCTTCGGAGACCAAAACGCTTCTCTTCGGAGACCAAATGCTCCTCTTCGGAGGCCAAATCCAAGAACTTCATCGATGGAACCACTAAAGGGGCACCTTCTCAAAGAGAAGGTTCCAGGCCGCAGCTGAATACTTATGATTATTTGTACAAACAAATATCCGATAAAATAGCTGACGTCTGTCCCGTGAACCCATTCAACGATGAACTATAACTTTCTGACAAACAGATCAAAACACTCTTCAAAATCTCGCTTCACTGTGTAAGGGAATCCACTTTTCAACAAACAAAAGCGATCATCCCCGAAAGTTGAAGTGTTCTTTGAAAAGAGAGAAAGAAAAAACTTCTCCGATACAAGGCATACTCTATTAAAAGCAGAATAACATTTCCTCAAAACGGAAGAATTATTCTCTAAAATAAGAGTACAAGTCTTTTCAGAATATTGCAGTAAGCCGTGGTATGGGGGCACATAGCTATATTAATAAAAACAATGCTCAAACATCATACCACGAGCTCACTGCAGTATCATATAAAGTAAATAAAGAAACTTGTGAAAAAACAAGGAATAAATGCATTCACACATATACTGACAAGAAATTGTACAAGTAAAAAGAACCATTTTATTCCATACTATAAAGTTTTTGTACATATGCAAGTTTCAAGCGGGGACCGGTACCCGCACAATCTCCGGTCAATACATGCAAAAAGCAAAAATCAAAAAGCAAAACAAGAAGAGTAAAGTCAAACTCTTTACTCCTTCTTCCCGCCATCTTTGGAGCTCTTGCCCGGCTTGATGATTAATTTCTGAAGCCGGCGTTGACGGGTCGGGGAAGAAGGAGAAGGAGGTATGGCTGGGTCAACTTCCCCTTTTTCTTCACCAGCTGAAGTGCTTTTCTTCTTCTTCTTCATTGCGCGTTTCCCTTTCCTCTTTGAAGAAGACTCACTTCCCGGAGTAAGCAACGCAGAAAGCTTTGTGTCATCATCATAAGACTGCTACGGGGTCTTCTCACTGTCCTCAAGTTCTTCCGTCTTCTGCTCTTGCGAAGCAGGTGGATCGTCAAAGCCTTGAAGGGCTCCTATTTGTTCTTCCTACGATCCCGGCTGAGAAACAGGAGTGATTTGAAGGGATGGAGGAGCAACAGTTGGAAGAGGAGAAGTTCGTGCAGCATTCAGTGTTTCCGCTACAGAAGAAAATAAGTTAAAATCAGTATTCTTCGAAAAAAGAGAAGATATTGGATCATCAGGATTTAAGTAATAAGCGAGAAATTCATCGAGCTCAGTTGAATCGAACGAGTAGTCTACTTAAGCTAGATCCGACTTGGAGTTACCTAGAGAAGTCGGCTTAATCACTTCGATTTCATAATTTTCAGCTTCAGTGTCATCCTGGGTTTTCTCCTTGACTTGAACAGCGGGAGGCTCGTAGTTGCGGCCTTAACTTCAGCTTTTGCAGGAGGTGAAGAATAAGAACTAGAGCCAATGGTATCAGGATCGACCGAAGCTAGAAGATGAGCGGGGTCGGTTAAAGGCACTTTATCCAAACGCTCTTCTCCTGCCACTTCGGCTCTCTCCCTGGCATACTTCTCTTTTCCCCTAGCAAGCGCAGTACGAGCTTCAGCATCCAGGTAAAGCGCCTCAAGATCTGCCTCTGCATAGCCAGCGCCTCCAAACATATCAAGTACGGCCTCCCAAACTTTGGCCAATGTAATCTCATATTTAGGGCCCAAAAATGAGAGGCTACCACGACCCAGGACACTGTGCAAGTAAAAATTGAAATAAAGTAGAGCTGCTATTAGCTTTGGTTGCCTCATGAGATTCTTCGGCTGCAACTTGGCCGGCAACTGCCTCATCATGCTCTTTTTCAACTTTAGAAAGCCGAGCTTTTAACGCTGTAATCTCCAGGTCTTGGGAGTTAACTCTCTCCCGCAGCTGAGCGGTATCTTTGCGGTATTTTTCAATTACATGCCGCTCTGCCTCAAGTTTTGTCTCAGCATCTCTTTGAGCAGCATGTGCATCTCGCACTTGTTTTTGAAAGACCTCTTCTTTTTGAGAATGCGAAGCGGAAGAAGTGGCAAGATCTTCCTTGAGTTTCTTAACTTCAGACTCAAGTCTCGCATTGTCGTCAGCGATGCTTGCCATTTCTGCATCATGTTGCTTACAAATTTTATCCCACTCCGACTTGTCATTCTCCATCGTTAACATAGCTTCGAGATTCATATGATTAACTCTTTGAAGCTTGTCAACCAGTTTTTGCCATCCAGACATTCTCTCGATGTCAAGCTTAATAGCATCGAGATTCCTTAGCATGGCCTGCTTATCGATGGGAACCAAATCTAAGTCAAAGCGCACTCCTTTTAAACACCAATTTGGGAATTGGCTTTGAAGTGTAGGAGGAGCATCCTTGACTTGATACCGAGGCCTGTTGATAATTGTCTGAATGTCAGATTTCTTAAGAGCAGGAGAACCGGAGGGGATGTCAAGAGGGTTAGGAGCAGCGGTCTTTTCAGAAATTGTAGAAGCCGGTTGATCGCTAAGTTTGGCCTGTATGCTCGGATCTTCAGCAACGTGACTTTTCCCTTTAACATCATAAGATTTTCTCTTGTGGGAGTCATCATCCTTTCTTCTTTGCCACTCCTCATAATTTTGTCTTTCACGAGCTTTTCTGGCAGCTCTTTCTTCATCGGTTTCCCTCGGGGTAGGAAGATAGCGCCTGGGATCGTAAGAATCCTGTCTCCCATAATGCTGAAAGTCGTCGTAGTATGAGCTACTACGCCCCATCAGAGAACCTGAAAGTGAAAAAGACAAGTCTTAAAAATCTTCGAAGTAAAGAAGCTAAGTGCGTATAAGTGCCAAAAATCCTAAGTGTGTGTGATGTGCAAGCTACGCGCGTCAAACTACAAACCACTCTTTGGTTGGGGAGTGATAACAGATTGCGAAGCAGGAGTCAACTTTTGAGCTGACGAAATTTGCTACAAAGCAGATGTCACTTCAACTGCTGGAGATGTAACTTTAGTTGTATCGTCTTTGAAGAGCTCCTGTGAAGTAATCATCGGATCGCTCAACCCATCAAAAGTGTCGTCACCATCGGGTTTAGCGGGACTCTTTCTCTCGACTCCTTTATCATCAGCTTTCCCGGAGTGTTGAGGAGGTTCCTCTTCTTCAATTACGGGAGAAAGTGTAAGTTTGCTAGATGATCCCGCAATATCAACGGAAGTGGAACACTTCACTAACGAAGCCCCTGCATCAAGTTCCTTCGATACAGCTTCCTCGGTAGAAACTGGGGCAACTAATGTTTCAGTCTCGGGACTCGAAACTTCTTGAATCTGAGTGGACCGAGAGGAGTGTAAAAGTCCGAACTGGTGCAAAAACTCGTCTTTCAGCAAAAATTTAGCGCTTCTCTCTTCAGCAGCCACAACACTTAAAGTTTCGAAGGTTGGCTTGTGGCTGGGATCTCTAAGCAGAAGAGGAAGTGCTGCAAAAAGTAAAGAATGAAGTTAAGCATTTGACAATTTGAGTTTCAAGAAGTTCAGAAAATGAAGCGAGCAGAAATAAGCAATCTTACTTCCGGTTCTCCAGACAGCATAGAATCCCGGGGGGCAGCGGACGAAGAAGAATTGACTTAAGAACCCGTGTGCACTCTCGGGCAAGTCCAGAATCAATTTACGATTTCTTGCGCCTCTCACAAGTATAATTGAAGGGTGATCTTTGTTCTTCGCAAAAATGCACAAATAGCAAATCTCTTCAAAACTTGGAAGACGGTCGAGCGTCCTCCTGAACAGCACACACAACCCCATCAAAATGGCATAACCATTGGGGTGTAGCTGGAAGGGAGAGATAGTTAATCGAAGAAGAAGCTGTCGAAGGAAATCATTAAAAGGAGGAATAGCTCAACTTAAGCACATCTGACGATTAACTGCGACAAAACCAAGAGGTGGCCTATCAGCAGTATCGTTTACTCCAGGAAACAAAACGTCCGCTTCAGCAATACCAAACTGAATGCACAATTGGTTGAAAACTCTATGATTCAAGGAAGTCGGAGTCCTTTCCAGAGGATCAATCAATGGATTAGCAATTGGAAAGACTTCTCCAGCTGGTCCTGTTTCTTCTTGTTGAGAAGTCATTCTACACAAGGAACTGGATATTCAAATATGAAGGTGCACGTTTCCTAAAAGTGTGAAGTGTTGTGCAAAACTAGTAAAATGACAAGCAAATATAACTGGAATCAAATTAGTTGACATTTGTTAATTATAGAGTTTCAGGGCTTGTTATTTCAACTCCAAGTACAGTGTTGATGCAAACAAATCAGCTTTAGTTGATTATTTTAGTTTTGCTTTAATACTTCACTTGAACTTGTTAATTCACAACGTTTCATTCACATAGTTCGTTTAAGTTGATTATTCTTTATCGACTAATCTGTCATTAAATGTGGGCAGTCAATGGCAGTATATTCGCCCTAGTTTCCTGCAAATGTTGTGTTTAACAAGTTGTTAGCTTAAAAGATAGCATAATCTATAAAGAAGTGCAACAAAGTTCAAACAGTTCAAAGTTCAAGCAAGTTCTTTCAAAAATGTACAAGTATTCCAATTCTGTCCATCTCTTAGGTCGTTCAGCGACCTAGCATAGATCGGGTTCTCCTTAAGTCGTACTGTGCAAGTTAAATAATAAGGCTTCAGGACCAGATAATGCAAATTCCTACAAGTCCTAGCTCGGCCGCAACCTAAAGCCTATGCCGCAAAAAGTTAGGTTGTTAATTTGTCAAGTCGCTCTACAGTCATTCAAGAAAGTTAGGTCGTTAACAGGTTAAGTTGTTCTGATTGAAATTCATGTGCAAATTTGTTAAGTCCTAGGTCGTTTGAATCCCAGCGCGACCTAAAAGTTAAGTCGCAGATTCGAAGGATCCTTAGGTCGTGAGAATTTGTTAGGTTGGTTGGTTCGTTAGGTCGGCCAGGTTTTTAAGTCGCTCAGATCTGTTAAATCGCTAACTTCTTCTCCACTTAATAACTCGCTATCTCGTTAACGGTTAACCCGATAACCCGTTATCACCTACGGAAAGAAATCCATCATCCTCTTCATGAAATCCATTCTCTCTTCATACCACCAAATCACCCGAAAATCGATTCAAAACATCTCCGATCTATCATAGATTCAACGCATTGATGTGCTTTCATGAATCACAACAACAACACAACTAATGCCGATCGGAAATCGGTCGCAACACGATTCGAAAGGGAAACGCAACGTACGGAGTTGGATTGGGGTTAGAGGATGGGAATTCATGATTTGGCAGCAATCATGGATGGATAAAGATCGGGTTTACTTACGTAATATGATAGCAAGGTTGAATCTCGAATTCGCCTTTGAAATCACAAAATTCTGTTAATAGTAAAGCGGGAAATCGAAGCAGTTGAGTGAGGAAGAAGCAGCGACCTAACAGTTTATATGGGGCAAAGAGAAGAAGGCGAATAGACATGCGAGTTAGCACATGTTTTAGGTCGCGCACAACCTAGCAGAGTTAGATCGAAGCACACGACCTATGACATAGGCCTGTACTTCGAGGGGAAAGTGTTAACTCCTCTTTTTGAAGCGACCTAAAACATAAGCGACCTAGCGACCTAAAGGATGCAATGACCTAATGACCTAAAGTCTCTAGCGACCTAACTCCAGAAAGAGGCTAGCGACCTAACTCCAGAAAGAGGGATAGCGACCTAACGACCTAAAGCACTCAGCGACCTAACGACCTAAAGCACTCAACGACCTAACGACCTAAAGCACTCAGCGACCTAACGACCTAAAGCACCAGCGACCTAACTGTCAACATGGGGCAATAGTAAACCACAGCGGAGAGGCAACGCGACCTACGACCTATCTTAGGTAGTTCACGACCTAAAACTTACTATCCAGTTTAAACAAGCCGAGACAACTCCTTATGCCGCTTTTCCCTAGGTCGCTCATGACCTACCACTTGTCACCTCGTTCAGATAAGATCAAGTGCAACACTATCAAGCTATGTCTCCTAAGTCGCAAGTGGACCACAACCTATCTTAGGTCGCTCGCGACCTACGACCTATCTTAGGTCGTTCACGACCTAACACCTGTCCAGAATTCACCTATAAATACCCCACCTACTCCAACTTCAAAAGGACTTTTAGCTGATTTCTAGAACGCCTATACTCTGTTGTTTTCTCGACTCATCCGACACTTCAAACACCGAAGACGCTTCAACGGACTTCAAGAAGAGATCGAACACATTCAACATGAATTCAAAGATCTCTTCTACATCGAAGTTCTAGCTACTCGTCTGTGTTGTGTTGAAATCGGATTGTAATCAAAGATAGTGTATAAAAGTTGTAATTGAATCAGCAATAAAGAAGATAAAGTGGACGTAGGCTTAATTTCGAGCCGAACCACTATAAAACTGCTGTCTCTTTACTTTTCTGCTATTTTCTGCTTATATTCTGTTCCCGTACCAACGGGTGGTGCTTTCACATTACTAATACTCACACCGGGGTGTTAGCGTCGATTTTTACGTTAACATGAACCTAATAGATATGGGTTTGCGATATGAATTTCTTGATAAGGAGAAGCCAGCATCAGAACTAAATATTAGCAATAGTAGCAGCAACTCCCGTGAGAAGGAATTCAATCCAAAGGCGAAAAGGCGACAAGGAGGAAAGAAGAAAAATAATTTAACGGGTACTAGGTATGGAAATTTTCAAAAGAAAGGACATATTATGGAAGATTGTTGGAATGAGAAGAGGCAAGTAGAAAAGGCACTCTGTTCTAATTGCCACCAACAAGAGCATATGATGATGGGTTGTCTATTTATGGAGATTGTCTAGTCAGCTAAGACCTATGTAATGGAAGAAGAACCAATAACTTCAAAAGAGACCAGGGAAAGAGGAGTTCTTGAGGGTGTTATTGTTGTTGAAGGCATTATGGTTATAGTATTATTTGATATTGGAGCTTCTGGCACTTTTATTTCCAAAGAATTGGTGGAAAAATTGTAGCTTACCACAAAATAGTAGATACCCTATCTACGTGTTAAATCCCATAGGTGGTATAACAAACCTTTGTATGATTTGTGAAAAGGTCCAAGTTATCTAATTTTCTCATTGGTTTTCATGTGACATGTTTGTCCTCGATTTTATCAGATTTGAAGTATTGCTCGGTATGGATTGCTTATCCAAAAATAAAACTGTCCTTGATTGCGTTAAAAGAACGGTATCTTTATGGACCAGCTTTGGAAAATTTACATAAATATCTAACAACAAGCCCAGCCCGGTAAGGGATAGTTTCCAGTATGCCCTTGGTACACCCCAAGAAAATTTGGAAACCATACCGACTGTTAAGAAGTTTCCAAATGTTTTTGAAGAGGTAAAAGGTTTTCCCCCGCATTGAAAAATTGAGTTTCGTATCGATTTGATTCCTGATGCAAGACCTGTCATTTACCAAAAGCGAAGAATGGCTCCAAGAGAGATGGATGAATTGAGGGAACAAACCGATGAGTTGTTGAAAAAAGGATTGGTAAGACCAAGTCGCTCAAATTGGGAAGCGGCAGTAGTCTTCGTTGCCAGGTCTGATGGTTCCCTAAGGCTCTGTATGGACTATCGAGACCTGAACAAGCAACCAATTAAGAACAAGTATCCTCTACCTCGAATAGATGACTTGTTTGATCAACTTCATGGTGCTCGGGTATTCTCAAAATGGATCTAGCCTCAAGATTCCATCAACTTAGAATAGCAGAGGACTGCGTACATTTAACTGCATTCGGAGGTCTAGGTTTCTTCTACGAGTGATTAGTGATGCCTTTTGGGCTAACTAATGCGTCCGCTTATTTTGTTGACCCCATGAATAGAGTATTCAAAGATGTGCTAAATAAATTTATGTTAGTCTTTATTGATGATATTCTTATATATTCGAAGACTGAAGAAGAACACGAGAGGCATCTAGAGATTGTATTAGAGATATTCAGAAGGAATGTGCTTAAAGACAAATTCTCGAAGTGCCATTTATGGGAGAAAGAAATAAGATTCCTAGGGCATGTTGTATCAGGAGAAGGAGTTTTAGTTAATCCAGGGAAAGTTGTAGCAGTCCAAGATTTGAAGACACCCCTAAACTTCAAAAGGCGTCTGTAGGTTTTTAGGATTGGTAGGATATTACCGGAGGTTCATCCAGGATTTCTTAAAAATTTCCTCCCATCTTACAAAGTTAACAAAGAAGAATGTTAAATTTGAATGGACATCGGAATGTGAAGAAGAATTTAATGAGTTGAGGAAAAGATTGACCAGCACTCCATTCTTAGCTATTACTGATAGAAGTGGTTGTTTAACTATATATAGTGATGCTTGTGGAGAAGGTATAAGTGCAGTTTTAATGTAGCATGGGAAAGTAATCGCTTATGCAAGCCGACAACTGAAGACTCATGAAAAGAACTATGCAACACATGACTTAGAGCTATTAGTCGTTATGTTTGCATTAAAAATATGGAGACATTATCTACTAGGTAAGAATTCATTATAGTTTATTTTAAGTAAACTTTGATTGACCCTAGTAAATAATATTCCTTTTATAAATAGGCAAAAAGTTTGAGCTCTTCACAAATCACAAATCTTTGAAGTATCTTTTCATCCAGAAGGACTTGAACATGAGACAACAATGTTTGCTAGAATTTATCGCATCATATGACCTTGATATCTTATGTACACCCAGGAAGGCCAATGTAGTAGCGGATGCATTGTGTAGAAAGCATGTCGTTATAGTTTATCTTGTAGTAACCTCGACTCTTCTAGATAGAATCTCCACCAACCAAAAAAGAAGATCAGCGGCTAAAGGGGATTTTTAAAAGAGTACGCCAAGGGCAGAATTCAAGCTTTGAATTTGATAACCACGGAGTTTTACTATTGAATGGGCAAATTTCTGCTCCGGATGTGTATACAAGAGGTATTAGCTGAATGTCACAAAACCAAACTTAACATTCATCCGGGAATTAACAAAATGTACAAAGATATGAAGCGCACATTTTGGTGGAAAAGCATGAAAAGGGACATATCCATTTATGTTAGTAGATGCGCCAGTTGTCAACAAGTCAAGAGCGACCGGTAGAAATTGCAGGGTTACTTCAACCTCTGGAGATTATAGCTTGGAAGTATGATCAAATATCAATGGATTTCATTAATGGTTTACCTCGAATGAGGAAAGAGAACGAAGGCATTTGGGTTGTCATAGACCGATCAACTAAAAGTGCACACTTCATTCTAGTTAAGCCAACAAGGACCACTACAAGCCTTGCAGATATATATATATATAAAGGAAATTGTATGATTTCATGGAGTTTCGAGCAGTATAGTAAACGATCGAGATCCAATCTTTACAAGTCAGTTTTGAGAAGCATTACAGACCGCTTTAGGAACAAGGATGAATATAAGCACTGCCTATCACCCCAAAACTGATGGACAGACAGAGAGTCAACCACAATTTAGAAAATCTTCTCAAAGCATGTATTCTAGACTTTGGAGGCTCATGGGAAAATCATTTGCATTTAGTAGAGTTCTCTTATAACAATAGTGATCAAGCTAGTATCGGCATGGCACCGTATGAAGCTCTATATGGTCGTCCGTGCATGTCACTGGCATGTTGGATCAAAACCAGAGATTTGTTAGTACTTGGTCCTGAGATGATATGAGAAGCTTCAGAAAAAGTAGATATGATTAGGAAGAAGCTAAAGGAAGCCCATAGCAGATAGAAAAGTTATGTAGACCAAAGGCGTAGAAATATGGAATTCTTAGATGGAGATTCTGTCTTTTTGAAAGTCTCTCCGATGAGAGGAGTGGTGAGGTTTGGAAGAGCTAGGAAGTTAGCACCTTGATATGTTGGACCATTTTCCATTCTTGAACGAATCGACCCATTAGCTTATCGAGTGAAATTACTAGAAAGGTTGGCAGGAGTGCATAATGTTTTTCAAGTATCACATTTAAGGAACATGTGCATGACCCAGAGTAAATGAAAGAAATGGCTGCTTAGGAAGACTTGGAGGTGGAACCGAATTTGGAAGTTATCAGATGACCTGTTCAAATCCTTGATCGTGATGAGAAATGATTAAGGAGGAAGATTGTAAGGTTAGTCAAAGTTCAATGGATTGGAGGTGCTGAGGATTGCACTTGAGAAACAGAGGATAGAATGAAAAAGGCATATCCCAAATTTAGGATGGAAGAATGAACTATATGAACCATGTCGTTATAGTGTACACACCGCCTATGGTGTAGTCACTTATCCATATTTTTGTATATATTCATTATATCAAATATATTTTGTTTTAAGCTATTTTCTTCTTATCTAAATTTCGAGGACGAAATTCTTTTAAGGAGGAGAGTCTGTAACGACCCATAAATATATCACTTTAAATAAATGATCGTTTAGCTTATCGATAATACAAATAATTTTGTAAATAATTATTTATAATCATTTATATGATTTTATAAATAAAATGTGATCATTTTTAATAGTTAGTAGTGATAAGAAAATTCATTTTCAAAATTTGTTTACAAAAATATGCATACTTATTTAAAAGAGAAAATATGACCGAAAATTAAAATTGGTATTTGTAACGATACAACGTGTGAAAGTTATGCAATGTTGTAGGGATATGTTACACACACGTATACATGTACATATGCATACGTGTGACATACACATAAACATACATATATGAAAATAATTAAGTATAAGAAAATAATATAAAATATATAAGATATTTTAAGCAAACTTACTCCTTAAGCTTTTATAAGTCAACATATGCACATAAGAGAAGATGGAAGTGATATGCACATGGGGGGAGGCTCTAGCCGTGCTTTGGAGGAAGGGAGGTGTGTAGGAGAAGCCTTGAAATGGTGATGGAAAAGGTGATGTGTAAACGTCTTCCTTTATACTCTTCTTTTCCTATAAATACCCTACCCTCTTCTCTTCATTTTCATTCTTCTTCTTCTTCATATTTCTAAGCTTTGTCTTCCACTTTAAAGGATTCCATTCTAAGAGAAATAATCTTAAAATTTATTTCAAAAAGAGTTTAAATTTTAATATATGGTTAAACTCCTCAAAAAACAATCCCAAAACTCTGCTTTTCTCCTTGTTCTTCACAAACTCCACCCCACTCCATCACTAGGCCAAGCACAACCCTTGCTCCACCTAGGCCGTGCGCCCCTAGGCATCTCAAGTCTTTGTCGAGGTATCTAGGAGCTAAAATCCGAAGAATGGTGAGCTTCAGAACTCCGGTAGCGGAGCTATAGCGAATTTTTAATTTAATCATTTAAAACCCAAGGTGAGAACTCCTAAACTATTATATTATATTTGGATGACGATGTGATATTTGCAAATGGATGTTTATTATGCTTTAATCATCAAGTTTGGTTGTTTTCATATGAATATTGAATATATATATATGCAAATCATGAAAATACACGTCGATAAGCATAAAGGAAATCACTTTCCTTGAATTGATAAAAACGTGTATATGGAATGTTAAACCTCTTTAAAAATGGTTTAAAATGAGTTTGAAATTTTTCATAAACATTCAAAAATGTTTTGGTGAAGTTTGAATGAGAATTGAAAATTTAGTAAAAAATAAGTGCATCGCGTAACGACAGTTCACGATTTAGCGCCATAAAAGTCAAACAAGTTTAAAAGGCAGAACATAGCTCAGAATTCTTCGAGATAAGAATTCGCCAAACTATTATACCCATAGTTTTCCAACGAAGAAAGAAAATCGAGATTTCGAAAAGTAGATATTGAAATATGAGTAAAACAAGTTATTGAAAAATCGCGATTTTGTAGTTCGGAATTCAAAACTGGATTTCTTTGGAAATGATGTTTTAAAATTATTTAAAAATATGGAATAGATCTTATAATTATTTTAAAATGTTTTAAAAGTGATTTGATTAATAAAAATGAATTTTCAAATAATAAAAAGTTGTTTTGATCAATATAGCTTAAAAAGTGCACTTTCCACAACTCTTTTCCACGGCACTTTTTCTATCACTTTTGAAATATAGCTTTAAACTTAACAATTCTTTTCAAAATCTATTATAAATATTTTCAAAAGGATAACTAAGTGTTTTAATGATTTTTTGGAAGTTTTATAGTTTATTTAAATAAACGATTTAAAGAAAAGCTATTACAATTAAATGGTTTAATCTTGGTTCTAAAAGCCGACGAGTAGACTGAATTTTTCTATTTGTGAGCTTCGGATGTGAGGTGCTTAAACTAAGGAGGTGTTCAGGAGCATATAGTTCCCTGGCTCACTTGGCCTCTTCCCTAGGCAAGGGATAGATAAGGTCGAAATTTCAAAAATGAGTTAAGTGTAAAAAGGTTTTAAGAAATCAAAAGCAGTAATAAGAGAGGTTTAATGATCCCACATATACCGGAAAGAATGTTTTAGAAATGTATATCTCCAAAAGAGGTTTTGATAAAAAGAACTTAATTAATTAAAGAATGATTTCCTATTCAATTGACCTCTTTTATCGGCGATTGGTTCTTGTTTCTGGACAAATTATATGGATGAATGTTTGACGTTGCATTTCTATTCACATTGATTGATCTTTATGAACGTATCATCTGTTTGGTGGTGGAGAAGGCAACTTCTCTTAGCTTAACACCATGTCCTGAGAGGTACGAGCTCAGGAGTTATACGTTTGTAGAAATCAGTTGTGTGATCATGGAATGGCTGTGTGGCAATCAAGTGGAATGCGCTTTGTGAAAGGTAAAACATTACCTCAGGCCTCATCAAATGGATATGGCTAAAGCAGGATAGATGCGGCAGAGCTAAGTAGGTCGCACCTATTAGGAGATGGTCATAACCTTTCTAGATTACTCTCTATATGTCGAGTATGTGGTGTATGCTTCGGGATCCCGTTAAAGGTTGGCAACTCATATTAGTGTTTATGTTTCATAACTCATGTTAGTGTTTGTATTTATGTTTCATATCTAGTATCAGTATTGGTGTTTAAATTTCAGATTTTGTTTAACTATTTGTACTTCATTTTGTGAAGAAACAAACACACTTGTGTTAGTTTCTATTCAAGTTTGTGATATTTGCCATGTGGTCGTTCAGATCACACTTGATTCATGAGATGTGGACAGTGAACTTTCTATTTAAACAAAAAAATTATACTGAAAATTCATAAAATCTTCAATGGCAAATGAAAGTTGGACTCCATAAGATTATTTGGTACTAACTAAAGCATACATAGAAGTCGACCGTAGACACACGGAAGAGGAGTTGGAGCAAGATTTTTAGGTTACTCTAAATGAAGTATTTAATAATCATCCTAATTGTAGATTAATTTGAAAGATTCTGCAAATTCGAAGTACTTATGTCATGTTTACTAGGGCTTGTTAAAGATACAGCAACATTATAAGTATAGTGGAGGAAGAAGACCTACTTCAGTTAACAAGAGCTACATTTGATTCACGATATTTGTGGGAGTATCGTGTTAACGCCTCTCTTATTCATGACTTAGCGACCTATTCGACTCAATGACCTAAGGGAATAAGCGACTTAACTATCCAAGGAAAAAGCGACTTAACGACCTAAAGCACATAGCGGCTCAATATGGCACGGCTCAACGACCTAAGGAGCTCCAGCGACCTAAGCGACCTAAAGACTCCTGCGACCCAACGGGTTAACAACTTAGCAACTCAATGAAGGCAATGACCTAACGAGTCAAGAAAAGAGCGACCTAACGACCTAGCAAGCTTCAGAGTAAAGCCGCATGCACACTGCCTCTTCCATTAGGTCGCTTACGACCTTAGCAAGCCAAGATAACTTCTGTGCTACACATACTAAGTCGCTCACAGCATATATCTCGTCCAGGATGGCTCCATTAAGTCGCTAACGACTTATGCTACCTCGGGATCGCTCTTAGGTCGCAATTCCCTAGGTCGCTCATGACCTATGACATGGCCGACCTAAGTCCAACTTCTCTTATAAATACCCCGCCTACTCCGCACTAGAAGGGGAGGAATTTTTGGAGCGCCAATACTCTGCTATTTTCACTACTTCTACACTTGTTCCAACCTGTGTAGTTAATGCCTCGCTATTACCCTGCTATAACCCCGCTATATCTCATAGCGGGTTTCTGCTGCAACGATTTTTCCATATAGCCCCACAATATAGCCTTTCCGCTTTAATCCCCGCTATTTCCGCTATATCCCGTTATTTCCGCTATATTCCGCTATTCCCGCTATATCTTCTTTAATAAAATGAATTGAAAAATTCAATTTATACATTATAAAAATTATGAAACTAATTTATTTGATTTAATTTTTAATATATTTTCAGAAATGAAAATACTCTAATATTCTACTAAATTCAATTATGTTATATAACAGTTTTACGTTTATTTAAAGTATATTCGCACATGTTTTTATTTAAAAATTATTTATATATTAGTTACAATTCAATTGAATGATAATTTTTCGTTTAATTACCATTTATATATTTGTAAAAACATTAAGTACGAGTTTTATATACTATTTTAAAGCCATCCGCTATATCCCGCTATATCCTCGCTGTATCCCCGCTATGACTTTTTGCACCTCCACCGCTTTGAATCTACCGAGCGCTTTAACTGCACAGGTTCCAACACTTCAAACGCAAAAGGCACTTCAAAGAACCTTCAGAAAAGATCAAGTTCATTCAACATGAAGTCAAAGAGCTTTTCTGCATCAAAGTTCTAACAACCGGTCTTAATTTTGTTGTAATCGAAGAATGATTGTAAAAATTGTAATCGAATCAGTAATAGAAGAGATCAAGTGGATGTAGGCTTGACTTTGAGCCGAACCACTATAAAAATTGTTGCCTCTTTACTATTTTCTGCTATTTTTTGCTTGCTTTTAGTTCCCGTACCAACGGGTGGTGCTTTCGCTATATCACAACTCACACTGGGGTGTTAGCGTACATTTTTAGCGTTAACATTTTTGGTGCTTTCACTGAGAACTGAACTCAGGAGTGCTCTCATCATTGCTTCACAAAAATTTGTGGAAAGACTCTCCCTAAGAACCAGAAGTCTATCCGAAATTATGGCTCCTGGAAGAAAAAGTAAATCTACTAGATCTGGAAATGCTTATGACAACATCGCCACTTCTCCCGTGTCAAATCAAGCGGCTCCTGGTGTTGGAGTCACAAGAGCGGAATTGGATGCTGTAGTTTCTAGGTTGTATCAACAAATGGAAGCCTAGAACACTTTGATGTTGGACAAGTTGAATGCTTTGCTTGGAGTTAACCAGCAACCAGAAAATAACGAAGAAACCTTTCCTGAGGATGTTCATGATTCCCAAGGGAAAAGTATTCTTCAGAGAGCAGCTGGCACCGCCGAAGGGGCACCTCCCCAAGCTGGAGGTTCAAGGCCGCAGCCAACTCTTCGTGAACGTTTGTCCAGGCAAACTTCCGAAAAAGTAGCTGACGTCTGTCCCGCGGGGCCTCTAAATGATGAGGAGTACCTCTCGGGAATGATTCGACAAATTATGAAGGAGAGCATGCGAAGAGAGGAAAATGAAAGTGACTGGGGATTTGCTCCAAGCAAAACTCCTTTTACTAAAAGAATTCTAAAGGTTGAATTTTCGAAGAAGTTTGTTCCCCCCACTATTCCAGCTTATCGGGGGACAAGCGATCCTAACTAGTTCTTATACAAGTATGACTGGCATATGACAGGTGCCAAAGCAATAGACGAGAGCAAGTGCAGATACTTTCCTGTGTACTTAGAGGGAGTGGCCCTACTTTGGTTCACGAAGTTGCCAGTTCGATCCGTGGATCAGTTTTATGACCTAACTCAGAAATTCAAAGATCAGTTCAGGTAATATGCTTCGAAGTCCAAGGACATAATGTCACTATCCAGCCTCGAGCAAAGCCCCAGAGAGTCTATCAAGTCTTTCTTAAACCGCTTCAATATAGCCTTGGCCGAAGTTGATAATGTAGAGCCTCGGATGATTCTGACTTACTTGATGCGAGCTATTGACAAATCACGTGAATTCGGAAAATGGCTAAAGATGAAAGAGCCAAATTCACTTGAGAAGTTCTACAAGAAGGCCGATGAATTCATGCGCTTAGAAAGCCTTCCTGTGCCAGCAAAAATAGGCGTAGCTGAAGTTAAGAATAACAATGTTGCTTTTAACTAAAAGGAATCTGGTGGCCAGAAGAGGGAGAATGACGGTAGGAAAGAGCAAAAAGATGTGAAGAAACTTCGCTACTTTAAACCTTCAGATTTTACTCCCTTAACTGATACTCTAGAAAATATCTTTCTCGCGACCAAAGATGCTGTCGAATACCCCAAACCACCTGAGATGAAGCCTGGGAAAAATGTTGTGCATAATGGAAGATTCTGTCAGTTCCACAATCAACCTGGTCACGACACTAATGAATGTCGCCATTTAAAGAATTTGATTGAAGAGCTGTTGAGACAGAATAAACTACAACATATGTGAAGAGAAACAGAAGTGACCCGACCTCATCTACTCAGGGACAGCAAGTTCCTGCTCATCAATCCAACTTAGGTAAGAGGACTGCAGCGCAGGAATCAGAGAGGCCTGTCATTAATGTTATCACAGGGGGCCTCACCCAGCAGGCAGAAGTTGGGGTGAGATGGAGAGATATGCTCATGCTTTGAGATATGCCCCGGCGGAAGAAAATGTTTTTGTCTTAGAAGATGCTGCACCTTTAAAACAGTAAAGAACTTTTAACGATGACATCATATTCCGGGCTAGAGACTCTGTTGGTGTTGAGGCTCCCACCATGGATCCCTTGGTGATATCTACAGGCATCGGATCAGCCATTGTAAGAAAGGGTGCTTGTTGACTGCGCCGCCTCTTGCAATGTCCTCTTTAGAAAGACATTTGATCAGATGAAAATTCCCATGGCTGATGTCCAAGCTTCCTCATAGAAAATTGTTGGGTTCACTGGAGAACCAAAACAGCCAGTCGGGACTATTAATTTATTTGTAGAGTTTGGAGAAGGGGAAAAGAAGGTGGTCCGAAAACAAACTTTTGTGATTGTTGATGAATTCTCCACTTACAATGCCTTCTTGGGTCGATCGACTCTTGCCGCATTCAAGGCCATTCTCGCCCCGTAGTGCTTGACTATGAAGTTCCCCATTGATAATGGCGTCGGTGTTGTGAAGGGGGACCAAAATGCCGGGCGAGAATGCTATTTCATAGAGTTACGGGAAAGAAAGAAAAGAGAAATGTGTAAGGGTGCGGCAGCTCCGCTCCACATCAAAGAGCCCACCTTGTAGCAATTACGGGGTGGACCCTGCATTGGTGAGCATAGTGATGCATGAAAAGAGATTGATCCTAGAAAAACCAGTGCAGGGGAGAGTAGATTGGTGCTGGTGGAAGTGACGGTGCCAATACCTGTTAACCCGAATGATCTAAACAAGGTGTTGAATGTGGGTTCACAACTTGGTATGACGGTTCAGAATATGCTGATATCATTCTTGAAAGCAAACCTGGATGTATTCGCTTGGAGTCATGCCGACATGTGTGGAATATCTCCAGAAATCGCAGTGCATGCTTTGAATATTGATCCAAAATTCACACCCATAAAGAAGAAAAGAAGAACCCAAGGTCCTGAAAGGTTGACAGCATTAAAAGAAGAAGTAGACCGGCTCATGGAAAATGGCTTCATCAGAGAATCCACTTATCCAAATTGGGTTTCTAATCCGGTGTTGGTTAAAAAAGCAAATGGTAAATGGAGAGTATGCATCGACTTTTCAGACTTGAACAAAGCATGCCCCAAAGACTGTTTCCCGTTGCCTAGGATTGATGAGTTGGTGGATGGAACAGCCGGGCATGAATTATTGTCTTTTATGGATGCTTACTCAGGATATAATCAAATCATGATGCATGAGCCAGATCAGGAGGACACGAGCTTCATCACTGATGTTGGTCTTTACTACTATAAAGTCATGCCCTTCGGACTAAAGAACACGGGGGCAACTTATCAAAGACTTGTTAATTCCATGTTCAAACCCCAGATTGGCAAGACTATGGAAGTATATGTTGATGATATGTTGGTGAAATCGAAGAAGGCAGTAGACCACATGGATCATTTGGCAGAAATGTTCGTGGTCCTCCAAAAGTATGGGATGAAGCTAAATCCTCTGAAATGTTCATTCGGGGTAGAGTCCGGATAATTCTTGGGTTTAATTGTGAGTTCTAGGGGCATCGAAGCTAATCCTGCTCAGATTACTGCTTTAAGAGAAGTCAAAGCCCTTAGAACCAAGAAGGAATTGCAATGCCTCAACGGGAAAGTCGCTGCTTTGAGTCGGTTTATTTCCAGGGTCACTGATAAATGCATTCCCTTCTTTGATGCTCTAAAGAAAGGAAAGAAAAACTTTGAGTGGACTCCTGAATGTCATAAAGCTTTTGATGAACTGATTCGTCACATGGAAATGCCTCCGATACTTTCTCAGCCTAGCAATGGTGAAGATCTTTTCATATACTTAGCGGTTTCATCTCATGCTCTCAGTGCAACATTGGTACGGGAAGACGCAAAAGTTCAGCGCCCGGTTTATTACATTAGCAAAAGATTCGCTGGGGCAGAGATGAATTATTCATAGCTGGAAAGGCTCGCCTATAGTCTGTTGATTGCATCCAGAAAGTTGAGGCCATATTTCCAGGCTTATCCTATTAAAGTCCTCACTGATCAACCTCTAAAGCAAGTCCTATTTCGCCCTGAAACTTCGGGTCGTCTTCTGAAGTGGAATATTGAACTCAGTCAATACGATATCACCTACCATCCCCGAAGAGCAATCAATGGAAAAGCTTTAGCAGATTTCATTGCAGAATACACAGATAAAGGTGGCAATGAAGAAGAGGTGACTGCGGACATCCTGATCCGATGGAAATTATATGTTGATGGTGCAAAAAATGACTATTGTTCCGGAGCTGGGGTTGTGCTTGAAACCCCCGAAGGGCAGTCATTGTGTTATGCATTGAGATTAGAATTTCCTTCGACAAATAATGAAGCCGAATATGAAGCTCTTATTGCCGGCTTGAAGATTGCTAAAGAACTGAACATCAAAGTATTGCAGATCTTCAGTGGTTCCCAGCTTATTGTATGCCAAGTCAAGAAAGAGTTTCAAACTAAAGGAGGAAATCTGCCTGCTTACTTGTCAAAGGCCTGGGAGCTTCTCGATGATTTTGATCATTATACAATAAGCCATATACCCCGGGAAGAGAACATGAAGGCAGATTCTCTCGCAAAATATTCAAGCTCTGGTGAAGCTCAATTATTGGGATTGGTCCCTGTGGAAGTCTTGTCAGCTCCAAGTACTGATGAGATGGATATTGACTGGATTATGGCTTTATCTCAAGAGCAGGAGTCTTGGATGACCCTGATCAAGGAATATCTACTCAATGGCTCCCTGCCAGAAAACTCAAAAGAGTGCCATAAGCTGTAAAGAAAAGCCCCGAGATATGTAATTCAAGACGGCCATTTGTACAGACGAGGATTCTCGATGCCATTACTCCGATGTGTAACCAAGGAAGAGGCTATGACAATTTTAGCTAGGGTGCACGGAGGAGAGTGTGGAGATCATTCAGGTGGCCAAACTCTTGCAAAGAAAATTCTCCGCTATGGGTATTTTTGGCCAGATATTAATCGAGATGCTGCTAGCTACTCCCGAAAGTGTGACATATGCCAGAGATTTGCTAAATTCCCAAGAGCACCTTCCACCAAGCTGACACAGATGGTCAGTCCATGGCCATTCACCGTTTGGGGGATAGATCTCATTGGGCCTTTGCCGATTGCCAAGTCCGGAATCAAATATGCAATTGTTGTCGTTGATTATTTCACTAAATGGGCTGAAGCTGAACCATTGGCTACTATTACCTCTAAAAAGATGATAAACTTTGTGACTAAAAATATCATTTGCAGGTATGGTGTGCCTCAGAAGATAATCACAGACAATGGTACCCAATTCAAAAGCGAGGAATTCCAGGACTTTTGCAGGCGATTCAAGATCTGAAAAAGCTTCTCAATAGTGGCTCATCCGCAGGCAAACAGGCAAGTGGAAGCAGTGAACAAAATTATCAAATCAACCATCAAAAAACAGCTGGAAAAATCAAAAGGTGGTTGGGTCGATAAGCTGCCACTAGCACTTTGGGCATATATAACTACCCACAAAACTGCGACTGGAGACACTCCATTCTCATTAGCATATGGATCAGAAGCAATGATTCCAGTGGAAATAGAGGTCCCCTCACACAGGAGAATTCAGTTCAACCAAGCTGAAAATGAAAAGCTGCAACTTGAAGCACTTGACTTGCTTGATGAAAGAAGGAGAGAGGCTGAGCTCAGAGTTGCAGCTCATCAGCAAATAATAGCCAAGCACTTCAATTCTAAAGTTCGCCAACGCAGCTTTGAAATTGGGGATCTAGTCTTGAAAAGGGTCATGACAGCAACAGGAGTGTTTAGGCCAAACTGGGAAGGGCCATATGTCATAGGAAAAAAGCTTCTTGATGGCACTTTCAAGCTCACAACTGTCGAAGGAGATCCAATTCCGAGATCCTAGAACAGCAATCACTTGTGTCCATATTTTACTTAGAAGCTATGCTTAAATTTGTAGAATAATTGTGGATGTATCATTCTTGTATTATAAGCCATTGTAAAATCAGTGTGGATCAATATTAAGAACTATAAAGTGGATGTAGGCCCAATTCTTGGCCGAACCACTATAAATCTTGTGTTCTCTACTACTATAAAATGCATGTCTCATTTCGATGTGCAAATATTTTAAATATGTTGCTAAAATGTCAATTTAATATTGCAGGCTATCAAAGCAAAACTTACCTATTCAACACATCACAAGGCCAAGCGATTCCTACAAATCACTCAACAAATAAATGTCAGGCTACAAAAATTCCAGATTCAATTCCTACATAAGGAGTGCTTCTCACAAACAGTTGGTGATTCCACCAATGGGGCACCTTCCTAACGTAGAGGTTCCAGGCCCTTTCTAACTGATTGCGATCGTTTGTGCAAATAGACATCCGGTTAAGTAGCTTGCGCCTGCCTCATGGATTCACTTAACAATGAAGTACGTGTCTCTGGAAGAATCAAACAACCTGCAAAAGAAAGGAACATGTACTTAGAGGTGATAACGAGGAATCGCTGAGGGACAAATGATGAAAAAACATGGGCAAGCAGACAAAAACAGCCAAAATGGAATCTTGTCTCTCCACAAAAAAGGTTGGTGGAACCACCAAAGGGGCACCTTCCCAAAGTGAAGGTTCTAGGCCCTTGCTAGTTAATTGTGATCGTTTGTGCAAACAAACATCCAGTTAGGTAGTTTGCGTCTGCTCCGTGGATCCACTTAACTATGAGATGCAACCTTCCTGGCAAACGAAACGAGAAAGCCCTCTTCGGAGGCACGCCGAAAAATGAAATGTTTTTCTCAAACAAAAAGGTTGGTGGAACCACCGAAGGGGCACCTTCCCAAAATGAAGGTACCAGGCCCTTGCTAACAAATTGTGATCATCTGTACAAATGAACATCCAATTAGGTAGCTTGTGTCCGCCCCGTGGATCCATTTAACTGTGAGAAGTAACTTTCAGACAAACAAAAAAGCCCTCTTCGGAGGCACACTTCTACTCTCATGGGAAGATCAATTTCTCCATAATGAGAACATTCTTCCCCAAAAAAGTTGAAGTGTCAAATAAAGCCCTCTTCGGAGGCACACTTCTACTCTCATGGGAAGATCAATTTCTCCATAATGAGAACATTCTTCCCCAAAAAAGTTAAAGTGCCAAATAAAGCCCTCTTCGGAGGCACACTTCTACTCTCATGGGAAGATCAATTTCTCCATAATGAGAACAATCTTCCCCAAAAAAGTTGAAGTGCCAAATAAAGCCCTCTTCGGAGGCACACTTCTACTCTCATGGGAAGATCAATTTCTCCATAATGAGAACATTCTTCCCCAAAAAAGTTGAAGTGCCAAATAAAGCCCTCTTCGGAGGCACACTTCTACTCTCATGGGAAGATCAATTTCTCCATAATGAGAACATTCTTCCCCAAAAAAAAGTTGAAGTGCCAGATAAAGCCCTCTTCGAAGGCACACTTCTACTCTCATGGGAAGATCAATTTCTCCATAATGAGAACATTCTTCCCCAAAAAAAGTTGAAGTGCCAAATAAAGCCCTCTTCAAAGGCACACTTCTACTCTCAAGGGAAAATCAATTTCTCCATACTGAGAACATTCTTCCCCAAAACAAAAAAAACAAAAAAAAGGGGAAAACTTCTCTGATACAAGGCACACTCTACTAGAACAAAATAATATTTCTTCAAAATGGAAGAATTATTCTCCAGAGTAAGAGTACAAGTCTTTTCAAAATAGAGAAGATTGCAGTTAGCCGTGGTATGGGGGCAATTTAGCTACATTAACAAAAGCAACGCTCAAGCAGCATACCACGAGCTCACTGCAGTATCGTACAAAGAAAATAAAGAAACTTGTGCAAAGATAAGGAATAAATGCATTCACATATACAGACAAAAGATTGTACAAGTAAAAAGAGTCATTTTATTCCATACTATAAAATATTTGTATATATGTGCAGGTTTCAAAAAGCGGGGGCCGGTACCCGCACAATCTCCGGTTGATACAAGTCTTTAGATACAGGCAAAAAAGCAAAAAAGTAGAACAAGAAGGATAAAACCAGACTCATGACTTCTTCTTCCCGTCGTCTTTGGAGCCCTCGCCTGGCCTAATGGTTAACTTCTCGAGTCGGCCTGAACGAGTCAAGGAAGAAGGAGAAAGAGGTGCAATTGGGTCCTCTTCCGCTTTCTCATCGCTAGCAGAAGTGTCCTTCTTTTTCTTCGAAATTACACGCTTTCCCCTCTTCTTTGAAGAAGATTCGCTGCCCGGAGTGATAAGATCAATCAACTTTGTATCATCGGCAGTGAATTTCTCCGGGGTCCTCTCACCCTCCTCAAGTTCTTCAGCTTTCTGCTCTTGTGAAGCGGCTGGGTCATCTAAGCCTTGAAGAGCTCCTATTTGTTCTTCTTGTGACCCCGGTTGAGAAGCAGAAGGAGGGGTAACTTGAAGAGGTGTAGGGGCAACAGCTGGAAGAGGCGAAGCCCGTACAACACTTGTTGTTTTCACTACAGAAGAAGAAAAGTTAAACATCAGTATTCCTCGCAAAGAGAGGAGATAGTGGCACATCGAGGCTTAAGTAATAAGCAAGAAGTTCATCGAGCTCATGTGAAGCAAACGAATAGTCCACTTGAGTTGGATTAGTGTTGAAGTTACCTGGAGAGATTGGCTTTATCACGTCAATTTCAAAATCTTAGGCTTCAGCGTCTTCTTGAGCCTCGTCTTCAGCATGAGCAGTTGTAGTTTCGGCTTTGGTAGGAGGTGGAGAGTGGGAACTGGAGCCAATAATGTCGACGTCAACCGAAGCCAAAGGACGAGTTGGGTCGGTCAAAGGTGCCTTCCCTAGATGCTCTCCTTCCGCCGCATCGGCTCGTTCCTTGGCAAGTTGTTCTTTCCCTCTCGCAAGGGCGGCACGACCCTCATCATCCAAATAATAAGCCTCAAAATCCCCCTCAGCATAGCCAGCGTCTCTAAGCACTTCAACTGCTGCCTCACACACTTCAGCCAGGGTAACCTCATACTTTGGGCCCAAAAATGAAAGACTGCCACGCCCCAAGATGCTGAGAACATAAAACTCGAATAGAGTGGAGCTAATGTTGGCCTTAGTCGCCTCATGTGAGTGTTCAGCTGCTTCTTTTCCAGCGATGGCCTCATCACGCTCTTTTTAAGCCTTAGAAAGCTGGGCCTTTAACATTGTAATCTCCAAATCTTGGGAGCTAGTCTTTTCCTGCAGCTGAGCAGCATCTTTGCGGTAGATTTCTATGATTTTCCACTCCACCTCAAGTTTAGCCTCAGCATCTCGTTGAGTAGCGTGGGCGTCTCTTACTTGCTTTTGGAGAACCTCTTCCTTTTGAGTATAAGAAGTGGAAGAGGTGGCGAGATCATCTTTAAGCTTATTGATTTCAGCCTCAAGTTCCTCGTTGTGGGCGGTGATGCTCTTCATCTCCGTATCATATGCTGGTCAAGAACTTTTTTCCACTCAGACTTATCGCTCTCCATGGTCAGCATAGCCTCGAGATTTAAGCGATTTACTCTTTGAAGCTCATCAACTAGTTTTTTCCAGCCGGACATTCTTTCAATATCAATCTTGACAGCATCGAGATTTCTTAGCATGACCTGTTTATCAATTGGAACTAAGTCCAAATCGAAACGTACTCCTTTCAAACACCAATGCGGAAACCTGCTTTGGAGTGCAGGCGGAGGCTTCTCAACTTGATAAGGAGGCCTATTAATGATTGCTTGAATATCAGCTCTTTTAAGGGCAAGGGAGCTAGAAGGGATGTCTAGAGAGATAGAAGCAGTGGGCACTTGAGAAATTTCAGATGTAGACTTTTCGCTGAGCCTGGCTCGCTTGCTTGAATATTCAGCTACATGACTCTTCATCTTATCGTCATGAGACTTTCTCTTATGGGAATCATCGTCCCTCTGGTAAGAGTCATGTCGGTCGTCTCTTCTTCCATAACGCTCCTCATAAGCCTGCCTTTCGCGAGCTTTCCTAGCTGCTCTTTCCTCATCAGTCTCCCTAGGGGCAGGAAAATAGCGCCTGGGGTCATAAGAATCACGCCTCGCATAGCGTTGAAAGTCATCGTAATATGAGCTGATGCGTCCCATGGGAGAACCTGAAAGTGAAGAAGAGACAAAATTTAGAAATCTTTGAAATAAAGAAGCTAAGTGCACATAATTGCCAAAAATCCTAAGTGTGTGTGTGGCGTGCGAACTACATGCATCAAGCTACAAACCACTCTTTAGCTTAGGAGTGATATCGACTTTTGCAGTAGGAGTCAACTCTTGGGTTGATGGAGTTGATCGCAAGATGGATGTCGCTTCGATTGCTGGAGAAACAATCTTAGGAGTGGTGGTGTCATCTTTAAAGAGCTCATGGGAAGTCACCATAAGATCGCTCAGTCCTCCAAAGATATCATCACCATCGTGCCCAACGAAATGGGTCATATCAGTAGTGCCCTCTTCAGCACGTTTTACACTCTTCGCAACAGAACTTTCTTTCTCAGCTTCTTCATCAGCTTCTCTAGTAGCCTTCCCAGAATGTTGAGGAAATTCCTCTTCTTCAATAACTGGGGGAAGTTTAGATTTTCCAGATAACCCCACACCGTCAGCGGAACTGAAGCATTTCACTAATGAAGTCTCTACAATAGGTTCCTTCGATGCAAATTCCTCTACGGAGGCTATGGCATTCGACGCTTCTGCTTGAGAACTGGGTGCATCACGGGACTGAATGGATCGAGAAGAGTGCAAGAGTCCGAATTGGTGCAAAAATTCATTCTTCTATAGAAACTTGATACTTCTCTCATTGATAGTTACGGCACTTAATCTTTCGAAAGTCGATTTATGACTAGAATCTTTAGAGGGAGGAGGAAGTGTTGCAAAAGTAAAGACTGAAGTTAGCGCTTGATGACTCGAATTTTGAAAGGCTCAGAGATGAAGTAAACGGAGATAGGTAGTCTTACTTCCTACTCTCCAAATACCATAGAATCCCGGGGGGCAACGGACAAAGAAGAACTAGTTTAAAAACCCGTGAGCGCTCTTGGGCAGATCCGTAATCAGCTTGCGGTTTCTTGCGCTCCTTACAAGAGTAAGGAAGGGTGATCTTTGTTCCTCCCGAATGAACACAAATAGCAGATCTCCTTGAAGCTTGGGAGGTGTTCAAGAGTTCTCCTAAATAGTACGCACAACCCCATCAAAATGGCGTAGCCATTAGGGTGCAACTGGAATGGAGAAATAGTTAGTCGAAGGAGGAGTGTTCTAAAAAAATTGTTGAAGGGGGGAATAGCTCCATTCAGACTGCAATGAAGCCAGGTGGCGGCCTATCGGTAGTGTCATTTACCCCAGGAAGCAGAGCATTCGCTTCAGCAATGCCGAATTGAATACATAACTGGCTGAAAGCCCGTTGGTTCAATGTAGTTGAAACTCTTTCCGGAGGATTCTCCAAAGGGTCAACAATTGGAAAAACTTCATTGGTTCGATCAACTATCTCTTCTTGCACTTGTTGAGAAGCCATTCTACACAAGGAACTGGATATTCAAATATGAAGGTGCACATTTCCTAAAAGCGTGTGAAGTGTTGTGCAAAGCTACTGAAATAACAAGTAAATAAAGTAAAACTTGAAATAATACTGGTTGGCGCACATCACTTCAGGAAGATTCAAGGCTTGTTATTGGATCAAAATTAAGTGTAGCATCAATGCAGATAACATTCAGCGATAAGCAGTTATAACTGTATGAATTTTGCGTTGATGCTTCATTTAAGTCAGTTGATTCACAACATTTCACTTTTAATTAGATTCATATTAATTTACCTAAGTAAAATATTATCTCTTTGACCTAATCCATCACTCGATGTGGGCAGTCAATGATGAGTATATTCGTCCTAGGTTTCTGCAAATGTTGTATTTAACAGGTTGTTAGCTTAAGAGTTAATACAATCTGTGAAAGAGTGCAACAAGTTCAAGCAGTTCATTCTGGCAGTTCAAGTTAGAAATTCAATCAAGCTTTGTCAAATTCTACAAGTGTTCAAGTCCTGTTCATTCCTTAAGTCGTAGGAACGACTTAAGTTAACTCGGGACTCTTTAGGTCATCTAAATCATGTCCAAGCGACTTAACATAGGCTGGGCTTCCCTAAGTTTCTCTGCTCGAGTTATGGAGTTCATCAGTCATGTTCCTACAGGTTAAAGCCATGCTGCGGGTTAAATTAGGTCGTGCTGATTCTTTAGGTCGGTCTGCTTTAAGTCATGTGCTATTCTGGCAAGCTAAGTCGCAAGTCATATGAGTCACAATCCCTTATGTCGTTCAGAGTTTGATGTTAAATCATTAAGTCGTTCACTAAGTTAAATCGTGCGATTCATGTCCAAACTGCTAAGTCCCAGGTCGTTCGAAGCTCCTAAGTCAGGCACTTCCTAACTCTCCTTAACCCGCTAATTCCTCTTCAATCAACAACTCGCCTAACTCGCTAACCCGTTAACTCATAACCCGATAACCCGTTAGCATCTCCACAATGAAATCCATCATCTTTCCACACCGCCAAATCATCCAAGACCGATTCAAATCGCCTCAGATCCATCATAGATCCGATGCACTGCTGTGTTCTCATGAATTACAACGACAACATGTCCAATGACGATCAAAAATCGATCGTAACATGACTCGTGGTGAAATACGATACATGAAATCGGATTGGGGTTGGAAAATGGGGGATTCACAATTCGATGATGGTCGTGGTTGGATAATGATCGTATTCACTTACGTAATGTGATGTTGAAGATGATCAACGACTGTTAGTTTGAATTCGTCTTCGAGAGCTCGGAGATTCTTCAATGGTGGGTTAGAGTGTTAGAGCAGGTGAAGAGAAGAAGGAGCGGCCTAAGCGACTTATATACAGGGGCAATGGAACTCGAATCGGCACGAACGACCTAACTCTCTTATAAGTCGCTCACGACTTAGCAACTCAGGATGGTGCGAGTTAACAGGCATCGAAGCACACGACCTAGCCCTAAGGCGTATACTTCGAGGGGCAAGTGTTAACGCCTCTCTTATTCATGACTTAGCGACCTATTCGACTCAACGACCTAAGGGAATAAGCGACTTTACTATCCAAGGCATAAGCGACTTAACGACCTAAAGCACATCGCGGCTCAATATGGCACGGCTCCACAACCTAAGGAGCTCCTGCGACCTAAGCGACCTAAAGACTCCTGCGACCCAACGGGTTAACGACTTAGCAACTTAATGAAGGCAACGACCTAACAAGTCAAGAAAAGAGTGACCTAACGACCTAGCAAGCTTCAGAGTTAAGCCGCATGCACACTGCCTCTACCATTAGGTCGCTTACGACCTTAGCAAGCCGAGATAACTTCTGTGCTACACATACTAAGTCGCTCACAGCATATATCTCGTCCAGGATGGCTCCATTAAGTCGCTAACGACTTATGCTACCTCGGGATCGCTCTTAGGTCGCAATTCCCTAGGCCGCTCACGACCTATGACATGGCCCACCCAAGTCCAACTTCTCCTATAAATACCCCGCCTACTCCGCACTAGAAGGGGAGGAATTTTTGGAGCGCCAAGACTCTGTTGTTTTCACTACTTCTACACTTGTTCCAACACTTCAAATGCAAAAGGCACTTCAAAGAACCTTCGAAAAAGATCAAGTTCATTCAACATGAAGTCAAAGAGCTTTTCTGCATCAAAGTTCTAATAACCTGTCTTAATTATGTTGTAATCGAAGAATGATTGTAAAAATTGTAATCGAATCAGTAATAGAAGAGATTAAGTGGACGTAGGCTTGACTTTGAGCCGAACCACTATAAAGATTGTTGCCTCTTTACTATTTTCTGCTATTTTTTGCTTGCTTTTAGTTCCCGTACCAATGGGTGGTGCTTTCGCTATATCACAACTCACACTGGGGTGTTAGCGTACATTTTTAGCGTTAACATATCGTATTGATTTTGTTGGCCATACTGCATATGATCTTTAGGTTAGCTATATTAGACAATTTGAATAATGTTTGGGTTAGTTAAGTAAGTTATTTACTTTCAGTAAGTTTTACATACTATCGAATTCAAGTTAAGTTAGCTGACTAAGTTAATCAGCTTCAGCTCGTTCTATGTACTTTCGCATACCTTATATATAATACTTAAAATATTCTTTGTTTTTAATTCAAGTTAAGTCCGTGTTTTCAAATTCAAGTATGCGCTTAATTTACTTAATTAAACCATTACAATCTTATTTAATTTGCTTACAATATAAGGACAAACATTACAACGCTGAACTTAGTTAAACCTTAGAAACATTAAAACAGGAGAACATCATAGATCGAAAGTAAATACACTAATTGATTAAAAAAACTGCCTTCGACTACCTGAGAGGTGAATTGAACCAAGTGTCCTCTGAAGTGTTTCAATTTATTCTTTAAGTTCAGTTGCATACACAAATGCTCGATGAGGTAAAGGGTCGTCAAGCCATTGCCAAAGTACACAACCATCTGGGAAAATACGGCATCTATAGTGACGTAGACCGATGTCAAATTCGTTTCTTATAAAAGAACACAGAACAGAAACTCCACAGTTGCAGTATGCGAGTCCAGAGTTAGCCTCTTGATCTGCCTAAGGTACTTAGTGGCGTTTTTCATGCCTTCTTTTCCTTCTTCCATTATTGCAACATCACTCCGCTCTTTGTTTTCTTCCATCCTCTAATTGCCTTTGCTCTTGCAAAACTCTCTCATACTTTCTTAAATCCTTATAGTATATTTCCTCCATTTCACATACCACTCGGGTAGTGATTGAGGGAAGACGTATCCGACGGGGGTATCATGTCTTAAAGGACCTTCATACGAGTATGATGAGGACAATGAAGTTTAGTTGTAATCCACTATTTTTATGTATTACCGGTATGATACTAGTAAAGAGCATAATAGCAAGCAATACGATATAAATAGATCTGAGGCCTTCTTTCTCCACTAGTGAAGCAGTGCAAAGTTAAAAGCAATGCAACGTTAAAAGCACTGCAAACGGTAAAAATAGTGCAACGTTAAAAGCAGTGCAAACATTAAAAGTAATGCAAACGGTATAAGGAGTACAATAATTCATTAACATGGTTAGTGCAAGCATTAACATATCAGGATGGCATTAAAATATATTCTTAGCATCAACGTTTCAAGCAGTACAATAATTCACATAGTCATTCACATGGCTACAGATAAAAGCATTAATATATCTTCATATGGTCATTCACATGGCTATTGTTAAAAGCATTAATGTATCTTCACATGGTCATTCACATGCCATCTTCCTAGCATTCACGTGGTCATTCACATGCCATCTTCCTAGCATTCACGTGGTCATTCACATGGCTACGACTCAGTCTGGCAGTAAAATATCTTCTTAGTATCAATGTTCGATGGTTAGTGCAATAATAAAAAGTAGTGCAACATGGCCAACGCAAACGTAAAAAGCAGTGTTACATGGCTACATTGTTCGATATGATGAGACTCTAAGGCCTTCTATCTCCACTGATCAGGATGGAAAATATTAAAAGCAGTTCAACATGGCTACAGTGTTTTCGATATGACAGGACTCTTTGGCATTTTGTCTCCATTGGTCAGGCTGTCAAGCATTAAAAGCAGTGCACATACATGGATACAGTGTTCTTTTTGATCCATGACTCATACTACTAATTTCCCAACAACCAATTAAAAGCGGTGCACACCATCTCCTAAATTCATCCTTTATAGAAAAGATCTTATAAGTGGAGCCAAATACTACCAATAGCATACTCATTCAATCTTCTAAATTCATCATCGCTAATACATCAAATGGGCAAACTAAAAAGTTTATGGTACTTCTCATCATTGATTTCATCTTCAGAAGAGTTCATCGAACATTGTGTTACTCAATAAAAAATGTCTGCTTATGGAGTGAAGGACTTAAAGGCTCTTGAAAATGCTGAAATCTCTGCTTTAACCCAAGGGGGTAGTTTTCCTTCAAGGAAGAACTTACGACATGGGAGAGATTATGCTTCTGGCCACAATCAACTAATCGTGGATTATTTTCAGAAAACACAGTGTATAGAAATGTAGATTTTCGATGAAGATTCTGTATGTCAAAGACTGTTTTTAATTGGATTCTCTATAATTTAAGAGAAAAAACATATTTTTCGCACACATAAGAAACAGAATCGACGAACTAGGAGTTTCCCTACTACAAAAGGTTATGGTTGCACTTCGCATGATATCATACGGAACTTCTGGTGATTCATAGGATGATACAGCAAGAATAAAATACTCAATGGCAATCTTATGTATGAAAGAATTTTGCAAAACCATTGTTTTACATTTTGATGAAGAATATCTTCGATCCCCAACCTCTAATGAAATTGACTAATTGTTAGCGATGGGAGCTCAATGCAAGTTTTTAGATATGTTGGGTAGCTTAGACTGTATGCATTGGAGGTGGAAAAACTATTTGGTTGCTTTGCAAGGCCAATACACACAACACTGCAAAAAGGAAACTCTAGAATTGGAAGTCGTTGCATTGTTTGATCTATATATATGACATGCTTTTTTTTGGAGCACTAGGATCACTGAATGATATTAATATTCTACGATAGTTATATTTATTTATTGATCTATGTAATGATGCGGCACCACCATGTAGTTACAAAATAGGAGAAAAAGAGTATTCCATTGGGTTATTACCTAGTAGATGGAATTTATCCAAAATGGAAAACACTTATGCAAGCTTACAAAAACCAAATAACGCGAAAGAAGCAAAATTCACCAAGCAACAAGTGAGTTTGAGAAAAGATGTTGAATGAGATTTTAGAGTGCTTCAAGGTTGGAAGTAGGTAGCTTTGCCAAACGACTTTACATCTTGTGTCATTTACCTTTAAATGCTTGTTTTTATGTAGTTTTTCACCCTTAAGCCTAGTGATTAGCAAGTAACCTTTCTCTCTACGACACATCATCATAATTTTGAGATTGATAAAAAATATAGTCAATGCCCTTGCTCCAAAACTTATTCGACATTTGCTAAGGAATGTTGTGTCACACTTGATTTGTTGCGGAATTGACCCAATATATGACGTATGGTATTTTCATAAGGAAACATGTCGTTCACAAAATGAAGTTGTCTTAGTGACTGGTACATATAGAATTTTCTTAGATGAACAGATTAGTGACGATGAGATCAAAGAAAATGCTAATGAGAGGCAGTGAAAAGGATTAAGGAAACAGTGGAGAATGCTTAAATTCCTTTGTACCATGGTTGTGGAAGACACACAAAGTTGTCACCTATAATACTTCTTTACGGACACAAAGCTCAAAATGACATATCAAATATTACATTTGTGGAACTTCTTACACTTCTCATGGATATGCTGCCTAAGAAAAACTTGCTTCCTGATTCAACATATGCCACAAAGAAGTTGCTTAAATCATTTAGTTTAGGCTCTAAGCTGATATGTATTCATATATAAATATCTGAATTATATAAATATTTGAATCTCAAATTTTTATGATTAAACTGATTTATATTAACCCTTTTTTTAATAATAACTAACGATAAGAAATTTGTTTTTGAAATTTGTTTACAAAAATAAATAGTTCGAATAAGTATCGATAGTGTAATCGAAAAGATAAATCAATATCAAAAAAATGAAATTATCATCCCAGGCACTGTCTCGGATTTTGACAACACTAGTGCCATCGGAACCAGAATAATAAGACGATGAATGCCGATGAGTTTCGTAGCGATCCGACGTCCCATGTGATCGTGCGAGCTCGAAACGTGGATAGATTAATTTGAGAATTTAAATATAATATAAATTTTATTTTAAATAAACCCATACTTAACCCATACCCCTTTACTTCACACTTCTCCTCCTCTCTCGTTTCTTTTCCTTTGTTTGTAAACATAAAACTTAAGCCTCCAACTTTCACAAATTAAACCGAGAGCTTCCCTTAACGAAAATTGACGTCATTAGATCTATTGAAGTCGTATTGTTGAGGGCTTCAAATCTATAGCTTCCAAGTTAACTGCGGTGACACTTGGACATGACCGACGTAGTGAGGCAGCAACAAGGCTTAGGGTTCCACAGCGAAGGGGGCAGCAATAGGCCAAGGTGATGATAGCGTTGGGTTTCTCTCGCAAAGGCAAATTCGTGGTAGTAGTATGGGGAGGTGCGGCTTGACTTAGTGAAGTGCAACATTGTAGTTGTCGTGACGTGGAGTTCTAGTCGCTTTTCATATGGGATGATTGAGTTGAATGATTTTAGGTAAGATGCGAAATTCGTCTGAAGGGGAGCGCAACGGAATTGGCTTTGGTTGATTTCAACGAGAAACGAGAGAGAAATTAAAGAGAGAAGGATCGGTATAGTGGGTTGTACCAGTGATACAATCATGCACTAGATTTGCGAATTGGGGAAGACGTATTATAAAGGTTATTAAGTTTAAATTAAGTAATTAAGATAAATTATGTAATCCAAATCTTATAAAATCAATAACTTCTGCATACGAAGTTTTCAATTGTTGAAAAAAGGTATTTTCAGCGATTTTAGACAATCGGAAACTTCTAGATTGGTATAAAAATTGAAGCTAAGTGTGTCTGTGAAAATATAAGAGTTGAATTTTTATAACTCTTAAATTTAAAATGTAGAAAGATTAAAAAAAGTATTCAACTGTAAATATGAATTTTTTCTAAATACTCTTAGAATATAGTGGAGTATTATACAAGTATGAACTTGAGTCTTAAAATGTTTGAAAGCGAAATTATATTTCAATGAAATGTTTTTTATAAAGTGATGTTTTTATAAAATGTTTACAAACTTTAGTAATGTTTATGAAATGGTTCGTATATGATTTTAATCTTAAATGAGAAATAATTTATAGAAATAAATGTAATTTAAGGTAGAGTAATTGGTGTAGTTAAGAAACCAATGGAATAAAGTATGTAAGTTGTACGTAGGTCATTTTATTCGCATAACAATTCTAAATCTGGGATTTGAGTACTAGATTTCAAGATGATTCACGCTGGTCCAAACAAGGATTTTTCACTAGATTCTTGATGGAGAACACTTGATACAAATTCTTGATGTGATTCCAAAGTTTTTTATCATTAGATATGGCTATGTAAGGAGAATAAAGGTGTCTGGTCAAGGAACTTAATCGGAGTCCGCACTAGAAAGGTCAAGTGATCTATACTAGTTTGGAAGTGAAACCTAAGTGATCGGGCAAGTGATCGGATTGATATTGCGTATAGATTACATATGTATATTTTAAAGTCTTTGCTATAATTGAATACTATATTTGTTGACATGTGGAAGGGTTTGGGGAATGACTATTCAAATTGTTTGAGGTATTATGAATAGCCGAGTAAGTAATAACCTTAGGCTATTGAGTGAAAGGTATGCTTAGTAAATTATTTATCATCGTTGTGCGATGAAAAGATTTCTGAACCTGCGCAAACCATGAGCTTTGTTTGCTAGTGATTGTAATACCGTTAAGTGTTAATGTGCGATCATATTTTTTGTTGCTTGTGTTGGAATTTCGGGGTGAAATATTCTACATAGGGGAGAATGTAACAATCCAGAATTTTGGACACTTCGTACTTAAGTATCGGAATTATTTAAATATTTTAATATTGAATTTAATGTGATTAAATCAATTTAATAACCTTATTAACCCTCTTTTTAATAATAACTAATGATAAGAAATTTCTTTACAAAAATAAATAGTTCAAATAAATATCAATAGTGTAATCAAAAAGATAAAATGATATAAAAACACGTGAAATTATAATCTTAGGGCGCTATCTTAGATTTTGATGAGACTAGTGCCATCAAAACCAAAATAATAAGACGATGTACGTCAAAGAGTTTCGTAGCGATCTGACGTCCTGTGTGATCGTGTGAGCTCAAAACAAGAATTGGTTATTTGAGAATTTAAATATAATGTAAATTTTATTATAAATATACCCATACTTCGCACATACCTCTTCACTTCACACTCTCCTCCTCTCTCTTTCTTTTTTCCTTTTTCGGTAAACACAAAGATTAAGCTGCCAACTTAACCAAATTAAATCAAGACCTTTCGTTAACAAAAATCGAAGTCGTTAGACCCGTTGAACTTGTGTAGTCAATGGCTTCAAATCTGTAGCCTCCAAGTTATTTGTGATGACACTTTGCCATGAGCGGCATCGTGAGGCAGCATAGTTGGGGTCCATAATGATGGAGGTAGCAATAGGCCAAGGTGATGATGGCATTGGGTTTCTCTTGCAAAGGCAAAATCGTGGGAGAGTATGAGGAGG
This sequence comes from Allium fistulosum, assembly GCA_030737815.1. NCBI lineage: Eukaryota > Viridiplantae > Streptophyta > Magnoliopsida > Asparagales > Amaryllidaceae > Allium > Allium fistulosum. Next base: position 1,032,190,056 of record CM060903.1, read on the forward strand.
TGCGGCTCGACTTAGTGAGGTGAAAATTATTTTTGTAGTGACATGGAGTTCAAGTAGCTTTTCATATGGGATGATCGAGTTGAATGATTTTGGGTGGGATGCGAAGCACGCGTGAGGGGAAGCACAACAGACTGGTGGTGGTTGATTTCATGGGGAAATGAGAGAGAAATTAAAGAGAGAAGGATTGGCGTAGTAGGTTGTATTAGTAATACAAGCATGCACGAGATTTGAAAATAAGATAAAATGTATTATAAAGGTAATTATGTTTAAATTAGGTAATTAAGATAGATTATTTAGTCCAAAAATCTTATAAAATCAATAACTTTAGCAAATAATTTCCAATCGAGACGCTGTCTTCACCATTGCACTCGTAGTGGGATTTTTACGTCTTTGTTAGGCTTGGGCTCGGGTGAGTTAACTCATCATTTAATTTGTATTTGTTGTGTATATAATTGTTTGTTGTGTTGAATATAATTTAAATAGATAACAATACAAGTTATCACTTTTGAACCCCTTCTTGATTTTGAAAGCAAATGACAACTTTATATTGTAGTATAATCTCTCTTTTAAACCCTCTCAAATATGTTACATGGCCGACACTTGTTTTTTATATGCTTGATAGTGTTTTGTAAATGTTTGAAGCGAAATAATCGCTATAAACGTACTCTTAAATCCCCTCGCATTTGACATATGTTTAATTGGTTAAATTGGAATATATTATGGAAATATATATTGGGTTATTTATCACACACGTTTTGGTGTGTTTGACATAGAGGAATTGGTTTGGAATGTTAAAGAAATTGTGAAACGAAGTTGTGGTAGTTAAAAGCAAAAAGGTCGTGATAGATGCACTTTGAAAATGCTTGTGCTTGGCGATTTTCAAAGTTAACTTTAAAATCATCCTTGAGCTTCTTTGCATTTTTAACAAATACTATACATGTATTTATTACCAGAAAAATATCGAAGTTTAAATTTATTCTTAATAATTATTTGAGAAATTTTAAAGTAAAGAGTTTTAAATTAAAGAATATGTTTTTATGGTTTTTAAATAAATTATAAAACAAGTATTTTTATGTAATGTTTAATATAAATGTTTTAAACCATAATAAAGTATTTTTAAAATATTTTGAAGTACTTTTTTAGTATATATAGTTTTTAGAAAAATTACTTAAATATCTTATTAAAATAAGTAGAAGCTTATGTAATATAATATCTTTTAAATTTTTTTGTCTTATAAAAAAATTAGTTTACACACACAGACCCACACCCACACAGATATATATATATATATATATCTGTGTGTGTGTGTGTCTATATATATCTTATTTTAAAGAAGTTTTTAGTAAATATATATGTTGAGAAAAGCAAGTTAAACCTTTTATTAAGACGTTATAATTATGATTATAATTAGAAATATAATTAAGGTAATAATTAAGATTATAATCAAAAATATAATTAATATTATAGTTAAGGTAGTTATTAGGAGAATAATTAGAAATATTATTTTGGAATATAATTTGAATTACAATTTGAAATATGATAAGGGCTTAAATAAAGGAATATTTTAGTGTAATTCTAAGTGAATGGTTTAGAGGTTGTAGTAAAAAATGTTTTAGCAACATTTGTTTTTAACCCTTATAAAAATAATTAAATCTTTATAAAACATGTTTTTAAAGATAATGTTTAAGTGAGAAGTGATTTAGGTTTGTCGTAAACAATGTTTTAGTAACATTCATTTTTAAACCCTTTAATTATATTTAAAGTGAAAAAATATTATGAATATAATTACATCTTTAATAATGGAATTTTAAAGATTATAACAAGTATGGATTTTTTTGGAATAAAGATAGAAAATGTATATGTTTAAAACATAAAAGTGAGATAGGGTTTATAGTAACAATTTTAAGTAACATTCATTTTTAACCTCTTTGATTTTAGTTTAAAGTAAGTAAAACTTTATTAAGAGGTTAGTGAATATACTTATATCATTAAGATAAGTGTATAAATACTTTGAAGTATTGGAAAAAAAAATTAATGAATAGTGATATTGAATATATATATATATACAAGTATATAAAGGAAGTTTTAATTAATAAAGGAGTATTAATTAATAAAGGAATTTTTGATTTATGAAAGAAGTTTTATTAGATAAAAAGGAGTTTACTAATAAAAAGGTTTTTAATGAATAAAGGGTAAATTAATTAAAAAGGGACTAAAAGTCGTTTAGATGACTTGATCGTGTTTTGTAGAGATTGATAGTGCTTTTGTGTTTACTTACTTAGGGAAAGTGTATTTGACTTGGTTTCTGTATGCGATCATTCTCATTTTTATTGAATTATAAGAAATATCAACTTAGGAAATATCTAAAAGGAACACAAGATGATGCCATACCCTACGTATAAACTCGTTTTGCCTTTTAGGACAAATGATAAGGGAATCTGTCTGGATAGGAGAGGATCTCTGCTCATATACATTGTTTGTTTAGTTCCAAAAGAACCGGACCTGAGTTTACCAAAAATCTATCGATTAGTTTTGGAGCACCCGGTAAGCAGTGGAGTGTACTTATATGAGATGAATTGAAATGGTAACCACTTCAAATCGTATACGCCTTTTATGCTTTGGACGATATTTGTGATCTGTTCGAGATGCTAGAGTCTATTTGGAGATTTGAGATTTGATTAAGATCCTCGAACCTACGTAGAGGTTTGTGATCGATTCAGGGGGTAGGAATCCATGTGTGGTTCCGAGATCTGTTGAGATAGGGGAATCCATGTGTGGTTCCAAGATCTATTCAAGTTGCGGCTCGTGTGTTGGAATGTCGGACATAGCTTCACCAACGGTATTGACAAAAACCAGTGTAAGGATGCACAATCCTGGGTTTAACTAACTCATGGGATTATATCAACTTTATATCTAGAAATGCTTTTGATTGTTGGGCTCGGAGTTATTGATATCTTGTTCTGTGCAGTTCACGAAATTGTTCGGACATTGGGGCCAGTTGTGTTAACCTTTTGGTACATCACTAAGATTATATGCTGCTTGAAAGGATAACTCTGATCCTTGGTAGTAGATCGGATTCGGCTTTCATCCGAGGAAATCCATGCAGAAATCTTACACAATTAGCGAACGCGCCTTAGTGATTTTGACTGTATACCTATTATCACTGTGTTGTACACACATGCAACACATCTATTTTTTACTTATATTCTACACCCTAGACATTATTATAATATCATAAGACTTTCTTATGAAATAGTTGGTTATCGTAAGGTAAAAACTTGTCCGTGTTTATTTGCAACGTGGTCTTACGAGATACATTTATTTTTAAAGGGTTTTATAATATAAAAATCCATATGATTGGGTTTCTCGCGTTGGTTTACCAGACTGATCTGGGTGTTATTTTCTTATATTACTCGAATCGGCCCTGAGTATTTCTAGATTTCGTTGATGTTCATTGGAGCTCTTGGAGAAGAGTTGGATGATTACTTACCATATTATTTATTTCCGCTGCATTACTTTGTGTACATATATCATCAAATTTTAAGGATAGGTTGTTATAACTGTCCAGGCTGATGATAAGTTAGTTTGCTCTGAATATTTTATCCATACGGTTTTCTTTTGTAAAGATCATTGTGATAATATATGTTATCATTTCATTGTGAGCTTCTGATGTTTTTATTCTCCTCTTTTTTGCTCCTTTTCTTTTCTTCTTTTATTTTACTCTAACTATTCGTCTTTCCGGCATTTGGATGCTCGACATATGAATACCGTGGATGTATTTAGTGTCAAAATTCTAGGGTTGAAAACACAATCATTACAAGATACGTTCATATGCAAATGATTGTTGTTTATTTAGAAAAGAGATTGCAGATAATGATTTTTCTTCCTAAATGTGGCAAATCTCATAAGAAAAATAACAAGACAAAGAAAGATGAAAACAAGCCATGTGACGGTTTTAGGATACTTTCCGTTAATACCAAGGTTGAAAAGAATGTCTATGTCCTTGAAAACATCAGAACAATTATGATTTCATAATAGTCATAATGTAACACCCCGCCATTTGATTAGTTCTAATAAAATGCATTTTGGAATTTAATTAATAAGTAATGTTTTAAAATTCAAATTTGAATTCTGAATTAGCTTTTTGAACTCCAAAGGTAGAAATCTAGACAAAATAAATAGTATTTGTGTAATTTTGAAACTTTTTGAAAGAAAACAATTAGTTTATAATAATTGGAAATTGGAAACTGGTATTTTAATATAAAAAATTATTACAGGAATAAAATAAAATTTACAAAAAACATCTCGATTAGATTTTTAAATAGATATCAACTAATGATTTAAAGGTAGTTCAGGTTATAAGGCTATTAAGGGTATGGGTTTATTTAAGAATTAAAAATAAAATAGAAAATATTTTATTGAATCACAATTTTATACTTATCTTTATAATCATTATGATTTAACTTTTATAATATCCTTAATCTCAAAGATTCTATGACCTAACCCTATAAATACACCACATCCCCACTACCTTCCTCCTCGATACTAAATCAAAGCATTAATGTAGTTAATCTCCCACATCATCACCAAGAAAAACTATGGTTTATTTCTTGATCAAAAGAATCAAAACAAGGATGTGAGTATAATTAAATATTTTTATATATTTTTACATTAAATATCAGTGTCAGTGTATTTTATGCTATATTCATTTGAATTACTTGATTTCTTCACCTCGGTTAGTGATAAGATAAAATTAGTATGTGTACTGGAAAGCATATCCAAAACTCTTGAAGCCATGTCAAAGTCGACCATCGAAAGGTAGAAAACGACGATAAAAAAGTGGCGACATTATGGGCATTACTGCCCATAGTACGTCGCCACTGGTCAACTACCCCAAGCTAGAGTGGTGGACTGGTCTGGTTGTATTGTGGGTAGTAATTCCCAAATCATTGGCCAGTCAATGTTTTTCTAATTCATTTTCCTTCCTTTTGCTTGTTTTAGGCTACTGTGATGATGTTCTGCTACGTTTGTTTAACAAAAATGAGCTAAAATCTCTGGAATTATGGTTTAAATTATTTTAATGATTTTTGAAACCTTTTTAAATAAGTTGTATATTTGTTTTTTAATAAGGTTGATTCCAAGAAATAAACCAATAGTTTAAAATTAATTTGAAAAATAAAATTTTGGACTTCTGAGCTTTTGAAAATTATAATAATATCTCTAAAATATATATAATATTTTAGAAATTTTAATTTTGAAATTTTCAAAGGAATTTAAATAATTTGAATCTAAATTCAAAAAAGGAATTTTTAAATTTTTAAATATTTGCAAATAAAGGGAAATATTGGTAAAATGCATGTTTACTGTTTTGAAAACTCTAGAAGACATAAAATATATATTTTTAAAGTTAAATTTGAATTATTTAAATATATTTTTGGATTTAAATAGAAATAAAGAATTAAACCTATTTAAAATAGTTCAAACAATACATGGTTTGAATGGTATGAAATTGTGATGATGCGTGCTTGTTTGATAATGCTATACAAGTTTAATTGTGTTTAAATTTGAGTTTCGCAAATGGTTGCAAGTTATTTACCAAAAAATGCCTTAAATATCAATACTTGATGAAATTTTAAAATGTCATGTTTTATCAATGCATATGTCATAAGTGATAGTACAAATTGTACGTAAATATTTTGTAAGACAAACACGACTGATATATGTGATATAAAATGGGACATGATGCCATTTAGGGTATAAATGATATTTTGGGAGGTTAAGTACAAATAAGTTTGAATATATTCATCCTCTAAAGCAAACAAGAAGAGGTGAGACTATTAGATACCCGAATCCATCCTAGCGGACGGATTTAAGGTCGTACCCTAAATTGTGACGACTTGGTCCCTCATCACCTATTGTCCAAACGAATTTTTGTATGGACACAACCACTATGAAAGAGTTTCGAGTAATCTCATTGGCGGATGTGGTGGTGAAAAGAAGATGAAGATTACAACACAATAGGGTAAGCATAAACAGTGAACATGAGAAGATGGTCCAACTAATAGATTGCATGGGGGTACCCAAAATGTCTGATCGAAAGGTATGTCGTTGAAAAGTGCCATGATAATGATTCACTAGTGATTATATATGAATAACTTGATTAGTGGAAAATTTGTGAAATAACGATTGCAACTTAAAAATGTGAATAGGATGTGATATCTTAGTTGACTAGAGTTGCAACTGTGAGTCACTTTAAATAGTGACGTGACATGTGTATTATCACTAATATGATTTGTTTTGATAGGATGTGGGTGGGTTTAGATTATGGTGTGTGTGACATATTTATTTCGTTGAATATCACATATATAACCCGACACCTAAGATTATATATCTCTGTTGCACTGTTATACTCATAGTTATTTACTAGCCTGATACGATGTTTTGTTTTACGACATCTCCTAGGGTCAGACTAAGGATTTTTTTCAAGATGATGTAATTTTTGCATTTTGAAGTTATGTTCTATGAAATTGAGATAGATGGAGTCTAGAATAGTGATTATAAGTTCACTGTTGTAGTAGACCTAGATCATCAAGGATGTTCCTTGTAAATTAGAGTTAGAGGAACCGTCAGAGTCATCTAGAGGGAGAACACCTGTGTGACCCATCTTGAGTCAGTGAAGTTATTTAGTATGTGTGTAGGAACTATTGTGTATAGTTGACTTACGGTTGGACGTTATGGTTTTGTGGCAATACTATATATAGTCTGCTTAGTTAATGATGTGGTTTGTATATGTTATTTTGATTCGACGTTTAGATGTATGTGAATTTTGATATGTTTATTTTTCTGATTCTGCTATGATATTTTACGTATCATTTACTTATGGTCTACGATGTGAATTGCTCAAATTTCTCGCCCACTCCTTTTAAGCCATTGATCCAGGCTATCAGATTATGAACTCCCTTTGATAATTTGATCACTGATGCTGAGGCATCACACATAAGAGCAACAAATGTAATTTGCGACATACAGTAGATTAGTCTCAGTGGGCTACAATTGGTAGAATGTATCATTTCTTTTCTTCCAATCCATGAAATTTAAGGCTTAGCCTTACAAGAGATGCTTTAACTCCTTTGGTGATTGAACCTCTACATATACTTGTTGGCAAGTGTTTCTTGTTGCTTATAACTTTCCTCCATGAATTTCTATGCACAAAGATAATATGATGCTATCTTTATTAATTCATAGGCCACAATATCAACATGTATCTATAATCATTTATTGAAGATTTGAAATAATTAAGGTGTAAAGGTATGAAGACGTATGATGCGTACATTCCTAGCGTGCTATTTTGACATGGACAATCGGTGATTTTCTAGCGTATGGAAATTTAATAATTTGCAATGTAAAGGGTAATAGTCATGCTGTAACAACCCCATATTTTGTAATTATTTTAAAGTGAATTTCCTGATTTAAAAACTTTATTTTATCTATTAAAATGGATAAATTCTGTTATTTTAAATATAAATTTTGATTTATATGTGAATTATAATTCCAAACATGAATAAATAGAATATTTTCCAGAAATGTGAATTTTGGTCAATATGGTTAAACTTTGACTTTTAATTTAAAAATTTTAAAAGTTTGAATTTTTTATTTTTATCTTTTATTATGAAAGTAAATAAAATTTCAAGTATACTGTTTTTTGTTTCATTGAAATCCGATTAATATTGTGAAAGTTATGCTTTTTACACTATTGTATGTAAATTGTTTATTTAACAAAAATGGTTTATTTTAATTTATATAAATAATATTTGTTTGACATGTCATGTTAAAATCTATGTTAAACTATGCAACATGTCAAGTTATATATCTATATTTGTTTTTAAAACATTTTATAAACATCTAGATTCCTTATTTATTTCTTGGAAAGAAATTTCAAACGTATATATACGTTTTGATTTTAAAGGCATATCTTTAAAGGGTATTTATTTAACGTTATTGTATTTATTGGTTTGTGAAAGCTTCTTGTAAACACTTTATTTAATATATATAGGTAACACATCAAATTAAGATACGTTATCTATTTTTAAGTGGAGGCATACGTTACGTTTTGATTTATTACCTCTTTAGCTTTCCATCCATTTATTTCATACCATAACTCCTCAATTTTGGCCGTTCCTTTCTTATTTGTTGCCGTGACTTTTATTCCTTTATTTGTTCACGTGAAATCACTTCCTCATTCACAAATTTGCAGCCATCATTTCAGATCTGAAAATAGGTAATGGCTTCTCTCTTCTTTTCTACTTTTTCTCTTCACTTTTTTCCATTGTTTTCTATTGATTTTTCATTGTTTGGCCATGCTCTTCAAATATATGCCTCGGCCATAGCCTCCACCACCTCCTCCTCTTCACCATCCACTACCTATCATCTCCTCTTCCTCTGACCAAATCTGGCCATACCTTTCCCATGACCAAAAACTCCACAAAAATGTTGCAAACTCCTTAAAACATGCCTAATTGAGCCTAGTCTTCATCACCATCACCTTAGATTGCCTTGGCCACCTCCCCACGCTCTACCACCACCTTGATACCACCACTACCAATCACTTTAGCCTCTGTCCAGATCTGACATGATCTGCGCATGCCATGGCCGAGCCATAGACCCATGTAGCCGAGCCCAAAAAGTTCACCAAAACCCCACCTTAGTGCCTTAACTCCTTGCATTCATGTTATGTAACCTCTACCACTTCCTATTCCTTATAGCCATGCCTTTTTAGGTCCAAACCTGAACCAAAACCATGTTATGGCCGAGCCTACGAGACCCCTAGGTCGAGCAATTGATGGTAGAAAGCATGGCCAATGCAATTTGTCTCATTTGTTACTTCTATTTCAAAGTTGTTTCATCATATGTTGTATTGAATTTATATTTTGTTTTGTTTATGAGTTGTGACAAGATCTATAGCTTGGATCTCTCTCTTCCACTTGAGTCTGTAGTCGTGTTATCATGCCTTCTGGATTTCATTTGTGTTGTTTGATTTGCTAACTCCAGCATAAAGAGGTGAGTATTCACTCATGACATTTATACTTATATAATTTGTGAAGTGACAACAAGTGAATGTGTAGGAACTGTTATATCATGTTATACCTGACTGTGATGTTAATTATATGATGTTAAACCCTGTTACAAACTTGTCACATCATCTACTATGTTATATTCTGTTATACTGTTTATTTATATTCTGTTCTCACAATGCAAGTTCTCTGTAGAATAGAATCACTATGGGTTGAAATGATACATACCCGAACGGACTTTAGAATAGGGAAAAATCGTTATGTGCTGAAATGATAAGCCTGAGAAACTTTTATTTATTTTTATTTAACTTGGGATTGCGGGTTTGAAATGATAGAACCCGGATTTTACTTTGTAAATTACGGATTGAAATGATATATTATCCGTATCACTTGACTTAGGCTAGAAAATATTATACAGACCCATGGTTATTTTATATATTTTTCTGGAAGTTTTAAGTATTTTGAAAATGTAAATTTTGAATATTTTGATTTAAATTTGGTTTTAAAATGATTTAATAAAGTGAAAATGATTTTTCTATGTGTTAAATATGTTAATAAATGAATGGAAAAATTGTGATTTTTCAACATAACTTAATTTGGAAATTTATGATTTGATTTTTTATGAAAGTTTAAGTTAATTAAATAAAAATGGAAATCAAGTTTATTTATGAAATGGAAATTTACATTTAAGTGTTAAGGTAAATTGTTAAAAATGTAAAGCATAAGGAAATTGTACACTTGAATTTAATAAGTGAAATTAGTTGGAAATTTGATTTTATTGTAAAATTTTCTTTATAAAAATCATAAGTTAAAGGGAATTTAAATGAACATTTTTGATGTGGAAAAATATGATTTTTATAAGTTTAAATGATATAAATTGAAGTTTATTTGTGGCTGAAATTCTAATTTAAACCTGGAAATTCTTTTAGTAACACTTCAGAAAAGCTATCGTTTCTGAAAATGAACTAAAATCTGAACTAAATAGAATCTGCAGCACTTTGTAAATGCTGTAGTTGCAGAAGTGAACTAAAAGGCTAAAATTTAACTAAGAGCTATCACGGCACTTTGCAAGTGTTGTCTTGCTGAATTGAACTAAAATCTTTAAATAGAACCCTGAACTATTAGAGCAGTTTTGTAAATGATGTCTTTTCTGAATTGAACTATTTTTCAACTAAAACTAAACTATTACAGCAGTTTTTAAATGTTGTCTTTGCTGAATTGAATTGTTTCAAATGTAACTTACCGTAGCATTTTCTAAGTGCTGTGAAAGCTGAATTTTAAATTGTTTGAAGTATTTAAGTGAATAAATAAGCTTAGAAAAGGCTAAATTTTTGGGAATTGAATATTTGATTTGTAAGTATAATGACTTCATATTTAAATGGTGTAAATGAATTATTTTGATTTGAATATATACCACTTTGAAATTTATGAGTTAATACAATGTTTGAAATTGGTATAATTGAATGAATGAACTTAAAATGTTATAACTTTGGTAATGAATATTAATTTAGAAGTATTATGATTTTTATAAGTATTATGAGGTCCTAATGACAATATTTCAAGTGTTATGATTTCCAAGTATTTGGTTTCAAAAGTTTGGTTTCAGAATTGTTATGACTTTGAAAGTACTATGGTTTGGAAATGAAATTAATTGGAATTGTATTTAATTAAGAATTGTCTTTAAATATATATTAATTTGAAACTTGTTGAAATTAAAGATTTAAGGATATGACTTTATAAGGTGGTTTGACTTAAGATGATTTAAAAGAATATTTCAAGTTTAATAAATTGAAAGAAACTTTCAGTGATTTGGAAATTTGGGTTGAAATATAAATGATATATTGATTTGGTACTGGAATTTAAATGATATATTATTGCTTTGATTTTTGAAATATAGATGATATATTGATTTGGTTTTGGAATTTAAATGAGATATTATTGCTTTGATTTTTGAAATGGAAATGATATATTATTGAATTTGTTTTGAAATGGAAATGATATATTTTTGAATTTGTTTTGAAATGGATATGTTTTGGGTTTGAAAGTATGTATTATTTTGAAATAAATAATATGATTTGGAAATGGTTTAAAGGATGTATTTTGATTTGAAACATAAACTATTTTGAAATTTATAACCACGGGTTATAATAACGATTGGTTGTTAAAGAGACCGGGATCGGATATGGACATACTCTCTGTCGATACCGAAAACCAATTTAACAACTGTGTACGAGGTGGAGTTTCCTGAATGAAGTAGGATGGTGGCGACGATCCTAAAGGTACATGCGTGGACCCAACTACCGTGAGTTGGCATAAGGTGGCTAAAACAGGAGCGATCTTGTAACGACCCGTATTTTTCACGGATCGAAAAGTGTGTCAAATCTGGAATTTTAGCATTTTTAAGTCATTTCAGATTTTTAGGCAGATTTGTCTAAGTCCTAGGTCGTGAACGACCTAAGAGCTAAGTCGTGACCGAGTTAAAGACTTCGGCGAGTTAGTGTTAGGTCGTGGGTTAGTTGGAGCGACCTATAGAATTATGCAACCTAGGATTTGGTTAAGTATTAGGTCGGCAGGGTGAGTTAACGACCTAAAGAACTGACCGACTTAAGGGTATGGCGACTCAAGGGTAGGCAGACCTAGTGGAGTAAGCGACCTAGTGGTTACTGGGTTAGTGTGGTTAGGTCGGCAACGACTTAGAGCGTATAGAAGTTAGGTCGGTTGAACGAGTTAGTGGGTTGACCGACTTATGGTTGTAGACGACCTAAGGTTAGAGTTAGGTCGTAGTAACCGAGTTAAGGGATAGGTCGCTGTGTTAGGACGTCTGGTAGCTTGGTTGGTTAGGTCGTAAGCGACCTAAGGAGTTAGCGTGTTAGCGACCTAAGGAGTTAGCGTGTTAGCGACCTAAGGAGTTAGCGTGTTAGCGACCTAAGGAGTTAGCGTGTTAGCGACCTAAGGAGTTAGCGTGTTAGCGACCTAAGGAGTTAGCATGTGGAGTTAAGTCGCATAAGTGTTAGGTCGCTGGGTTTTGCCTAGGTGTTAGGTCGCTGAGGTTATAGGTCGTAGCCTTGTTAGGTCATGAGTCGTTGGGTTCTGTTAGGTCGCAAGGTTTTATAAGTCGTATAAGTTGTTAAGTCGTGACCGACTTAGGTCGTAGCAGTTGTTAGGTCGCAGATGCTTCTGGTTAAGTCGTAGGATGGCTAAGTGTTAGGTCGTAGGTCGGCAGTGTTAAGTCGGAAGCGACTTAAGGAGATAGCCGAGTTACGACTTAGGGGCAGTTTTCAGCTATAAATAGGAGAGCTTCTCTTCATTTTTGGGATCCGGATTTTGAAGTGACAAAGTGCTGCCATTTTGAGAGCTCGACTTCTACACTTCTTCACTTCTTTTCTCCACTCTAATCTAGTGCTTCCATCCATCCAAATCGAAGATCAAGATTGAAGATTCAAGAGCTTAGATTGAAGATCTTCATCTTTTCAAGAGAGATTTCTTCATTTGAAGCGGATTTGTGATAGATCTAGCCTAGTTCTTCGCTGTCCAGATCTGAAGTTGATATCTTTTGGATTGTTTAGGTGATTTGGTGAGTGGTGATTATCTCTCACGCGGATCCAAAGGAGTAGATCGGATTGTTGGCTCGATTTGGTGTTAAATTAGTGATTTCCATGCATTTTCTTCATCCTATGTGTAGATCCATGTAGATCCATTGTTCATGATGATGTTGCATCCATTTTATCATATGTTAACCTATGCAAGTTCATTCATCAAGTTTGTAGAGATATAATCCATGTTTTCATGCTTATTGGACTTTCAACTCTTTAATTACGAAAATGCCATTATTGTTATAATTGTCTACTTAGATCATTTTTGAATGCTTGATTGCTTGGATTGATGTTTGATTTGATTGATTATTATGAACTAGATGATTGATGATTAGATTTAGACCGAAGACGATTCAAAAGCTAAGGGAAAGGCTCTTGAATTGGAAAAGCTGCTCGTGGCATATGTAGCGGGATGATGAAGCTCTTATGCATAGATTTGATGATGTGATGATGAGATGAGGCTTTGCGAGGATGTAATGAAGCGAGGCAATCATGTGATGAAGACTTGGTCTAATCCAGACGGGATCATTCCAAGCATGTTGATAACTCGGTGATATGATTCGAGTTGAAGATAATGAATGGATATGAGAATAGTCGTCGAGGAGGATGGCTAGGAGGCTTGGATAGCATCGTTGTTGAAGGTTCTAGCATGCTCTAAGCAAGAGTACGTTTGGGCAGATTCGATAGTCCCAACGGCCAACTGTTGATGGTCGAGTACTCTGGGCAGATTCGATAGTCCTAGGCACGGGCTGCGACGACGTGCGGGAGTTATGTCTAGAACCGGGGTTTCCATTAGCCCTTGACGGACGGCTGAAAGAATGTGCCGGTCATTCAATTAACGGTGATATCGAAGCAGTGATAACAGTGATAGCCAGAGTCATGGATGTTTGGTTGTATCGTCATTCGGACTCAAGAGCGGTATTTTCTGGGTGCTTATCTGATTTAGGCCTTGGTACTTGGAAAACATCGCCCTTGACTCGAGTGATAGTAGCTTTACTTTAAATTGTATGCTCTGCTATGTTTGCTTCTGCTTAGTGTGTGTCTGGAGGCTATCACTGTAGAATGAGGTTGGAGTGGGAGGATTGTATTCCTATTCTTTTTTCCTTTATGCTCTTTTGGTATGTTGTTAGTTAATTTACTGCTCACTAAGACTGTTGTCTGACTCAAGGCTTTATGTTTTAATTCTTATTGCCTTGGGCTGTTCGTCCATTTTTGGGACGGGCAGACTAGGTAGCAGGTGACAGGTGCTGTTCTCTTCTCACGATGCTGATATCGAAGACGAGCTAGAGGGTTGCATATTATCTTCTTATATGTACTGGATATTCCGCTGTTTTGTATTCTCTGAGAGATTTGTAGTGAGGCTGGATGTATTGAATATGTGGATGCTTGTATTCAACTATTATGGAGTTTTATATGATGTCATTTTGTTCTGTAAAGCTTCACTATACATATGTTCTATTGTATTTTGTCCATGCGCTGTGAGTAATACGATAGATTCTTTTTGTTTTAAATCTTACCTTGACAATCGTCCATGGTCGCCTGGCACACTTTACAGCGCTTTATCTTTAGATTCGGTGCAGGGGTCATGGGCGGTCGTCACATTTGGTATCAGAGCATTGGTTAATCGATTTTACCCAACGCTCGCTGTCGTAACTACGTATGAGAGACGTAATTGTATTTTGATGGATGATTACTATATATAATATAGTAGCTTAGTAGAGTTTGAGTCCTTTATGCAGTTGTTTCTCTAGATGTTCTAATCATTCCTTTTTATAGATATTGAGAATGAGTCGAAGAGGGAGACCAGCTGCTAGGGGAGGTCGTGCTACTGAAGAGACTACTGATTATGCAGCCATGTTCGAAGCTATGATGACTTCGATCATGAGAAGGATACCAGTTCCGGGGGCGGCAGTTGATGTTGGAGTTCAAGTCCAAACTCCGAAACCAGTGGATTTTGCTAAGTTGTGCAAGGATTATACTGCTCTTGGAGGGAAGGTTTTCTTGGGAACAGAATCAACTATCGAAGTCCAGAGATGGATAGATGCTTGTAGAAGGATCTTTGGTGATTTGGGAATTGATGATGCAACTAAGAGGAAGTTGGCATCGAGGCAGCTTCAAGGGAGAGCTTCTGATTGGTGGAACTCTATTACCATCACTACTCCGGAAGAAGAGATTACTTGGGAGCAATTCCAAGTCAGATTTGAAGCTAAGTTCATTTCTACAGCTCAGAAGTCTGTTCTGTTCAAGAAGTTCGTGGAGCTCAAGCAGGGTGGGAGATCTGTTCTTGAGTATGTTTCTGAGTTTGAAGCTTTGTCCAAATATGCCCGGTCATATATTGAGTCTGCTTACCAGAAGAATGAGAAGTTTGTGACCGGCTTGGATAGTTATCTTGGGAGACAGTTGGTGGATCATTTGGACGATTCATTTGAGAAGCTTGTGGAGAAAGCTCTTAGGCATGAGAGTCTGTTTCCTAAGGAAGGACCTGTTGTTGCTGTTACCAAGGGAGAATCTAAACCACAGTAGGGTGGAAACCAGAAGAGGAAGCAGCAGCAGCAGAAGGGTAAGGATGGCCAGAAGAAGCCGAAAGGCGAGGTGACTTGCTACAATTGTCAGCAGAAGGGCCATTTCTCGAAGGATTGTAAGAATCCTAAGGTGCCGATGAAGTGTCACAATTGTGACAAGCCGGGGCATTTCAGGAAGAATTGTCCAGAACCGAGGAAGGACAGGCAGATTGTGCAAGCTTATGCTTTGGGGGCTGTTCCGTCGTCTTCGAAAGCTCCTACTGCTGAAGAGAAGGGAAAGAGTGTGGTTGTTCAAGGTACTCTTTTCCTATGTGGTGTTCCAGTTAGAGTTCTGTTTGATACTGGAGCGTCGCATTCGTTTGTTTGTAATGAACTCGTTGGCCGGTTAGGTTTGACACCGGATATTGTTGATAGGCCATTGGTTGTGACTAATCCAGTTGGGGGTTCGTCTTGTTTGTGTATGTTATGCCGTGGTCTAGTTGTGTCGAGTCATGGTTGCTCTTTTGTTTGTGATTGCTTTTTTCTGAACTTTGCGGGGTTCGGAATTATTTTGGGTATGGACTGGCTTAGGAAGTATGCGGCTAAGGTTGATTGCGAAAGGTTGGAAGTGACAGTCGAGAATGTGGAGGGGCGAAAGATTGTGATACGATGTAAGCATGAAGAAGGCGTCTTCATGAGCTTCATGTATTCGCTAGTTGTTCCACGGGATGGACTGTCATCAGTGCCGATCGCTAATGGATTCGAGGATGTCTTTGACGAAGTCAAAGGGTTGCCGCCGCATAGAGAGATCGAGTTTCGTATAGATCTAGTTGAAGGAGCCAGACCTGTTGTGATGCCTCTTAGGCGGATGGCGCCTAGGGAACAGCAAGAGTTGAGGGTGCAAGTTGATGATCTTTTGCAGAAAGGATTCATTCGGCGTAGTGTGTCCGAGTGGGGTGCACCAGTTGTGTTTGCAACCAAGGCAGATGGGTCGTTGAGATTGTGCGTCGATTATCGTGAGCTGAATAAGGTGACTTAGAAGAACAAGTATCCATTGCCGAGAATAGATGACTTGTTTGATCAGCTTCACGAAGCCAAGGTGTTTTCTCAGATGGATTTGGCAACGGGATTTCACCAGTTGAGAGTGGCTAAGGATAGTGTGCCGAAGACTGCTTTTAGGACACCATCCGGTTTCTTTGAGTGGCTGGTAATGCCGTTTGGATTGACTAACGCGCCAGCATATTTTGTGGATCTTATGAATAGAGTGTTCAGAGATCAGTTGAACAAGTTCGTACTTGTGTTCGTGGATGATATTCTGATTTATTCCAGAACGGAAGAAGAGCACAAGACGCACTTGCGTATTGTTTTGGAAATCTTACGGAAACATCAGCTGAAGGCTAAGTTTTCGAAGTGTCACTTCTGGAAGAGTGAAGTGAGGTTCTTAGGCCATGTGATTTCTGGAAGTGGAATAGCGGTTGATCCCGCTAAGGTGGCAGTAATCCAGGATTGGGTTAGACCTAAGAATGCATCTGATATGAGAAGTTTTCTTGGATTAGCAGGATATTATCGACGGTTTATCAAAGACTTCTCCAAAGTAGCTGCTCCATTAACAGGATTGACGAAGAAGAACCAAGTGTTCAGTTGGGATGCTAAGTGTGAGCAAGCTTTCGGAATCCTGAAAGAGCGATTGACGAGTGCTCCTGTTTTGACTATTCCTAGTGGGAATGATGAGATGGTGGTTTACACCGACGCATGTGGTACTGGACTTGGAGCAGTGCTGATGCAGAAGGATAAAGTTGTTGCATATGCTAGCCGACAACTGAAGCCGCATGAAAGGAATTACCCAACTCATGATTTGGAATTGGCGGCGATTGTATTTGCTCTGAAGATGTGGAGACATTATCTGTTGGGAGTTCGATTCGAGTTGTTTACGGATCACAAGTCGTTGAAGTATCTTTTCTCCCAAAAGGATTTGAATCTTCGGCAGCAACGTTGGCTAGAGTTTTTGGCATCATATGATTTTGGTATAGCTTATACTCCGGGAAAAGGTAACGCAGTGGCAGATGCGTTAAGTCGAAGACATGCAGGATTGGGAGCCATGTTTTCAGAATGGAAGAATCTCGAGTATTTGGCTGGATTTGACTTCAGGCCTAGATGTGAATTGGAACCTGAAATGTTGGTAAACTTATCGATAAGACCCACTCTTGTGGAAAGGATTGGCGAGGGCCAAAAGCGAGATGATAAGCTTGTCAAGATTGTCCGTAAATTGGAATCTGGATTGGATCCAGAAAAGGATAAAGGATTCGAGGTCGATCGAGGGGGTTGGCTTCGGAAGCAAGGACGACTAGTTGTTCCCGATATAGATGAATTGAGGAGTGAAGTTCTGAAGGAAAGTCATCACTCAAAGTTGACAATTCATCCAGGAGGAAATAAGATGTATCGGGATATGAAGAGAACCTACTACTGGGAAGGTATGAAGAAGGATGTTGGAGATTTCATTTCCAAGTGTATGAATTGCCAGTTGGTAAAAGCCGAACAGAAGAAGCCAAGCGGATTGCTTCAGCCATTAGAAGTTCCTACATGGAAGTGGGAACAAGTGTCGATGGATTTTATCGATGGATTGCCTAGAACCAGAACGGGAAATGAAGGGATTTGGGTCATTGTGGATCGTCTGACTAAGAGTGCTAGATTCATTCCTGTTCGATCGACTAGGACTGCATCAAAGTTGGCTGAGTTGTATGTCAAGTGGATAGTTCGATTCCATGGTATTCCGAAGAGTATAGTGAGCGATCGGGATCCGTTGTTCACTAGTGGATTTTGGAAGAGCTTCCAGGAAGTTTTGGGAACCGAGTTGTGTTTGAGTACAGCTTATCATCCCCAAACGGATGGTCAGACCGAGAGAGTCAACCGAGTTTTGGAAGATCTTCTTAGAGCTTGTGTTTTGGACTTCGGAGGATCATGGGAAGATCACCTTCATTTGGTGGAGTTTGCATACAACAACAGTTACCAGTCAAGCATTGGTATGGCACCGTATGAGGCATTGTATGGAAGACCGTGTAACTCTCCAACATGTTGGTTGGAAACTGGAGAAAAGCTGATGCTTGGGCCAGAGATGATTCGTCAGACTTCAGATTGTATAGAAATCATTCGGCAACGAATGAAGGCAGCCCAAGATCGTCAGAAGAGTTATGCCGATAACCGTCGAAAGGATTTGGAATTCGACGTAGGAGATATGGTTTTTGTGAAGATTTCTCCACTAAAGAATGTTATTCGATTCGGGAAGAAAGGAAAATTGACTCCGAGATTTGTTGGACCATTCCCGATCATCGAGCGAATTGGAAAGCTCGCCTACAGATTGGAGTTACCGGAGAAGATGTCGGGTGTGCACAATGTTTTTCATGTATCGTATCTACGGAAGTATGTGCACGACTCGAGTACAGTGGTTTCTGCTGATAGCTGTGAAGACTTAGAAGTTGATCCAGTCGATAGAAGACCTCGTAAGCCGCTTCGTGTTGTTGAAACTGACACGAAACAGCTTAGGAGGAAGGTGGTTAAGTTTCTCAAGATACAATGGAGTGATGATGATAACGACTGTACGTGGGAGGTGGAAGAGAGGATGAAGGCAGCTCATCCTGAACTCTTCGAGGTATGGCCCTAAGGTGTCGTGTCATCTCGCGATGTTGTAACTTGTTCAAAGTCTTAGAATTCTGTACGCTAAGTTAGAATTTGATGTATGGTTTGATGATTGCTATGGATGGTAGGCGTACAGAATAGTTTTGATTGCTATGATTGTTTGGGATTTCGGGGGCGAAATTCCTAAGGGGGAGAGAATGTAACGACCCGTATTTTTCACGGATCGAAAAGTGTGTCAAATCTGGAATTTTAGCATTTTTAAGTCATTTCAGATTTTTAGGCAGATTTGTCTAAGTCCTAGGTCGTGAACGACCTAAGAGCTAAGTCGTGACCGAGTTAAAGACTTCGGCGAGTTAGTGTTAGGTCGTGGGTTAGTTGGAGCGACCTATAGAATTATGCAACCTAGGATTTGGTTAAGTATTAGGTCGGCAGGGTGAGTTAACGACCTAAAGAACTGACCGACTTAAGGGTATGGCGACTCAAGGGTAGGCAGACCTAGTGGAGTAAGCGACCTAGTGGTTACTGGGTTAGTGTGGTTAGGTCGGCAACGACTTAGAGCGTATAGAAGTTAGGTCGGTTGAACGAGTTAGTGGGTTGACCGACTTATGGTTGTAGACGACCTAAGGTTAGAGTTAGGTCGTAGTAACCGAGTTAAGGGATAGGTCGCTGTGTTAGGACGTCTGGTAGCTTGGTTGGTTAGGTCGTAAGCGACCTAAGGAGTTAGCGTGTTAGCGACCTAAGGAGTTAGCGTGTTAGCGACCTAAGGAGTTAGCGTGTTAGCGACCTAAGGAGTTAGCGTGTTAGCGACCTAAGGAGTTAGCGTGTTAGCGACCTAAGGAGTTAGCGTGTTAGCGACCTAAGGAGTTAGCATGTGGAGTTAAGTCGCATAAGTGTTAGGTCGCTGGGTTTTGCCTAGGTGTTAGGTCGCTGAGGTTATAGGTCGTAGCCTTGTTAGGTCATGAGTCGTTGGGTTCTGTTAGGTCGCAAGGTTTTATAAGTCGTATAAGTTGTTAAGTCGTGACCGACTTAGGTCGTAGCAGTTGTTAGGTCGCAGATGCTTCTGGTTAAGTCGTAGGATGGCTAAGTGTTAGGTCGTAGGTCGGCAGTGTTAAGTCGGCAGCGACTTAAGGAGATAGCCGAGTTACGACTTAGGGGCAGTTTTCAGCTATAAATAGGAGAGCTTCTCTTCATTTTTGGGATCCGGATTTTGAAGCGACGAAGTGCTGCCATTTTGAGAGCTCGACTTCTACACTTCTTCACTTCTTTTCTCCACTCTAATCTAGTGCTTCCATCCATCCAAATCGAAGATCAAGATTGAAGATTCAAGAGCTTAGATTGAAGATCTTCATCTTTTCAAGAGAGATTTCTTCATTTGAAGCGGATTTGTGATAGATCTAGCCTAGTTCTTCGCTGTCCAGATCTGAAGTTGATATCTTTTGGATTGTTTAGGTGATTTGGTGAGTGGTGATTATCTCTCACGCGGATCCAAAGGAGTAGATCGGATTGTTGGCTCGATTTGGTGTTAAATTAGTGATTTCCATGCATTTTCTTCATCCTATGTGTAGATCCATGTAGATCCATTGTTCATGATGATGTTGCATCCATTTTATCATATGTTAACCTATGCAAGTTCATTCATCAAGTTTGTAGAGATATAATCCATGTTTTCATGCTTATTGGACTTTCAACTCTTTAATTACGAAAATGCCATTATTGTTATAATTGTCTACTTAGATCATTTTTGAATGCTTGATTGCTTGGATTGATGTTTGATTTGATTGATTATTATGAACTAGATGATTGATGATTAGATTTAGACCGAAGACGATTCAAAAGCTAAGGGAAAGGCTCTTGAATTGGAAAAGCTGCTCGTGGCATATGTAGCGGGATGATGAAGCTCTTATGCATAGATTTGATGATGTGATGATGAGATGAGGCTTTGCGAGGATGTAATGAAGCGAGGCAATCATGTGATGAAGACTTGGTCTAATCCAGACGGGATCATTCCAAGCATGTTGATAACTCGGTGATATGATTCGAGTTGAAGATAATGAATGGATATGAGAATAGTCGTCGAGGAGGATGGCTAGGAGGCTTGGATAGCATCGTTGTTGAAGGTTCTAGCATGCTCTAAGCAAGAGTACGTTTGGGCAGATTCGATAGTCCCAATGGCCAACTGTTGATGGTCGAGTACTCTGGGCAGATTCGATAGTCCTAGGCACGGGCTGCGACGACGTGCGGGAGTTATGTCTAGAACCGGGGTTTCCATTAGCCCTTGACGGACGGCTGAAAGAATGTGCCGGTCATTCAATTAACGGTGATATCGAAGCAGTGATAACAGTGATAGCCAGAGTCATGGATGTTTGGTTGTATCGTCATTCGGACTCAAGAGCGGTATTTTCTGGGTGCTTATCTGATTTAGGCCTTGGTACTTGGAAAACATCGCCCTTGACTCGAGTGATAGTAGCTTTACTTTAAATTGTATGCTCTGCTATGTTTGCTTCTGCTTAGTGTGTGTCTGGAGGCTATCACTGTAGAATGAGGTTGGAGTGGGAGGATTGTATTCCTATTCTTTTTTCCTTTATGCTCTTTTGGTATGTTGTTAGTTAATTTACTGCTCACTAAGACTGTTGTCTGACTCAAGGCTTTATGTTTTAATTCTTATTGCCTTGGGCTGTTCGTCAATTTTTGGGACGGGCAGACTAGGTAGCAGGTGACAGGTGCTGTTCTCTTCTCACGATGCTGATATCGAAGACGAGCTAGAGGGTTGCATATTATCTTCTTATATGTACTGGATATTCCGCTGTTTTGTATTCTCTGAGAGATTTGTAGTGAGGCTGGATGTATTGAATATGTGGATGCTTGTATTCAACTATTATGGAGTTTTATATGATGTCATTTTGTTCTGTAAAGCTTCACTATACATATGTTCTATTGTATTTTGTCCATGCGCTGTGAGTAATACGATAGATTCTTTTTGTTTTAAATCTTACCTTGACAATCGTCCATGGTCGCCTGGCACACTTTACAGCGCTTTATCTTTAGATTCGGTGCAGGGGTCATGGGCGGTCGTCACAGATCTCGGGCCAATGAGGTAGCACCTCTAATCGGACACACTTCTTCAATGCCATTCTATTACTTTGTGATTGTTTGGGTGCACCCCTTGATTTGGGAGTGTTGTTCGAGGTGGAGCGGTAGTGGCTGCTATGCGTTTCCATTAGTCCATGTGCGTAATTAGTATATCTACCCTGGCATTGCCTTATGTGCCGTGTCACCTACCATATCGAGCTTTACTACGAGTTGTGATTTCTCCCGTAGCCTGTGGAGTATCGAGGGTAGCCCCCATTTTGGGAGTATGCTAATACTGGATAGACTGCTGGGACTATTACGTGTTAAGGTGGAAAATGTAAAGCCTTAATACTATTTAAAAGTATGTTTATTTTATATTAAACATTATTATAATAGCGCAATATTACTACATAGTAAATAGTTTATCCTTAGAGGATGGGCGATCCCAAGCATCCTTTGAGTTACTTGTACCTTTATTACAGTTCACTTGAGTTGGTTTACATTGTATAAGTATGTATGTCCTCGAGTGTTTTGTGTTTTGCTATACGCTCGGGTCAGACTGAGTGATACAACATTAAAGACTCACCTTTGGAGCTGGATTTTTTCTTTGAAGAACCAGATATCTATTCATTTTGTTATCCAGTTGATTCCAGTTGTATTCTGAGTTTTGCAAAACTTTTATTTACAACGCAGTATTTTGAGCAATTCAAGTCCGACATATGCGGATGCGAATGGATGAATATCGGGTCATTACACATGCTCTGATTATGGGGTTAAGACCTGATCAATATGGCTAAAATTCAACAATAAGTTTGTATAGTTGGGCCACAATTTATTCCTTGCACCTGACCTCGAATATCATTAACAGAGAACTTATTTGATGGAACTATAGAGAATAGAAAAGGGCCTTTCATACACACCCATGAAATCTTCGATAACGTCAAAGATATTTGTAATGAGTAGGGAATAAACCAAAGAAAGAAAAAGAGAAAGACAAAACAAAAAAGGGAGAGGAAAAGGAAAAAAGAATTCAAATATGGAAGAAAAAGTCAATTTTGTTCGATTTGCTTTATTGGAAGGTAAAAGATTGCTACAAATAAATTTTCTTTCCCTTTTCTATCCATGTCTTATAATTAGTAATTTATTATTAATTAGTTATATGAATTTTTAGTATTGTCTTAAGTCATAAATCATAAGAAAAAAAATATTAGGAATTGTTTTGCAAAACAGGACAAAATTTTAAGTCTAAGTCTCATGATTATCATATTTGATGCAGCAACTTTTTTCGTAGCTACCAAGTAAACTTTTACCAAAAAGGACAAGGAATGTGTTACCACAACTACGTTCATATTGCAATGACATATGCCAACAATTGCTTGATTGAGATAACTAAGAGTCTTTGAAGAATCAATGCATTAACACTATGTGATCTGAAGAGATTCTTCCCCTTCCTTTTTTGACGACATGATTCATTTGATAACGCATTTAGGTAAAGAAGAAAGAATTTTATGGATCGGTACAATGGATGTCCCCGTTTAAGAGATAAATTTTATTATGACTTCTTATATTAGCTAATAATATATGCACTTACGAAATAATTTATGTACACTCTTGGTTATAGGTGTATGAAAATACTAAAGGGGCATGTTAAAAATCAGGAATAATCTCAAAGGTGCAAAGTTGACTTCTATTATGTAGAAGAATGCATGAAATATTTTTTTGGATATATTAAAGATGAATTTGAAAGTGGATAAAGGGAAAATCAAAATGAAGTGCAAAAAAATGATTCCATACCAGAAGGGAATCCTATTTACAAAGGAACCGATGTTGGTCGCTATTGAGGTGATTAATGTTACTCGTCCGTATGTGTTGTTTAATACTAAGAACATGGAGCCATATATAGGGTAAGTATAAGTTCAACTCAATTATTATGTATGAAGACAAATTGAAAGTATATATGTATATTTACATATAAAGAATGCACAAAAAGGAGTTGAAACATTTGCATCCTCGACTTTTACGGGATGATGTGGAACTTTCAAAGCTGCATTCAGAGTCCTTTAATTATTGGTTTGAAAAAAGGTTGAATGTGTTATATCTTCTTTTCCAGATGATTAAGTTTAATGTATGAATTATATATTACCGTCATAAGTCTTTATATTTAACATTACATTTATCCAAGTTAAATATGATAAAGATGCCACAATGTTAGCAAAATAATAAAATATCTTTTATATGGGACTTGTGCATAAATAATTTCTTATATTGGCAATATTATTAGAAATCTACACAAAATAGTTGTATTTTCATTGAGGCAAATAATATTCATCCAGACGGGTCGATTGAGAAAGTAATTTATTATAGGGTATTGCTTGAGATTTTCTGGTTAGACTATCGCATATTTCAATTTGCATTATTCAAGTGTGATTAAGCGAACATAGACCATGGAGTTAGGTTGGAGATATTCCAAAATTGATTTGCATGTGACACTTTCATTTTAGCAACACAAGCTGTACAAATGTTCTTTTCTAAAGAAAGTATTCTTCAAATTGGTATATTATGCTGAAAGCACCCCTTGGAGGTACTTATTAGTTGGAAAACTATAAGGAGAAGGAAGAGTCAACTAGTAAACCACTTGATGAGTCATTATTCGATGATAGAGATGTCGATAATGGGGATGAAATTTATATAAGCTAGGATTGTGCTGGCAATTTAATATGATGTAAGCATCCTTTAATGATATCCTATTTTACACATAATTATATATCTTAAAGTGTGTGTCTATTAGGTCAAACAACAACGTAAAATTTTAAAAAATTTATATATGTAAGTCTGAAGTATTACGGTATTCACGTTTGAGTTAGTATATGTAATTCTAAAATTAGAATATCTTTTATTTATAATATGGATTCAATGCTTTTTTGGATTTTGGTCTTAACATGTATCAAATTGTTTTTGGCAACAATGTGTCATAGTATCAAAATACCTTAAAGTGTATTAAAGCAATTTTATTTCATATCGTACATGGTTGCGACATATTTTTTTCATATTATACATAGTGGTTACATATCAAGCGTGCCAATAATTAGCATGGTGCTCTAATTCTTTGTATATTATGATTTATTCTGGACTGATCACTCAATAGAATAAAATTGAACTTGTAGAATCAATGGGTAAAAAGGAGCTACATCAAAGAGAGGTAATCACCTTTACTGGATAATTTGCAAAAATTTGAAATTATAAACACTCTTGGTGTTCTATGAAATCTTTGAACTTGATAAACAATATTGACATAGTATTTTTCAATTTGGGTTTATTTATTTATTTATGCACCATGTAGAAGCTGAATTGCCACATAAAGTGAATTGTTAGCTAGGTTGAAATTAGTACTTTAAAAAATTCTTCTATTTATAAAATATATATTCTGATATAGTTCAAGAGAATTCTTTTTCCAAAAAAAATCCACTTTTTGTAGTTAAAGAAAATTAAGTGGAAAGATGTAGCATTATACAAGACATATTACCTGAGCATTTTCCACAATAGTGAGATATCTCTTTATGAACAACTTCCCTATAGAACATTATCCGTCCATCATAGTTATGGATTAAGATTTGAGCTATTTTGCTGCAATAATCAAAAAAATATTTAGTATGCATTATAAGTACAGAAAATTTATAGATGAATTTCTATAACATGGGAAATAAAAAAAGTTCAATTTTTATGTAGATAAAATCATGAATCAAAATCAAAAGGCATAAATACTTATAATATGAATAAGAAGTTTGTGTTCTATTAATGGTCTATATGTATAAATACATATATATGCATATACATCTTTTTTTTATTTAATTACTTCTTATAAATAACTACATATATATGTATATGCACACAAATGTGAGTAGTAGTGATTAGTCTAAAATTAAAGGAAAAAATGAAAGCTTGATTGATGTAAGACATTAAATCCAAAAGCAAACACATGCCATCGGCTTAGGAGTATGAGGAACTGGTACAACTTGCATGCTAGAAATATATATGTACGAATATAATGATGAATATTTTTTGCATTTCGCTTTCTTTTTGAAGTTATAGATTTATTTACATGTATGCCAAAGTGCTTCTCCTTATGTTCAGCCTTATGATGGAAAAATATAATGTTGAACTATTTTTATATATGATATTATGATTGATAAAATGCCAAACCATTTGTTATTATATATAATGTGTAGTTAATGCTCATCCCTTATCCAATACCCATGTTAAGTTTTTATACTAATTTTATAGCTTAAAGGCAGTGACGAGATGATTGAAAAAGCAAAATCTTACTGCACTTGCAGTTACTTATGGTCATACATACATGAATGGTTTTGTTAAAATATCTAATATGAAAGATGCTAATGTTGAAGTTGTTGGTGCTCTTAAGGATTTGAATTGTATTGTTAGAAGATCTTCCCGCAAGCATGGTGAAACTACTCCTCCACCCATCATTCTGAATCATAATTCAACCTCACACGCAAATGTCACTCCCACAAAGTCATCCAATCCCTATTACCAAAATGTCAGTCCCACCAAAACATCCGCTTCACCTACAAACTTGGATTCTTCCTATTAAAAAATAATGCACTATAAGAAACCCAGGAAGAAAAGAGGAAAAACATTGATGAAATCATTTTCTTTGACACAAAATAAGAAGGCCAGAGTTGAATTCAATGAACTAGGACAACACATAAGTCCGAATTCCACACTTATCACCCAATCTTGGTACTTGGTATTTAAACTCTTGTTTTTCTTAAAGTTAAGAATGTTGTCGAGTCAAGGTATGAAACAACACTGCCCTAACTTGTCCGACTTCATTATTTTCCTGAGGGTAGTACTAGTTTGTTTTTGATAGTTGTTTCAACGACTATCGATTTTGATATCCTTATTTGTGCTTCATCTATCTAAGATAATTTGTTGCTCATTTTGAGGATTGGCATCCAACACCATGGATAACTAAAACCAAAGAGTGAGTTGGAGCCAAGCCATTATGTGTCGCACCCATTAGGATATATTCACATTTATCTAAATATTTGTTCGTAGCATTAGTGCAGTGATATGAGTATTTTCGGATGCCTGCATTAAGTGTAACGTAGTCTATCTTGGAAGTTCCCAAAAGTGTTGGATGTTTGACATGGGCTCTCAAGTATATTTTATCTAGAGGTATACTTTCGATGTAGGGGCACACCCATCTACTCATGTTGGATAAATTCATTCACTTTGTTTGATTCGAACCTTGGAGTTAATCCTTTCTTAATTTCATTGAGAAGTGCCTTAAGCTCTTCTCTAGAGGTATAACTGCAATGACCCGCAAATTCATCACTTCAGAAAAAATTTAAATATTCAAATATAAGATTTTTTTAACATAAATGATAGTGGTTTGAACAATAAATAGTGTTGGTAATCTTATTTTGAATAAATATTTACAAAAATATATACTTGGGAAAATATAGCAATAAAATAACCGAAAACCGTTTTATCAATAAACAGCTCTTAGACCATCCGACATCGTGCACGGGGCTGGATACGTAAAGTCATTTACATATATGAGTATGAATATGAAATAAAATCTCTTTATGACATCATCAATGATATTTCTATTTTGGAACAAATGATTTTTGAATTTAAATTGAGTTTAAATGATTTAATCATTATTTTAATTATTAAATAAGCCCTTTAAATTATTGTATAAGATAGAAAAATTATTATCAAACTTTGTTTACAAATATATATATATATATATATATATGTACGTATGTATGTATGTATGTATGTATGTATGTATGTATGTATGTATGTATGTATGTATTAAATAGGAAGTGAAAATATGAACGAAAATCAAAATGTGAATCTGTAATGATTCAACGTAGCTAAGTTGTGCAACATTTGAGATATACATTTGCACACATACATGTACATATACATGAACACATCACATGCACATAAACATATATACACATACAAATATACTTATATATATATTACAAAATATCAAGATATTTTCCATATACTTCACTATAAAGCAAAACCAAAGTCAACAGCTTACATACCAAGTACAAGCACATGGTCATGCATATGGGGAGCGGGCATGTTCAGCCGAACATGATGAGAGGATGGGAGGAAGTGGTGGTGATGAAATGGTGATGCATTTTTGTATAAATATCATGATATTTCCATTTTCATTTTTGCCTATAAATAGCACCCACCTCTCTTTATTTCATTCACACTTTTCTTCATAAATTCCTAAGCTATTTCATCTTCTTCTTCTCTACATTAATGGCTTCCATAGCCTAAGAAAGAAAATACTACAAAATCAAAACAAAGTTATGCCAAAATCAAACGAAATGTAACGACCGGGGTTTTTGACCCTCGAAAATCGGCACTAATACGTCCACTGTATTAGATGCTGAGAAATCGAATGCTGGAAAACCCAATTGTTAGAGAAAAAGAAAGAAGGAAGAAGATAGGAAGAAAACTAAACAACACAGAATCTCGCAGCGGAACGAATAATATATAATATACAATAAACCTTTACACAAAAGTCAAACTGTAACATATGTATATACAGACATCAATCAGTATATACTAACCTATTTCACCCTGGACAGTTATAACAGCCTATCCTTACAATTGCTGATATATACAAAAAAGAATACCGTGGAAAAATAACCATCTACGTGAATATGTCTCTTGGCCTCCAACTCGTCTCTGAAGCTCCAAAACATCCAAACTAATCTGTAATATATCGGTCTGACCCGAGCATTATAATACAATAACACCCAAGTCAGTCTGAAAAACCAGCAACAGAAAAACACACCCACTAGATTTAAAAGTTCTAGAAAAATCTTTGAAATCAAAAGTATCTCGTAAGACCACGCCGCGCATAAACACGGAAATCCATTTATATTATAATAATGTCTAGATACAAATACTTATTAATCTTAGCCGAAAATGTTACATCAATTAAATTCCATCATAATAAGTATACAACTAAAATCGTAAAGTCTCGTATTGGAAAATGGATTCCATACAATGACCGGGCTACCGGGGTACCGCCTACCACGGTGCATCTCTAGATAAAATAACACCGAGGACCTCGCCTGGATCCCCTGCCAACACAGAGCCGGCCTACCCCTTACTGGATAGTACTTAATATGATCATTCCTCCGTTAATGGACCCCGAAGCATACAAATGAGAGATAATATCGACTTTAGATTGGGATGATCGTACCCTACTTGGGAGCGACCCACTTAGCCCTGCTGCATCTCCCATGTTTTTGTCAGTCCCGGTTGATGAGGTTTGAGGTTACGTTTTACCTTTTATATAGCACATCCCACTTGGAATGCTAATACTGCCCTCTAGGCAACAATGCAATATTAGCATTCATCCATACAAGTCCATTCTGGGACTAAACGAAACACTTGAGAGCTCCATCTCCAATTCCACCATTTTCATGATGTCTTCACTTTGAAACGCATTCATTGGATTGAAGTGGTTTTCATATAACATATCTGATCCCGGTCTTTTCGAAGCAACTTTTCGATAATTTCCGGTAAACTCAACCCCGGTTCTTTAGGAAATAAATAGTCAAAGATAAGATCGGAGATCACATCCTAATCGTTAGTGGATGGATTTCCTTATCATTGTCCTAGGAGAATGAAACGAGATTTATATGCACAGTACAGCATCATCGGGGATGATTGTGCCATATAAATCACGTGTTTCTTCTAGATATTTCTAAAGTTACGTTTGGGTCCAATTTTGATAGTCGGTTATTTTGCTATCGAATAAAAAATATTTAATCAAGGATTTATTTTATAGGGAAAACCAACATTAGTTAAGCACATAAGCAACCACTAGCCCCCTTTTATAAATCTTTCATAAATAAAATCATTTGTAAATTACTTGTATAAGATTTCTTATATAAAGATATACCCAACAATTCTTATATTTTCAATAATTAGAAAATATCCATATACTTATCTCAACAGTATAAGTATATTTACACACTGAGAAAGATTCCATTTTTATTTGATTCAACAATCAATCTTACACTCCTTATAATTCTCTAAGACCATTTACAAACCATTTTATAAAACTTCTGGAACCATTTATTAAGCTTCTTTTGTACATTTCAATCATTTATAAATTCTTTTGTACATTTCTAAAACTCATTTATAAATCATTTATAAATCCATAAACCATTTATAAAATTCCTTTTATAAATCTATAAACTTGTTTATAAATATCTAACCATTGATAAACTCTCCGCCTTGTAAATAACCTTCCCTTAAGTCTTCAAACCGTTTTATAAACTCCTTTATAGAAACCAAGTCTTTTAACTCTATTCGTGGGTCTCGAACATACTTATAAATAATTAACAATCTTTACTTCGAAACACCATTATATAATAATAAACATTAACAAAAACATTATAAATAAATGAAAATTATTAAATTTAAAACATCTTAAAAGTAAAAATTAATAATTTCAAAATAGTGTTTAAGAAACAATAATAATCAACCTTTATCATTTTTATAAATAATAATAATTTATTTTTAGAACCTTATTAATAAATCCTTATTATTAATTTCAAACCATAATTTTTCTTAAAATAATTAACATTTCAAAACATTAACATTTTTATAAATCCTTTAAAATAATATTACCTATAAACAAATAATTTTAAAACAATACTAACATAATCAAATAATCTAAAAATAATATTTCTATAGTTAAATAACTCTATAATAATATTAATATAATTAAATAACCTTAAAATAATATTATTATAATTAATTAACTTTAAAACAATATTAGTATAATTAAATAACTTTAAAATAATATTAATAAAATTAAATAACCTTAAAACAATATGAATTTAATTAAACAACTTTAAAATAATATTGATAAAATTAAATAACCCTAAAATAATATTAATATAATTAAATAACTTTAAAACAATATTAATATAATTAAATAGATAATCCCTAAAAAAAATATTTCTGAAACCAATTTCGGATTAAAAATTGTTTCTTGTCTCAAAAACCAATTCCAACTTAAACGGTAATTTTTAATATTTTTAAATACTAATTTGAGTCCAATAGCCACCCAACACTTTACCGATATCGATATTGATTTTCAATCACTACTGGGTTTTATTTTCAAACATATAACGATGTTAAAACCACAGTGTCCACAATCATGTTCATTATTCAATAATCCATATAAAAGAAATATTATTGAAACAATTCAATAATATCGAGGAATTCCATTGGATCCTCCAACCTGTTTCCCCCTGTGTCACAAACGTTATATAATCATAAAATATAAATCAAACCTTCGAGGCGGGATTCGTATACAATGGGTCATCCGCTCTTAAATGGGAACGTAATAGGGTCTTATCCGCTACAATAGGCAAAAATATATCCAAACCAACTAATAAATATAGTAATTCATCCAAACAATCATTCAACATTTTTTATCAATTATATATCATACTAGTTATCCAAAAAGGTGAGTTTAACTCACCATTATTTTCTATTGTCGCCGATGCGTTCCGGTTTGGAACTAAAACCGAACAACGTCCTATTTTAGCCCAAATTTCAATAATCTCCAAATTCGACCAAACTAGTTCCATATCGTAGATAACGTCCAAACGAGTGTAACGCAACTTGTCTCGTTCAAATCTGATCTTAAACGAGTAGGTTACAGCATTTATAAGATCACACAATTAAAATAATAATTAACTTTACTAATTACAACATTTATATAAATTAACCTTTTAAAATTAATTAACTCGCTCTTCCCCCTCTCTATAATCTCGCTCCTAGGAAATTCGACCGCGACTTTGATCGCTCCTCCACACCGTCGTACGCCCTCTGGAACCATCACCTACCATCTGAACGCGCGCCTCCCTTAGGCGAACTCCACGACCCCGGTCCGCCTCCCTCTCTTGCCTCCATTGACGAGCACGAACCAAAATGTCGATCGATGTTTATCTTGAAAATTCCGATGCCGCCGACCATTGATGGCCACGGCCCCATCACCGTAACACGCCCCTCCTCCCAGCTACCCATTGCCACCAGCTGCTCTTCCTCTCGTCGCCCAAGTCGCCATGCCAAGGTCAAACTCCCCTCGCCGTTCATCTTGAGATTCTGGCCACCATAGGCAATCGCTCCTCATCTCCACCGTTGAACACGTCGAACTCGATGTCGCGAACAAAACTCCAGTTGAAGCCGAGGCCTGATATGGCCTGTGGTGGTCCAACGTAATGGTGGTCGTAGGATTGAGAGAGGGAGGAGACAATTGAGAGTATTATTAACATATGTATATTTTTGCATTCTCTTTTCTTTCTTTATTTCAAGTTTTGAAAATGGTGAAGGCTCCAATTAAGTTGCTGGCAATTAAAAATAGAGAGGGAAAGGTATGGTTAAGTCATGGGGGGTATGGCTAATAGTGCAAGTAGGCTGATGGTATGACACGGTCATGGATATAAAATAATATATATATATATATATATAATTCAAAATATCAAGCTTTTAAACGTTTGAAAATCTTGAACACCAAACGAGATGCGCCGTTTGGCGTTCTATATGTTATACCCATATTCCGAATGCAATGGAACTAGTCTTGAGGCCTAATTTGATCGTATGCAGATAATAGCTTTTTGAACCCAATTATTATATTAAATTTTCGATATTAAATTCTATGCATTTCGATCTTGCACGATCAAACGATACATCAGACCGCCATGAAATTTGACGGCGTATCATAATTCACTATTACGGCTCCAATTAAATTGGTTTCATCGAAATCCGAGACAGTGCCCTGAAATGCTATTTTTATATGTTAATTAAAACAAGTTAATTTCAAAATCAGTTAAATCACTTTTAAATCCAATTTAAAAGTTTTATTATCTTTATTCTTATTAAATAGAATTTAAATAAGCTTTAAAATTATTTTAATCAAACTTAAAACCCAAGATTCAATTATTAAAACGATTTTAAATTATTAAATTCAATAATTAAATTATTAAATAAATCGTTATATTTGAAATTTAAGCTATTCAATTTATAAAATTAACTTTTCAATATTAAAAATCAATTAAATATTCCAATTTCAAATGACCAAAATTCTGGGTCGTTACACTCTCCCCCCTTATAAAGAATTTCGTCCTTGAAATTTCCAAGGTAGGAAAAATACCCAAACCCATTATCTCTTAAATCCAATTAGTTGAAATAACTTACCAAACCCTTTTAAGCCTTTAACTTCCCAAAAATCGACTCGTTGAAACTGTAACGACCACGACTTTCTCTCCACATAAAGTCGCATCGTTAATAAGAAAGAAAGGGGTGAGAAAAGAGAAAAGAAGAGAAGAAAGAAAGAAATAACAACAAACGATCTCACAGCGGAACGAATAAATTATATTAATAACATAAACTATTACATAGTATACAACAATTTACAGAGTTACACAGCATATACATCACTTACTAGACAGTTATAAACATCTGTCTAGACATTACAACTCAATACACTACAGAGATACAGACACAGCGGAACTACTATATATATCTACAACGCTGAAGCCTCCTGCTCCATTGCTCCTCCACAATTCGTCAAGGCTAACCTGAATCCCTTGGCTACTCGTAAAAATTTGAGTACCCAAGAGTTTATAAAACAGAAATAAACAACTTGGGTCAGACATGGGTCTGGTGTGAGTAACAGGTTAAACTTGCTTAACTTCAAAACCTTTAGAAAGAAAAGGTATCACGTAAGACTCCCCACAAATAAACATGGGTAAGTTTTTACCTTACGCTAACCAAAACATTTGATAGGAAATTCGATTGTATTATAATAGGGTCTAGGGTTTTCAAATAAATATGAAATAGCCGAAATTGTTACATTATTAAATTCCAGCATACATAAGTATACAATCAAGTCCGTTATCACTTATTGGAATTTGGATTTCCATACAATGGCAGGGCTACCGGGGTACCGCCCGTCACAGTACGTGGCCTAGATCACCGTACCGAGGATCACTCCCAATCCCCTGCAACACAAGGTCGGAACATCCCTTACTGGATAATTCCCGCACAAGATACCTCACGGTTGGGATCAGCAACCGCACCACTAAGTCGAAAATAGAAAGGGACATCTAGACAGAGGTAATCTTGTCCTACTTGGGTGCTACCCACTAACCTTGCTGCACCTCCCCTGTTTTAGCCATTCCCGGTTTGTGAGGCTTGAGGCTACGATTACCTTTAAAAAGAACACATCTATCTTAGAATGCTCATCGTCCACCTGACGATGTTCTGAAAGCATTCAATCCATACAAGTTCGTTCCGGGTTCGAACGAAACCGAAGGCATTATCTCGTTACACTCATTTTGGCATCACCCTCAGAGTTAACGACAATAACCCTTGCACTCTGAATCTTCATCTTCACTTGATTCACGACCTATCGTTAATTTGGATCGATGTGGTATTCGGGTCTCCAGACCTGGAAATCCGGTATACGGAAACCCGATCCCGGTCTCATCGAAATCCAAAGCGTATCTTTTAAGGGCCAAGTTGTTTTAAGGTTAAAACAATTCAATTCTTATCTATATACACACAGATAGATAATTTACAATAGATAATCCATATTATCATCCAAACATAGGTAATTCATATTATCATTTCAATCCAACCAAACATCTATATCATAGATCACACATCTCTTATCAGAGATATCAACAATGCAAAGCATTCAATATCATTCATCCATTCTTAAGCAATGATTTATATCATCTAATTAATTTAAAGTGAATTAAACTAATTACTTCATTCTATAAATCCTGCTTACTTAATTATTAATTAAACCAATTAATTAATCATTACTCTAAATATCCATCTTAATTAATCATTCCTGATTAATTATACTCTAATTACTTTAAGTAATTAATCCCTAACTGATTTCACAAATTAATTATCTTAAACCATTTCAGTAATTAATCTTAAATTACTTCATTAATTAATTAACCATACTTAATTACATTAATCCTTAATTAATTACAATTAATTAATTACTTTAATCACTTATTATTTATTAATTAATCTTAATTAATCAATTCTTAATTACATCATTAATTATATTAATTAATGATCCTTAATTATTCTTAATTAATTATCTTATTTAAATTAATTACATTTAATAATTAATTAGTCACATTTATTAATCACCTTTGATTAATCTCATTGAGTAATTAACTTCCCTTAATTACTCCACTTCATAAATTAATTACTCCTTAATTAATTATCCTTTAATTAATCCTTTGATTAATTATTCAAAAGTAATTAAACTCAAATTACTTTCATTATTAAAATCATCTTTAGTTAATTATATCCATTAATTAACTTTAATTACTTTCCTAAGTAATTATACTTCATTAATTACATTTAAGTAATTATATTTATCACATCTCTAAATGATTATCTTAAATTAATTTAATTAATTAATTTAACTCATCAAATTTATTTAATTAATTACCTTAAGTAATTAATTCCTTTAATTACTTTCATTAAGTAATTATACTTAACCAATTTATAAAAGATTTATCATTTATTAAAATCTATACTTATCTAAATAAATGATTAATCCCAAATTAATTAACCTTAATTTATTAACTTATAATCCTAATTATTTAATTAATTAACACTAAATCATTAATTAATTAAATTACCTAATTATTCTTTAATTACCTTATTAATTTAATGACTTCTTTATCATTAAACCTTAATCACTTTCTAAATTAAAGTATTAACCTTTAACTACTTTAATTATTACTAACAAAGACTTTAAAACATTTACATTAAAATCTTTCTTTTAATTTATCTTAAATTAATGCTTTAAAATAAATTACAATTTAACTTTAACCATAATTTGAATCTAATTTACAAAATCTTCTTAAATTCCAAATGTTAAGAAACACTTAACATTTAAAAGATTTTTAAACCAATTTATTTAAATTCAAAACCTTTTTAAAATATACTTTTAACAATTTAAATTTGTTAAAACATTATTTTTATAAAACTTTATTTGTCTCAAATTCTAGGATACACATTTAAACTTGAACCCATAATTAAACTTGATTTAAATCTGGATTTAAATCCTATTTTCAAAGTTTAAACTCAATTTAAATTTTAAAAACCCTGTCAGGTTTTAACAGTAACCCACAATCTACTCGAGCCTCCCCTGTTTAAAACCCGAGTCAAAACTTAATTTCCCCGAGTCTCTCACGCGTTTAATTCGAGAAATACTCGAATGTTCCTCTGCTAAAACCCAAACGAAAACACCGATACACGTGATATTCGTTCACGTGCACAGGCGAGATGATCGCCTCCGATCATCGCTGCCAACGCCAGCATCTCGACCCCGACCATCTCATACGATTCCGACCACCAACGACTCGAACCATCTCTCCGATCGAATTCGAGTTATTCGATCACAACCTGGAACAGAACCCAACCTGGAAAAATGCCCGAACCCAACTTCTCCGATCATCAGATCATCTATGCTTCCACCTAAAGCTTCGTCAACCTCACCACTTCAATTTCCCACAGTTTGGTAGAGCTCGATCCACCAGAGCATTCGCGACAACTAAAATTCCGACCAACCTATAAACTAGGGTTAAAAACGAAATCAAACTCCTACCATCACCACAGTGAATTATTATCACTTCTGATATTTTTCTCAGATTCTCTGATCATCCATCATCCTCCAGCCTTAACCACGACCTCAATTAATATCGCGATCACCAGAAATCAACATAAACCCATTTCACGTTCAACTTCATAATGCTCTAGATTTACCTAATTAAAAATCGTGACATTTCTTCCAAAAATCATTATTTTGTATAAGGAATCAATTTATAAACCTGAATTGATAATTAAAGATATTTAAATTTTTACTTATTTGAACATGCACTGTTATTCTCTATTTTCCATGGCCATTCAAGTTTGTTTTAACTTAAATTAAATTCTTAAACTCTAATCTATGATTAAACCATCAATTATTGTTTATAATTTAAATCATAACAATGCCTAAGTCCAGAGATACAAAATTTAAATCAAATCTTGAACTTGAAACTGGGACAGAGCAAATAACAGACATGCACACCAACATTCCTATCAACATTTATAACATATGCAACTTATTCACAAACATTCATTAATACTAATTATATGCAAACCAAAATGTGTATAAGGTTATGGGTTTGCTCACTTTAAACAAAGAAAACTTGAGAAGTTTTCAAAACTGGAAACTATACAGGTGTGATATCAGACATGCATACAAAAATATCAACATATATACATACAATTCATATTAAACAACATGCAGGCATATTACATCATAGATTCAAGAATTTATAGCATGCAAACAGATATCATATACTTAAGTTTTAAAAATTGTAAGTTACTCACCAGTTTGAAAACAGAGAACAACTTTTGTTCTTTTCTTTTGATCTGGAACTGTTTTACTTAAAAACTTGAATTGCCTTTGCTAGAAAACTTGCATTGCTTGCTGTTTAAATTTGCATGTTGCTATAACTTGTTTGTTGAGACATTGCTTTAGTTTGAAAATATCTCAGTTGCATGCAGACTGGAGTTTGATTCCAGGTTAAAGAAAAATGCAGGCTACAGGGTTTACACTTGCAGTCTTTGTTTTGAGATTGAAGAAATGGTTATCGGGTTTTAGATCTTGAAAAGGATTTGAATTGCAGATTGTTTTTAGAGAGGAAGATAGATTTGTTATGAGGATTTTGAATTGAGAGTAAGTTAATTTACTGATTTGTTAAGAGAGGAGTTTATATTCAGTTTTTCTTAGTTTTAGGAATGAAGATCAGAAAAGAAATGAAGATAAAGAAAATTGTTTATATAAGCTGAAAATAATTTCTTAAAAATAAAAGAAAAATGGAAATTTAAAAGATGGACACTTGTCTTATATCTTAGTTCATAAATTTACACATATTACTTTGAGTCTTAATATGATAACACTTGTATTTTAAGAAATTTGCATATATTTATATGTAAATAAAAGCCTTAGGAGCTAACACATGTCACCATGGTTACTTAATAAATTAACACTTGTATTTAGGTGTCTTTATAGATTTACACATGTAATTTAAGTAATCCTTATTTATTTTTAATGTAAATAAAATGCCTTTCTTTATTAATTAAATACTTATGTATATATATATAAAGTATTTTAAAGAAAATAAAACCAATTATGTTTATAAGTAAAAGTTTATACATATATTTTAAAATCCAAATATTTAAAATATCTATCTTTGAATTTCAAAACTAATTTACATTCAAATTCAAATCATATTTAAAATCCAATTTAAAGTCAAGTTAGATACATACATATATAACTACACATTCAATTTGAAATAACAATTCTATTTTACATTAAAATCTATTTATTTTCCATAAATAAAACAATACACTATTAATATTGTATTTTAAACTTATCTATATATATATACTCTTAAATCTTATTTATTAAGTAATATTTAAAAAGAAATAAAATAATCCTGATTATTAATCTCATTTCAAAACCATATAGATATTTTGTTTAAATAGCTTTGAAAAGCAAATATTAAATAAATCCAAATCTCCAAACTATCAATATATGTATTAGAAATTTAAAACAAGAATTTATTTATTTATTATGTTTCAACCCAAAGCTAATCTATTTGATATATATACTTATACACATACATTATAAATAGAAATCATCTTATTAATTTTTTAAAGGATAAATTCACTAATTAAATATTCATTTAATTAGATTATTAAATAAATTCAAATATTTATTATCAAAAATTATCAAATCAATTTAATTATTTAAACAGATTATTAAATTGATATTGCCCCAAATTTCCGGGATATTACATTCCTTCCCCCTTAAAATAATTTCGTCCCCGAAATTTAAAACAAAGGTAATTTAATAATCTATTTAAATCACAACCATATATTATCATCCATATGCTAACAACTATAGCAACCAATCATCCAAACAAACAATTTTAACTATCCAGACAAAAATTCTGAATAGAATTTCCTAGAGTTTTCCAAAGTATATATACCGGGATACTCGCTCTACAAACAATCCAAACAAACAATACTAAGCTATAGAGCTCCTACTTATCTTGATTTACAAAACTAAACAGAATATCAGACTACAGACGAGTCTGACTCAACAACCAAATCCTCCAGAACTGCTGATTCCTAAACCAGAGATAGATCAAACACGTACTCCCTCAGAGATACGTAAAATACATTGAATTCCAGTTATCCAAACTGACAATTCAATCCAGTAGATCAAACTCTTATCCAAATCAGAACATAGAAAAGATCCAAAACAACTCGGAGCTGACTTCCGAGACTTACCCAATCTTATAGCTCCCTTTAATCAGAGAAAAACTTCACAACAACGAAGTCTCCAACTTCGAATTTCAAATTCCTTCGTCTCTTATCCACAAAATCCTTCACACGATCTTGGGCTCTCTACAGATCCTTCCTGATCAGCTTAACCTTCGCTGATACTTCTTGAAACAATCAGGACCTAAAATAACTCAACAGAATGATCTCCTCAAGATTTATCCAATCCAAAACAAAACTCTACTCACAAACATCAGAAGATCGAACTAACTTCTCCTATCTGAAAAAGACAAACAGATGTACTCGCCAAATTGCTTTCGCTGCACCACTCTGATCTGGAGTTGATAAGAATGCTGATGAAGAACACAAGCACAAACTGGACAACATATCCCAGAAAATCTCAGATACCCAAAAGAATACTCAAACTATCGCAAGTCACTTTTGCGATCAACCCAGCCAAAATCCAAATAAAACTGTTCTCTCTTTACCAATCAAAACAGCTCACACTTGACTATCCAATCCATCGAAGAAATGGATCCTCTCTGCTGCTTCTGAACTTCACCTTCAGAAAAACTGCTCAGCCAGAAAAACTTCTGCCGAAAACAGAACACTCCGAGCTGCACTGCTGCCATAGATGCCACAGACTTCTCAATCCAAAGCTCTTTGAGAAACTCGGACTTCAAACAGAACAAAAACATCTTGTTGAACTCAGCCTCAACACCGAAGCAGACACACTTCATTAACTTGTTCCAAAGAAAACATCTTCGGGAACATCCATATTCACTGCATCTCATCACACAGTTACTCCTTCCAGAAGATACCAAGATACCATCACTCGTTTCTACCCAACCGACAGATCCAACCCTACTCATCCAACTTCAAAGATAAACTCCGAACCTTTAAAAAGGTTTCCTTCAGAGATCGATGAAATCCTTTACCATAGCAAAGCTTACTCGAGACGGTATTGGGTCTACAGTCTCGACAGATACACTTCCAACCTCAACACTCAGACTCCAACCATTGGTAGTCGTGTTTCACACACCACCACCCTATCTACCTTTATATCCTATATTGGAAAACCCGAACAGGTAACCCAACAAATAGGTAGAAATATATATATATATATTTAAAATGGTACTTTTATATAGAAATTATTTCTGGGTAAAATTATTTCATTTACCTCTTTAAAACAATATTGTGTCCGTTGGCCTGGTTCAAGTGTTTAGAGATCCCTATCAATAACGTTAGCTACTCGTATTGACCAGAATCCATATACCACTCAACCGATCAATTAACACAATATAAAATCATTTTTATATAACTAACAAATACGCGCTCTCGTATATAGATATACTCAGACTCAAATAGGTTGTTACCGATCCTATCTCTAATGAACAATCCTTCTGAACCTAGGTATTCACTCAACCTAGTGTTCTGATATTCACTTAACCCAAAAGCTTAGGCATTCGCTCAACCTATGCTCTGATACCACTGTAACGACCACGACTTTCTCTCCACATAAAGTCGCATCGTTAATAAGAAAGAAAGGGGTGAGAAAAGAGAAAAGAAGAGAAGAAAGAAAGAAATAACAACAAACGATCTCACAGCGGAACGAATAAATTATATTAATAACATAAACTATTACATAGTATACAACAATTTACAGAGTTACACAGCATATACATCACTTACTAGACAGTTATAAACATCTGTCTAGACATTACAACTCAATACACTACAGAGATACAGACACAGCGGAACTACTATATATATCTACAACGCTGAAGCCTCCTGCTCCATTGCTCCTCCACAATTCGTCAAGGCTAACCTGAATCCCTTGGCTACTCGTAAAAATTTGAGTACCCAAGAGTTTATAAAACAGAAATAAACAACTTGGGTCAGACATGGGTCTGGTGTGAGTAACAGGTTAAACTTGCTTAACTTCAAAACCTTTAGAAAGAAAAGGTATCACGTAAGACTCCCCACAAATAAACATGGGTAAGTTTTTACCTTACGCTAACCAAAACATTTGATAGGAAATTCGATTGTATTATAATAGGGTCTAGGGTTTTCAAATAAATATGAAATAGCCGAAATTGTTACATTATTAAATTCCAGCATACATAAGTATACAATCAAGTCCGTTATCACTTATTGGAATTTGGATTTCCATACAATGGCAGGGCTACCGGGGTACCGCCCGTCACAGTACGTGGCCTAGATCACCGTACCGAGGATCACTCCCAATCCCCTGCAACACAAGGTCGGAACATCCCTTACTGGATAATTCCCGCACAAGATACCTCACGGTTGGGATCAGCAACCGCACCACTAAGTCGAAAATAGAAAGGGACATCTAGACAGAGGTAATCTTGTCCTACTTGGGTGCTACCCACTAACCTTGCTGCACCTCCCCTGTTTTAGCCATTCCCGGTTTGTGAGGCTTGAGGCTACGATTACCTTTAAAAAGAACACATCTATCTTAGAATGCTCATCGTCCACCTGACGATGTTCTGAAAGCATTCAATCCATACAAGTTCGTTCCGGGTTCGAACGAAACCGAAGGCATTATCTCGTTACACTCATTTTGGCATCACCCTCAGAGTTAACGACAATAACCCTTGCACTCTGAATCTTCATCTTCACTTGATTCACGACCTATCGTTAATTTGGATCGATGTGGTATTCGGGTCTCCAGACCTGGAAATCCGGTATACGGAAACCCGATCCCGGTCTCATCGAAATCCAAAGCGTATCTTTTAAGGGCCAAGTTGTTTTAAGGTTAAAACAATTCAATTCTTATCTATATACACACAGATAGATAATTTACAATAGATAATCCATATTATCATCCAAACATAGGTAATTCATATTATCATTTCAATCCAACCAAACATCTATATCATAGATCACACATCTCTTATCAGAGATATCAACAATGCAAAGCATTCAATATCATTCATCCATTCTTAAGCAATGATTTATATCATCTAATTAATTTAAAGTGAATTAAACTAATTACTTCATTCTATAAATCCTGCTTACTTAATTATTAATTAAACCAATTAATTAATCATTACTCTAAATATCCATCTTAATTAATCATTCCTGATTAATTATACTCTAATTACTTTAAGTAATTAATCCCTAACTGATTTCACAAATTAATTATCTTAAACCATTTCAGTAATTAATCTTAAATTACTTCATTAATTAATTAACCATACTTAATTACATTAATCCTTAATTAATTACAATTAATTAATTACTTTAATCACTTATTATTTATTAATTAATCTTAATTAATCAATTCTTAATTACATCATTAATTATATTAATTAATGATCCTTAATTATTCTTAATTAATTATCTTATTTAAATTAATTACATTTAATAATTAATTAGTCACATTTATTAATCACCTTTGATTAATCTCATTTAGTAATTAACTTCCCTTAATTACTCCACTTCATAAATTAATTACTCCTTAATTAATTATCCTTTAATTAATCCTTTGATTAATTATTCAAAAGTAATTAAACTCAAATTACTTTCATTATTAAAATCATCTTTAGTTAATTATATCCATTAATTAACTTTAATTACTTTCCTAAGTAATTATACTTCATTAATTACATTTAAGTAATTATATTTATCACATCTCTAAATGATTATCTTAAATTAATTTAATTAATTAATTTAACTCATCAAATTTATTTAATTAATTACCTTAA
This sequence comes from Allium fistulosum, assembly GCA_030737815.1. Taxonomy (NCBI): domain Eukaryota; kingdom Viridiplantae; phylum Streptophyta; class Magnoliopsida; order Asparagales; family Amaryllidaceae; genus Allium; species Allium fistulosum. Next base: position 1,032,233,120 of record CM060903.1, read on the forward strand.
GTAATTAATTCCTTTAATTACTTTCATTAAGTAATTATACTTAACCAATTTATAAAAGATTTATCATTTATTAAAATCTATACTTATCAAAATAAATGATTAATCCCAAATTAATTAACCTTAATTTATTAACTTATAATCCTAATTATTTAATTAATTAACACTAAATCATTAATTAATTAAATTACCTAATTATTCTTTAATTACCTTATTAATTTAATGACTTCTTTATCATTAAACCTTAATCACTTTCTAAATTAAAGTATTAACCTTTAACTACTTTAATTATTACTAACAAAGACTTTAAAACATTTACATTAAAATCTTTCTTTTAATTTATCTTAAATTAATGCTTTAAAATAAATTACAATTTAACTTTAACCATAATTTGAATCTAATTTACAAAATCTTCTTAAATTCCAAATGTTAAGAAACACTTAACATTTAAAAGATTTTTAAACCAATTTATTTAAATTCAAAACCTTTTTAAAATATACTTTTAACAATTTAAATTTGTTAAAACATTATTTTTATAAAACTTTATTTGTCTCAAATTCTAGGATACACATTTAAACTTGAACCCATAATTAAACTTGATTTAAATCTGGATTTAAATCCTATTTTCAAAGTTTAAACTCAATTTAAATTTTAAAAACCCTGTCAGGTTTTAACAGTAACCCACAATCTACTCGAGCCTCCCCTGTTTAAAACCCGAGTCAAAACTTAATTTCCCCGAGTCTCTCACGCGTTTAATTCGAGAAATACTCGAATGTTCCTCTGCTAAAACCCAAACGAAAACACCGATACACGTGATATTCGTTCACGTGCACAGGCGAGATGATCGCCTCCGATCATCGCTGCCAACGCCAGCATCTCGACCCCGACCATCTCATACGATTCCGACCACCAACGACTCGAACCATCTCTCCGATCGAATTCGAGTTATTCGATCACAACCTGGAACAGAACCCAACCTGGAAAAATGCCCGAACCCAACTTCTCCGATCATCAGATCATCTATGCTTCCACCTAAAGCTTCGTCAACCTCACCACTTCAATTTCCCACAGTTTGGTAGAGCTCGATCCACCAGAGCATTCGCGACAACTAAAATTCCGACCAACCTATAAACTAGGGTTAAAAACGAAATCAAACTCCTACCATCACCACAGTGAATTATTATCACTTCTGATATTTTTCTCAGATTCTCTGATCATCCATCATCCTCCAGCCTTAACCACGACCTCAATTAATATCGCGATCACCAGAAATCAACATAAACCCATTTCACGTTCAACTTCATAATGCTCTAGATTTACCTAATTAAAAATCGTGACATTTCTTCCAAAAATCATTATTTTGTATAAGGAATCAATTAATAAACCTGAATTGATAATTAAAGATATTTAAATTTTTACTTATTTGAACATGCACTGTTATTCTCTATTTTCCATGGCCATTCAAGTTTGTTTTAACTTAAATTAAATTCTTAAACTCTAATCTATGATTAAACCATCAATTATTGTTTATAATTTAAATCATAACAATGCCTAGGTCCAGAGATACAAAATTTAAATCAAATCTTGAACTTGAAACTGGGACAGAGCAAATAACAGACATGCACACCAACATTCCTATCAACATTTATAACATATGCAACTTATTCACAAACATTCATTAATACTAATTATATGCAAACCAAAATGTGTATAAGGTTATGGGTTTGCTCACTTTAAACAAAGAAAACTTGAGAAGTTTTCAAAACTGGAAACTATACAGGTGTGATATCAGACATGCATACAAAAATATCAACATATATACATACAATTCATATTAAACAACATGCAGGCATATTACATCATAGATTCAAGAATTTATAGCATGCAAACAGATATCATATACTTAAGTTTTAAAAATTGTAAGTTACTCACCAGTTTGAAAACAGAGAACAACTTTTGTTCTTTTCTTTTGATCTGGAACTGTTTTACTTAAAAACTTGAATTGCCTTTGCTAGAAAACTTGCATTGCTTGCTGTTTAAATTTGCATGTTGCTATAACTTGTTTGTTGAGACATTGCTTTAGTTTGAAAATATCTCAGTTGCATGCAGACTGGAGTTTGATTCCAGGTTAAAGAAAAATGCAGGCTACAGGGTTTACACTTGCAGTCTTTGTTTTGAGATTGAAGAAATGGTTATCGGGTTTTAGATCTTGAAAAGGATTTGAATTGCAGATTGTTTTTAGAGAGGAAGATAGATTTGTTATGAGGATTTTGAATTGAGAGTAAGTTAATTTACTGATTTGTTAAGAGAGGAGTTTATATTCAGTTTTTCTTAGTTTTAGGAATGAAGATCAGAAAAGAAATGAAGATAAAGAAAATTGTTTATATAAGCTGAAAATAATTTCTTAAAAATAAAAGAAAAATGGAAATTTAAAAGATGGACACTTGTCTTATATCTTAGTTCATAAATTTACACATATTACTTTGAGTCTTAATATGATAACACTTGTATTTTAAGAAATTTGCATATATTTATATGTAAATAAAAGCCTTAGGAGCTAACACATGTCACCATGGTTACTTAATAAATTAACACTTGTATTTAGGTGTCTTTATAGATTTACACATGTAATTTAAGTAATCCTTATTTATTTTTAATGTAAATAAAATGCCTTTCTTTATTAATTAAATACTTATGTATATATATATAAAGTATTTTAAAGAAAATAAAACCAATTATGTTTATAAGTAAAAGTTTATACATATATTTTAAAATCCAAATATTTAAAATATCTATCTTTGAATTTCAAAACTAATTTACATTCAAATTCAAATCATATTTAAAATCCAATTTAAAGTCAAGTTATATACATACATATATAACTACACATTCAATTTGAAATAACAATTCTATTTTACATTAAAATCTATTTATTTTCCATAAATAAAACAATACACTATTAATATTGTATTTTAAACTTATCTATATATATATACTCTTAAATCTTATTTATTAAGTAATATTTAAAAAGAAATAAAATAATCCTGATTATTAATCTCATTTCAAAACCATATAGATATTTTGTTTAAATAGCTTTGAAAAGCAAATATTAAATAAATCCAAATCTCCAAACTATCAATATATGTATTAGAAATTTAAAACAAGAATTTATTTATTTATTATGTTTCAACCCAAAGCTAATCTATTTGATATATATACTTATACACATACATTATAAATAGAAATCATCTTATTAATTTTTTAAAGGATAAATTCACTAATTAAATATTCATTTAATTAGATTATTAAATAAATTCAAATATTTATTATCAAAAATTATCAAATCAATTTAATTATTTAAACAGATTATTAAATTGATATTGCCCCAAATTTCCGGGATATTACAGAAACCTTGTTATTACTTTTTACTAAGTTTCAAAATTTCATTCATGGATTCCAACTAATATCATCCCATTTAATCATTTCAGGTTATAACTCAAAATTTTAGTATCAAAAATTTTCTTCAAAATTTCTCAAAAATTTTCTAATGCTTTGAATTTATGAATATATTTTTCAACGTATCCTTTGCACGGCTAGATCAGAAAACTACAAACTGCCTCTATGGGCCCAAACTAGCAAAAGAAAACAAAAGCCAAGCCGCTCAATCATAAAACCATCAAATCAAACACAACATAAACATGTACCTTTTAGTCAGGCAACTAATTTTTACTTATGAAACCAAGGGCATCAAATTAGCTTTCGTTTTTATATACCTGCATCTTATTTACCAATGATATCTAATCATATAGTTCACAATCATATTATTTTTCATTTTCAATTTCCAATATTTTTTTACTAGAACCCGTATGATGTACATATATCATCCGTACGCAGTATCAAATCCGATCGCTCGCCCGATCATACAATTTCACTTCCAAACTAGTATCGTGCACATGACCACTCTTGTGCGTACTCAGACCCGGTTCCTTGATCAGAAACCGTCATTCTCCTTACATAGCCATATACTATGATAGAGAAATCCAGAATCAACCAAAAATCCGTATCCAGTATTCGCCGTTGAGAATCTGGGGAAAAATCCTTGTTCGGATCGATGTAAATTATCTCGAAATTATGTGCTCGAATCTAGATCGAACCATTAAGCGAATAAAATAACATACGTGCACTTTCGTATTTATTTCAATTGATTTCTTAGCTATCCCAAATTCTTTTTATTCACATTCCTTTTTACCTCATTCACTTTATTTACATTCAACTTATCTACGTTCAACCATTCACATTGCTTTAATCATATCCATAGTATATTTCTTTCAATACTAATGTTACTTAAGAATTTTTCCCTCAAATTTTATGTTTAACAACATTTCACTCTATGCTAAATTCATTTATGAATTATTTCATAAAATTTGCATTTCTCAACATTCATATTCAATAATTTAAAACCTTTTTTTAACCTATTAATTCCCAAAATTTATAAATTATAAAACTTATTTTCTCATATTTTCATAAAACACCTAAATGAAAATTTTCAAGTTTAAACATCCCGTTCTTATTTATTTCAATCATTTTGAAATATTATACATATACAAAATCCTCTCGGTATATCAAATCATTCTTTCTGAATTTCAAATCAAAACTAGTTTTACCAAAACAAATCTCCAATGGTAACAATTCCTCTCTTGGAAACTTGAAAATGAACATCGATGATGCTGTAGTCATTACCAAAATTATTTTCCAGCGACCGAAGTGAGTACATTGCTTTTTATCTCTATTAAATCCTTCTTCAAAATATTTCCATTCAAAAATATTTTCCCAATAATACCATTATTATTTTCCAAAACTTTGAAAAACACTTTCCAAAACCCAATGGGATTTAAATTTCCAAATTCCCAGCTTTTAAACCTTTTATTTACAAATTATGTTAGAATTTACCTATGAAATTTCATTTCCTTTCCATTTATAAATCACATTTATAAATCATATTTATATAATTCCATTTGGTTATATAAAATTATTTCTTAATTGTTAATCTTAGTTTACATTATAATAATGACAACTTTTATTAAAAGAAAGACAAAAATGATAATAATCAAATATCACCATTTTCTAACAACCAAGCACACCATATATACTATAATAATTTTCTGAAAAAATTATCCCTTTATATATAAAATATAACAAAGGTAAAACTATTTCATTTACCCAATTTCAAAACAATACCATGTCGAATTGCTCTGTTCAAGCTTTTAGAGAACCCTATCAATAACGTTAATTACTAGTATTAACCAAAATCCATAAGCCACTTAATAGATCAATCAATATAATTGTTATCCCACCTTTTGGTCAAGGCCGGGATATCCACAAATTGGCTGGAAAGTATGGATATCAGGAATGAAGATCAATTGGAAACAAGGCTACGATCGATGTCGTCAAAATTTGATCGAGCTTCAATCAAGATAGAATCGATTGGGAATGATGCACAAGGCTAGGAGAGGCTACGTTTCAAATTTTAGGTCAATCAGAGTTCTTATGCTCAAGATATGATCGATGCAATTCAAGCAATCAACTGAAAGGTCTTGTTCGTATCCATCAAGCCTCAACTGTTCGTATCCATCAACTAAAAGGTCTTGTTCATATCCATCAAGCCTCAACTGAAAGGTCTTGTCGTATCCATCAAGCCTCAACTGTTCGTATCCATCAACTGAAAGGTCTTGTTTGTATCCATCAAGCCTCAACTGTTTGTATCCATCAACTGAAAGGTCTTGTTCGTATCCATCAAGCCTCAACTGTTTGTATCCATCAACTAAAAGGTCTTGTTCGTATCCATCACGATCGATACGAATAGTGCAATGGTGATCAATACGAACAAGGCAGAGGTGATCGATGTGCTTTTGAAAAACATGAACTTGCATCGATCATATCTCACAATCTACAAGTCCAAATGCTACCAAATTTTCATAGGAGCTTGCGTACAACCTAAAGAATGTTCATGATCGATCTCAACTCGATCGGGCAAGATCTTGATCGATACGAAATTCATTTGTATCGATTACAGATCGAGTCAAAATCGCATGGGATCGATCGCGTAGGCCCGTGCATGTGCCAGAAGTGGTCTCCCGAGATCTGAGCGAGATATTTGCAGCCTATGCCTATAAATAGCATCCCAAAGTCTACAGAAAAGGGGACTTTTGATTCTTCTACGTTCAGACTCTATAGGAACCATCATTGTACTCAAAATTTTCTATTGTAATCAGTTGTAACTCCTTGTTGTCAGCAAGCAAACATCAATAAAATCATCAACTTCAAAGTGGATGTAGGCCAGATTGCCGAACCACTATAAACTCTGTGTTCTTTACTGCTTTCCTTTTAATTTTCTAAGTGTTCTTCATTTTTTTTTCTCTACATACTTGTTATCTGTAATATGTGATTTTGAACTGGTGCTTTCATCGACAATTGGGTGTTTGTGACCAATTTTGGCGCAAACATTTTTGGTGCTTTCACTGAGAACGCTAATGCTCAGGAATTCTACAACCATGACTTTGGATCTGAAGGCTTAAAGACTTGGATCAGGAAAGCTATGGCAAGACAATCAATAAGAAGACAAAGAGCTGGAAGGAGTCAGCATGAAGGGAGCTAGGAGGATTCCTCTGGAGCAAATCACAGCTCAATCTTCATCACCCGGGACGAGATGGAGATGATGATGGAAGCTATGCAGGAAGGAATGCTGAAAAGATAAGAGGAGATGATGCAGAACCTGCTCCAACAAGCTGGACAAGCCAGAATGCAGAATCATGGAAATGCTGCTGTAGGAGATGTTGGAGATAGAGATCAGGAGCGCGGAACAACCAGAGTTCAGAATGGAGCAGGACTGTTAAGAGCTACATCAGAACTTGGGGGCACACATCTGGAGGACGTTGATCCAACCTCAGGCAAGATACCAGGTGGAGCTATTCAACATGGCTTTGTTAGAGGAATGGATGCCCTCCCAGGAGACCAGATTCCAGGATTCCCTCATGAACTCGGGGGGCAGGTCGGAAGCAACAGACAAGGGCTATAGCTTGACGACGGTGATAGATTGGCAGAGATGGTCAGACGAGCCATGAGAGGCAGACTAGTGAATAGAGATCTGGAAGATGTGAATAGGAGTCCCATTGCTCCTACGATCAAGCAAGCCAGGAATCCACCAGAATTCAAGTTACCAACACTGGAGATGTATGACGGGAGAATAGATCCCGTTGTTCACTTGACAAGGTACATGTGGCATATGGAAGTACTGGGAGCATCAGAGGAGGTCATGGCGCGATGCTTCCCTTTTTATCTGACGGATATAGCGGCGTTATGATTCAAACAGCTGGAGAGTGGCTCTATTGGCACATGGATGGAGTTGATTGAAAGGTTTATGAGACAGTTTCGGGTCCACATAGCCAGACCCAAGAACGTGATGACTTTAACATCAATGAAACAATGGAAAGGAGAATCACTTAGAGATTTCTTGACCAGATTCAATGCCGCAGTGGCTTCGGTGGATCGACCTGATCCGTCGATGGTTTTGATGGCAGCGGTTTTAGGAATTGCAGACAATTCGGATTTCAAGATATCATTGGAACGGGACCCACCGAGGGATCTTGTGGAGTTCTATCATGAGGCGGAGAGATTTCTAAGGCAGGAAGATGTGCAGGCTGAGAGAGAAGGCAGAGAGGCTGAAACTTATGCGGTAAGGGATGGAGGTCCACCCAGAGAAAATCAAAACAAAGACGACAAAGGCAAAAGGAAAATGAATGATAACGGTAGCACTTCAAAAAGGACACGGAGGGAGTCAAAGATTTCTTCTTACACGGATCTGACTGATACTCTGGAAAGGATTTATTTGGACACTCGAGGGCGCTTCCAGTATCGAAGGCCAACAAGAAGGGAACCTTCTAATTACGAACGGGCATCGGGAAGGCATTGCCTATTCCATGAGATGGATGGGCACAACACGAATGACTGCAGTCATTTAAGGGATATCGTTGAGGAGCATGTAAGGAATGGTCATCTATAGCAGTATGTAAGGAATCGAGTTGTAGCAGTGGAACAAGAACGGCCACCGCCCACCTCTAACGAGGATGGCACTGGACCTAGGCAACGTCAACTTGTTATCAACTAAATAGATTTATGGCTCGGAATAAGTAATAGAACTCGAAGTAATGCAATTAAATCACTTACACATGTACGGGATCGAGGACGGTCCCTAGGCATGCTCTGAGATGATGATAAACCGTGTTGCTCGAGTCTATGAAATCCTGTTTTTCTTTTTCGTTTTCCTAAAAACTTTATTTCCTTAGATGTACAAAAATTTATTTGGTTTTCCCTGGCTGTAAAAACTCTTATTTTGAATGGTTGGATTTGGATCAATGTAATGAATAATAAAGGTCTTGCGATTACGGTCCCGATCGGAGAGACGGGGCAGTAATCGCGAATTTTGAGTCCCTTCGTCGGAGAGCGATGGAATGGAATCAAACACAATATAAAAGTCCTTGGCCGGAGAGCCGAGGCCGGAGAATATAAAAGTCCTTAGCCGGAGAGCCGAGGCCGGTGAATATAAAAGTCCTTGGCCGGAGAGCCGAGGCCTGTGAATATAAAAGTCCTTGGCCGGAGAGCCGAGGCCAGAGAATATAAAAGTCCTTGGCCGGAGAGCCGAGGCCGGAGAATATAAAAGACCTTGGCCGGAGAGCCGAGGCCGGAGAATATAAAAGTCCTTGGCCGGAGAGCCAAGGCTAGAGAATATAAAAGTCCTTGGCCGGGGAGCCGAGGTTGGCAAATATAAAAAGTCCTTGACCGGAGGGCCAAGGCCGAAGAGCATAGAAGCTCTCTACCGGAGAGTCGGGATCAGAGCAGAACAACGCGACCCGGCGATGTCTATGGTTTTGAAGTCAAACCCGGAGAGATCATGGATTCGGATTTTGGCTTTGGATAAATGGACCCAGAGGGGTCTTGGGTTTCACGAAGGACTCGGAGCGGTCCCGAATTTGTATACCAACTCAGAAATGTTATGGATTTGGCTATTGGATATAGATGGATTATAGCTCGGTTGATGGATTTGGATAGCTATGGAATTGGCTAAGGATTTGGTTACTGAATTCAGAATCAGACATCGACTCGGAGCAGTCGCGAATTTGGGTCAGGTTATGGCTGCGGCACTCGGATAGGATAGCATGGTAATGGATTGGACTAAGAATCGGATGATCTGGCTATGGATGAAATATGCACTTCGGATGCCGAATTTGGAGCTTTTCAAAACACACCTTCTTACCACAAGGCATGTTTTGGAGGCAAATGTTACCCTACCTTTTGGTCAAGGCTGGGATATCCATAAATTGGCTGGAAAGGATAGATATCAGGAATGGAGATCAATTGGAAACAAGGCTACGATCGATGTCTTCAAAATTTGACCGGGCTTCAATCAAGACAGGATCGATTGGGAATGTTAAACAAGGCTAGGAGAGGCTACGTTTCAAATTTTAGGTCAATCGGAGTTCGTATACTCAAGATATGATCGATGCAATTCAAGCAATCAACTAAAAGGTCTTGTTCGTATCCATCAAGCCTCAACTGTTCGTATCCATAACTGAAAGGTCTTGTTCGTATCCATCAACCCTCAACTGTTCGTATCCATCAACTGAAAGGTCTTGTTCGTATCCATCAAGCCCCAACTCTTCGTATCCATTAACTGAAAGGTCTTGATCGTATCCATCAAGCCTCAACTGTTCGTATCCATCAACTTAAAGGTCTTGTTTGTATTCATCAAGCCTTAACTATTCATATCCATCAACTAAAAGGTCTTGTTCGTATCCATCAAGTGGTCACCATTTCGTATCCATCACGATCGATACGAATAGTGCAATGGTGATTGATACGAACAAGGCAGAGGTGATCGCTGCGAAGGAGACAGCCTTTGAAAAACACGAACTTGCATCGATCATATCTCACAATCTACAAGTCCAAATGCCACCAAATTTTCATAGGAGCTTGCGTACAACCTAAAGAATGTTCATGATCAATCTCGACTCGATCGGGCAAGATCTTGATCGATACGAAATTCATTCATATCGATGACGGATCGAGTCAAAATCGCATGAGATCGATCTTGTGGGCCCGTGCACGTGCCAGAAAAGGTCTCCCGAGATCTGAGTGAGATATTTGCAGCCTACGCCTATAAATAGCATCCCAAAGTCTACAGAAAAGGAGATTTTGATTCTTCTACATCTAGAATTTGCAGGAACCGTCATTGTACTTGAAATTCGTTGTTGTAATCAGTTGTAACTCGTTGTAGTCAGCAAGCAAACATCAATAAAATCATCAACTTCAAAGTGGAGTAGGCCATATTGCCAAACCACTATAAACTATGTGTTCTTTACTGCTTTCCTTTTAATTTTCTGAGTGTTCTTCATTTTTTTTCTCTACATACTTGTTATCTGTAATCTGTGATTGTGAACTGGTGCTTTCATCGACAATTGGGTGTTTGTGACCAATTTTGGCGCAAACAATAATATAAAACATTTTTATATCACTAACAAATAGGCGCTCATATATATATACACTCAAACTCATTCTAGGGTGCTATTGACCCTATCTCTAATGAGTACCCCACCAAAGCCAAGGTTCTCGCTTAACCTTCAACTCTAATACCAAATGTAAAGACCAGGGTTTTCCGGCATTCGGTTTCTCGGCATCTAATAAAGTGGACATATTAGTGCCAATTTTCGAGGGTCAATAACCCCGGTCGTTACACAAAAACTATACCACTTCAAACCAAAGTTCAAGCTAGTAATCTCTTCCTTCTCCTCTACCAAGGTCATGTGCAACCAAGCTCTCCACCATAATTTTCCAAGCATGGCCAAGCCTTCCAAGCCTCCAGGGCCAAGGTCGAACCCCCAGGAGCAATTAAACTAGTAATGAGCTCCGATTTCGAGATAGCGGAGCTATAGACATTTTAAAGTTAGCCCGATCGAAAATCAAGTGAGAAACTATATATATATATATAATGATGTTTTGATAAGATTGCTATGGATGTTTACGATGCTTTGATCATCAACTATTGGTTTTTTTAATATAGTTGTGTAATTGTGTAAACAAGTCACATTAAATACATGTCGATATTACACAAGGAAATCACTTTTTGAATCAAGTTATAAAAGTGATATGGAATCATTAAACCCCTTTGAAATGATATAAAATGGTTTATAAATGTTTTATAAACACTAAAATCCAGTTTGGTAAAGTTTTGATAAGTTATGAAAATTGAGTCAAAAATAGGCGCGACGCGTAACGGTAGTTCACGATTTCACGTCGTGGAAAGTTAAATTCATTTATACGATGGATTCAGAGTCTCTTTGTAATAAGAATTTTTCAAACTCCAATAATCATAGTTTTCAAACAAAAGAAAAATATCAAGCTTTCACTTAGTAGATTTTGAAATATGAGCAAAACAAGTTTTCAAAATAGTTGCGCATTGGCAGTTCGGAAACAAAGTCGATAAAATCCTTAAAAGTAATATTTTTAATTCTTTGAAAATATGGGATAAAATTTTTAAATCTTTTCAAATGTTTTAAAAGAGTTTTGAGTTATAAAAATGGATTTCTAAATGACAGAAAAGTTGTTTTGATCAAATAAGCTTAAAAGCACTATTCGAAGCACTATTTGCAGCATTTTTAATAACTTTTGAAATATGGTTTTTAACCTATGTATTCATTCCCAAATATTTTATTAAAATTTTCAAATAAAAAATTAATTATTTTAAAGATGATTTAAAGGTTTAATAATTTATTTTAAAAAGTTTAAATAAATGATTTAAAGAAAAGCCGTTATAATCAAGTGGTTTAATCTTGGCTTTAAAAGCCAATGAGTAGACTAGATTTTCTATTCGTGAGATCCAGATGTGAGGTGCTTAAACTAAGGAGTTGTTCAGGAGCAACCAGTACACTTGCTCACCTGGCCTTTTTCCTGGGCGAGGAAAAGATAACGTTGAATTGTTGGAAATGAGGCAAGTATAGAACATTTAATTTTTTCCAAATTTAATACAACTTGGATCTTATAGAAATAATCTTCTTACACTTGGTATTAAATTCCGAGGAGGGAACCCATACTATCCGTGTGCATTTAAAAGGTGATTTCACCGCTATTCGACGGATAGTATAGGTTGAATACGGAAATTAATGTTGAGTAGAACTAATATAATTCCCATTAACCCTTTTTAACTTAATAATGTTTTCAAATATGAATTATGAAAATTATTTGATATTTCAAAATTTAAAGAGAGGTTTAATGATTTCATATATACTGAAAAGAAATGTTTTTAAAGATATATATCTCTAGAAGATATTTTTGATAAAGAGAAAAGTAACAAATCAAATGATAAACACCAATTTACTTAACATCTTTTTATCGATGATTGGTTCAAAGGAACCGAGGTCGTATTTAGGGTAACCCTTGACCAAAAACAACTTCTAACCAATTTACGAGTTTGAAAGTGAAGACATGTTAAAGACAATGAAGTTGAAGGCGGGGATCTTCATAACGGATGGACTGCTTGTTGATAATTTTGAAGTAGCTCTAGAGATAAATAAATAGCAGTGGTCCCTTTGTTCTAGGATCTTTGTATGCAAGGACTACATGTTGCTAATTCTAAGGGATGTGGTAGGAGAGTGCCTATGGTTTTTCCTGTTCTTGAACAAATTGTATGCACGAATGTTTGACATTGCATTTCTAAGATCATAGTGCATTAATCTCTACAAACGTATATCTATTTGGTGGTGTAGGGGTAACGCCTCTTATACTTAACACCCTTCTCCTAGACGTAGGAGCTTAGAGGTTGTACTTTTATGGAAATCAATAGTGTGTTATTAGAAATGTTAATGTGGCATTTTAAGTGGAAATATTTTAAGAAAGGTAAACGTTACCTCGAGCCTCACACCCTGGGAATTATGAAACAGGGATTACTCTAGGGCTAAGTGGTTTGCTACCATTAAGGTATAATACCACCTTTCTTGATTTATTTATTTCTACCTACTATGTCATCGGGTTTAAATTATGTGGTGCATGATATGGGATCCCAAATAGGTCGGTAACGGCCGGGGTGATATCACATTCGGTTCTATCCGCCACCAGGTGAGTCTGTGGGTAGGCCGGTCTTAATCCATAGAGGTTTCCAAAGTGTTCATCCTCGGTACATTCCTCTATAAATGTACTATACGGGAGTTAGTCCCTTACCTCGCTATTCATTGGAAATCCAAATCTCCAATAAGTGCTTTCGGTTTTACTTGTAAACCTATTTAACTCGAATTTAATTATGTAACAATTTTGGCTAAGATTTTGTATATTTACTTGAAAAGTGTTTTTAAAGAATGTCATTAAAAATAATATTACTAAAATTTACGTAGAAATGATTTGGTTATCAAAAGGTAAAAACCCGTTCCTTTTTCATATTTGGCGTGGTCTTACGAGATACCCTTTTGTTTTCCAAATACTCGTATTTTGATTTTCTTACACCAATCCCATACTGACCCGGAGTTTATTTTCTTTTCCCTTAAACTCTGGGTGCTCTATTTTCTTGGGAAGCCAAGTAGTCAGGTAACTTGGAGCATTTTGGAAAGAGAAATGGAGCATAAAGATTGGAGGGTCCTTTTGTTAATAGTGATCTATTTCAAATTTCCGTTATATCATGTAGTATGTATTTAGTATCTACCAGCCTTTGTAAGGATAGGAAGTTATAACCATCCCTGGCTGGGTTAGTACTTATCGTAACACTGACGAATCACTTGGAGTGATTGTATGTACTTTCCATATGTATAAGCAACGCGAATGTGAGATTCTGTTGTTATTCTATCTTCTATCTTTATTTCTTTTAAAAACCCCTGATTATCTTCTTCTCTGGCACTTGAATTTGTAGTATGTGAAAACCGAGGATGTATTAGTGTCGATCTTTGAGGTCGAAAAGGCAATTCATGGTAGTGGTATCAGAGCTTAGGTTGAGCGAACACCTATGCCTTGATGGGGCCGGCTCATTAGAGATAGGGTTAGTAATACCCCAGAATAAATTAAGTCAATGAGAGAGCGTATTTGTAATTTCATTCAAATAAATCCATCCATGTCATTTTATGCTTAATACCCATTCCCTAAGATAATTTTGTCTACAATTCTAAAGATGTTTCCTCACTCTATGCAGATAGTAGGAGATGAGCAATAGAAGAGGACCAAGGGGAGGTAGCAATACTACAGCGACCATTAGTCGATCAAATGCTATAGTAATTAAGGAAACGGTAAACCCTGTGCAACCTCAATTAACTTCACAACGCTTAGTAAGAATTATGCTAGCTTGGGAGGGAAGCCATTCCAAGGAGCTGAGTCTATTACTGAAGTACAAGCATGGCTTTGCTCGTGTGAAAGAATATTCAAAGGATTGAACATAGAGGATGATCAAAAGAGGTTTTTAGCTTCTTGGCAATTGCAGGAAGGAGATCTAGCATGGTAGGAATCCATCACTTTGAATGATTCTGAATATAATTTCTCATGACCAGATATAAAGAAGTATTCGAAGAACAGTATATGCCTACAACCGAAAAATTCCATCTTTATAGTAATTTAATGGACTTGAAACATGAAGATATGTCTGTGGAGGAATACTCAAATAAGTTTACTAAGTTATCATTTTTTGGACCAGGACTAATAGACATGCCCTTAAAGAAGAATGAGATGTTTATTTTGGGAATGAAAGAGCAATATCAGGACGGAGTGACCACACATGTGAAGGGAACTTTTATGGACCTATTAGATATGTGTTTCTGATATGAAGTATTAGTTAAAAGGAATTTGGTGGTAGCCCAAGGAAATAGCAACAATCGGAATAAGAGAAGGAAGCCATGGCAAGGAAAGAATGGTGGAGGATCTCAAGAGAACCATTATAAGGATGTTGTTTGTTATAATTGCATGAAGAAAAGCCATTTTGCAACAAACTGTAGGAGTCCTAAGGTGCAAAAGCAACAGTAAGGAACCGTCTCTCCTATAGTTTAGAAGAGCATTTGTTACAATTGCCATCAGCCAGGACGTTGGAAAAACAAGTGTCCATTAATGAAGAGGGGAGAACAGATCAAGGTTTATGCTATAAAGAATGGGCCTTCAACCTCTAAAGATGTGAAGGGCAAGGGAGTCCTAGAAGGTAATTTATGCATTAATGATATTTTAGTTAGAGTATTATTTGATACTGGGGCTTCCCATAGTTTTAGTGCTAAGACATTGGTTGATAAGTTAAACCTTACCCCGGAAATAGTAGAAACACCTTATCCACATATTTAATCCCATAGGTGGCACGACCAATCTTTGCATGATCTGTATAAATGTACAAGTTACCTACCAAACCCACCAATACTTATGTGACCTATTTGTCCTTGATTTCATTGGTTTGATATTTTACTTAGAATGGATTGGCTATCCAAGTATAGAACTATTCTAGATTGTAACAATCGAATGATTATATTAAAAGCCGCTACCGAAAGGTTGTTAGACTGTATAATATGTAAAGGACCTAGTCCATTAAGGGACAACTTCATGTATGCGTTAGATTCATCTAAAATGAACATGGAAAGAATATCGATTGTTAAAGAATTTTAAGATGTTTTCGTGGAAGTTAAATGTTTGCCCCCGCATCGGGAAATTGAATTCCATATTGACTTAATCCCTGATACCAGACTCGTTATTCACTCTATTCATAGGATGGCTCCAAAAAAATCGAGTTGGTAAAACAAACTGATGAAAAAAAGGGCTAATTAGACCAAGTTGCTCGAGTTGGGGCGCAACTGTGGTTTTTGTGGAAAAGTCTGATGGCTTCCTTAGACTATGTGTGTAGACTATCGAGACCTAAATAAGCAAACAATTAAAAATAGGTATCCTATACCCTGCATAGACGACTTGTTTGATCAATTACATGGTGCTTGAGTATTCTCAAAAATGGATCTAGCTACCGGATTCCATCAGTTGAGAATAGCAGAAGATTGCATTTCCTTGACTGCATTTCGAGGGCCAAATAGTTTCTATGAATGGTTGGTTACGCCATTTGGGATAACCAGTGCACCTGCCTATTTCGTAAACCTTATGAATAGAGTATTGAGAGACGTACTCAACAAATTCGTATTAGTCTTTATTGATGATATTCTCATATATTTGAAGACTGAAGAAGAGCACGAAAGGCATTTGGAGATTGTGTTGGAGATATTGAGAAGGAATGCGTTGAAAGCAAAAAATTTAAAATGTCATTTCTTGGAAAAAGAGGTAAGATTCCTAGGACATATTATGTCATGGAATGGAATTTCAGTAGACCTAGGAAAACTCTCAGTTATACAAGATTGGAGACAACCACAGACTCAGAAGGACATCCATAGCTTCTTGGGATTAGCAGGATATTACCGAGATTTATTCAAGACTTCTTAAAAATTTCTTCTCGCTTAACAAAGTTGACAATGAAGGATGCTAAGTTTGAGTGGATGCATAAATGTAAAGAAGCATTTTAGGAACCCAGGAAGAAGTTAACTACTGCTCCCGTATTATCTATTGCTGATGAAAGCGGCGGTTTAACCGTGTATACTGATGCTTATAGGAAAGGAGTAGGTGCAGTTCTCATGCAGCATGGAAAGGTCATCACATACGCGAGCAGACAACTGAAGATCCATGAAAGGAATTATGCGACACATGACTTGGAGCTATTTGCCGTGGTGTTTTCATTAAAAATATGGAGACATTATTTGCTGGGTGAAACGTTTGATCTCTTCTTGAATAACAAATCTTTGAAATATCTTTTCACTCAGAAGGACTTGAACATGAGGCAGCAATGTTGGCTAGAATTCCTCGCATCATATGACTTGGATATTCTATATACATCGGGAAAAGCCAATGTTATGTTAGATGCGCTAAGCTAAAAGCATGCCACTATAGCTCATTTAATGGTGCATCCATCATTGGTTTGTTGTATAAAGGAAAATCAGCTCAAGGACCCAGTTATTGCAAGGATACACAAGGAAGTAGAGGAGGATGTGATACTAGGATGATGGATAGGATTCAAAGTGGATAAGCAAGGAATTCTAAGAATGAATAAAAGGATATGTGTTCATAATGTTGATGGGATTAGATAGGAAGCTTTAACTGAATGACACAATTCTTCACTCGCAATACATCCCGAAGTTACCAAGATGTATAGAGATATGAAAAGAACATTATGGTGGGAAGGTATAAAGAGAGACATTTCATTCCATGTGAGTAGATGCGTAAATTGTAAGCAGATCAGGAGTGATTAGAAAAAGGTTGTCGGACTACTCTAACCACTCAAGATTCCAAAGTGGAAATAGGACCAAATATCCATGGATTTCATCGATGGCTTGCCTCGTCAAGGAAAGGGAATGAAGGAGTATGGGTTATCATTGATAGATTGACTAAAAGCGCACACTTCATCCCATTAAAGCCTACAAGAATAGCCTCAAGCTTAGCTGAGATATATATGAGAGAGATTGTTTGACTGCATGGAGTTCCAATCAGCATTGTAAGCGATTGAGACCTAATCTTTACCGGTTAGTTCTGGGAAGCCTTATAGACAGCTTTGGAAACAAATCTGGATATAAGCACCGCATATCATCCCCAAATTGATGGGCAAACCGAAAGAGTAAACAGGGTATTGGAGGATCTTTTGAGAGCATGTGTATTAGACTTTGGAGGTTTATGGGAAAGCTACCTTCATTTGATAGAGTTCTCTTATTGTTAATGCTTAAAATTGAACGCTAACACCCGGTGTGTGTAATAAAGTTGTGAAAGCACCACCCGTGATACGGAAACAAGAAATAAGCGGTAAAAGAGCAGAAAACAGTAAAAGACAGCGATTTATAGTGGTTCGGCTTAAGATCGAGCCTACGTCCACTTTGAATTCCTTTATTGCTGATTTTTGGTTACAAGTTGATACAATGCACTTCAAAATACAATATACTTCGATTCCAAAACACTCTAGACTAATAGCTCAAACTTCGATGTAGAAGATCTCCTCAAATTCATGCTGAATGTGGTAGATTTCTCTTGAAACTTGTTGTAGTGTCTTGAATGTTTGGAGTTCTTCAAGTATTGGATGAGTAGAGAATTCTGCAGAGTAACGGCGCTTCAGGGAATGATCTACCAAAAGTCCCCTTGCCGTTGGAGTTATGGCCATATTTATAGGGGTGATTCTGGGCAGAATTCAGTCTCCAAGTGTTAAGTCGTCTACGACTTAAGGTAAGTCGTAGGTCGTGGGTCGACGACGACATAGGGGATCCGACTTATCTTAGTTGCACTTGGTTCTTTCTGAGCGAGTTATTTAGGTCGCGTACGACTTAGTATGAGTCGTAGGTCGGTCAAGACTACTTGCGGTCCAATTTAGGTCGCTGAAACCACTTTGCTCTTAGGTCGGTAGCTTGTTGAAACCATTAGGTCGGTATGCCTTTTAGGTCGGCATGCTTTTTAGGTCGGCATGCTTTTTAGGTCGGCATGCTTTTTAGGTCGTTAAGGCGTAGCTCGTTAAGTCGCGAATCAAAAGAGGGTTAACATTTGCCCCTCGAAGTATACGCCGAGGTCGTAGGTCGTGTGCTTCGATTTTCTTAGCTCGCTCTTTGATGAGTTTGTTAGGTCGTGAGAAGTGCTAGGAACCGCAAGCTGATTATTGGTCTTCCTGACAGTGTTCATGGGTTCCTAAGCCAGTTTTTCTACATTCGTTGTCCTCCGGGATTTTATGCTATCTGGAGAGTAGGAAGTATGATCATTTATCTTTTCTTTCCTTATGTTTTTTGAATTTTTCGAAGCCCAAATTGTCAAGTGTTAACTTCGCTCTTTACTTTTTCAGCGCTTCCTCCTCCTTCTAGGGATTCTGGTCACAAACCAACCTTTGAGAGGCTTATGGCTGTGCCAGTTGAGGAAAGGAGTATTCAATTTCTGTTAAAAGACCAGATTTTACATCAATTCGAACTCCTACATTCTTCTCGTTCTATTCAACCCCATGAAGTCCCTGATTCTCCAGTAAAGACATCGGATGCCCCAGCTCCTGCTGAAGAACTTTCATCGAAAGAACCTATCACTGAAACTTCACTGGTGAAGTGTTCCACTTCCACTGACGTTGTGGGGTCGTCCAGCAAGCTAACATTGTCTCTAGTTATTGAAGAGGAGGGACCTCCTCAATGCCCCGAGAAGGCATCCAATGAAGGGGTTGAGAAAGAGAGTTCCGCCAAGCACGACGGTGAAGACATTTTTGGGGATCTTAGTGACTTAATGGTGACTTCACAGGAGCTATTTAAAAATGACGCTTCAAAATTTATTTCTCCTGCTGTGGAGGCGACTTCTTCTTTACAACAAGTTTCGACGCCTTCTATACAAGCCGTCGCCATTCCCACACCAAAGAGTGGTTTGTAGTTTGACTACGCCACACACACTTAGGATGCTTAGCACTTATATGCACTTAGCTTTTCTACTTTGAAGATTTCTAAGACTCGACTTTTATTCAATTTCAGGTTCTTCGATGGGGTGAAGTGGCTCATACTATGATGACTTCCGGCGCTTTGGAGCGCGTGACGCTTATGATCACAGACGCTATCTCCCTGTTCGTAAGGTAACTGATGAGGAGCGAGCAGTTAGAAAAGCTCGGGAGAGACAAGCTTATGAGGAGCAGCAAAGGAGGAGGGAAGAACGTCACGACTCCTCTCAAAGAGATGATGCTTCCCATAAGAGAAAGTCGCATGGCGACAGAGGAAAGAGCAAAATTTCTGAAGATCCTAGTAAACGAGTCAGGCTTAACGAAAAGGACGCATCTGCAATTTCTGAAAAGACTGACGCTCCTATTTCATCTAATATCCCATCCGGCTCTCCTGCTCTAAAGAAATCTGATATCCAAATGATTATCAGCAGGCCACAATATCAAGTCAAAGATGCCCCTCCCACTCTTCAAAGCCGATTTCTGAATTGGTGTTTAAAAGGGGTGCGTTTTGACTTGGACTTGGTTCCGATCGATAAGCAAGCTATGCTTAGGAATCTTGATGCTGTTAAGTTGGATATTGAGAGGATGTCCCAATGGCAGAAACTTGTTGATGAACTCTAAAGAGTCAGTCATATGAATCTTGAAGCTATGTTGACTATGGAGAACAACAAGACGGAATGGGATAAAATTTGTAAGAAGCACGATGCGGAGATGGCGAGCATTGCAGATGACAATGCAAGACTTGAATCTGAAGTCAAAAAACTTAAGGAAGATCTCGCCACTTCTTCTGCATCGCACTCTCAAAAGGAAGAAGTTTTTCAGAAACAAGTGCGGGATGCGCACGCTGCTCAAAGAGATGTTGAGCTGAAGCTTGAGGCCGAACAGCTTATTACTGAAAAATATCGCAATGACACCGTCCAGCTGCGGGAAAAGCCTAGCTCTCAAGATTTGGATATTAAAAGGCCGCAAGCTCAGTTACTGAAGACTGAAAAAGAGCGCGATGAAGCCATCGTTGGAAAGGAAGCAGCCGAGCATTCGCACGAAGCGACGAAAGCTAATGTTAGCTCAACTTTATTTGACTTCTATCTTCATAGCGTTCTGGGGCGCGGAAGCCTCTCATTCTTGGGCCCGAAGTATGAGATCACCTTGGCTGAAGTTTGGGAGGCTGCGATTGATATGCTCGGAGGCGCCGGCTATAATGAGGCAGAGCTTGAGGCATAATGATGAGACTCGTGCCGCTCTTGCCAGAGGAAAAGAACAACTCGCTGAAGCTAGAGCTGGAACAATGGCAGAGGAGCATCCGGAAAAGAGAATATCTCTAACTGCCCCTGTCCAGACTTCGACTTCGGCCGACGTTGACATTGTCGGTTCCAGCTCTCACTCTCCACCTCCTGCAAAAGCTGAGGCTAAGCCCGCCACCACCG
The DNA here is from genome assembly GCA_030737815.1 of Allium fistulosum. Classification (NCBI taxonomy): domain Eukaryota; kingdom Viridiplantae; phylum Streptophyta; class Magnoliopsida; order Asparagales; family Amaryllidaceae; genus Allium; species Allium fistulosum. The sequence goes on from CM060903.1 coordinate 1,032,254,066, forward strand.
AATCTCCCCTTACTCAAATCGAGGAGAAGAGCCAAGAAGATATTGAAGCTGAAAAATTTGAAGTTGAATTGATAAAACCGACTTCTCCAGGTAACTTTGATTCAGATCTGGCTCAAGTGGATTATTCATTCGATTCAATTGAACTTGATGAATTTCTCGCTTATTACTTAAGTCCTGATGATTAAATATCTTCTCTTTTTTCGGAGAGTACTGATTTTAACTTCTTTTCTTCTGTAGCGGAAGCACCAAGCACTGCGCACACTTCCCCTCTTCCAGTTGTTCCTCCTCCAACTCTTCAAGTTACTTCGGCTTCTCAGCCGGGATCGCAAGAGGAACAGATAGAAGCCCTTCGAGGCTTGGAGGATCTACCCGCTTCGCAAGAACAGAAGGTGGAAGATCTGGAGGACAGTGAGAAGACCTCGGAGCAGTCTTTTGATGATAACACGAAACTTTCTGCGCTGTTTACTCCGGGAAGTGAGTCTTCTTCAAAGAGAAAAGGGAAGCGCGCCATGAAGAAAAAGAAGAAGAGCATCTCAGCTGGGGAAGACAAAGCAGAAAAAGATCCAGCTACGCCTTCTTCTCCTACCCGTCCACGCCGGATTCCGAAATTAGTCATCAAACCGGGCAAGGGTACTAAAGGTGGGAAGAAGGAGTGATAAGCTGGACTCTACTTTTCTTATTTTGCTTTTGCTTGTATCGACCGGAGATTGTGCGGGCACCGGTCCCCGCTTTTTTGAGATCTGCACATGTAAAGAATTTTCATAGTAATGAATAAAATAATTCTTTTACTTGTACAAATTCTTGTGTATGTAAGAATGCATTTATTTCTCATTTTGGTGTAGAATAAACGATTCTTTTTACTCATACAAACTTTTTGTCTGTGTTTGAGAATACATTTATTCCACATCTTTTTTGTGTGATATTGTAATGAGCTTGTGGTATGTTGCTTGACCACTACTTTTATTGATGTAGCTATGTTATATGATGTTGCCCCTATACCACAAGTGCATTGTAATATCTTTTGCTTTGACAAGACTTGTACTCTTATTTTGGAGAATAACTTTTCCGTTTCTGAGGAAAAATTATTCTGCTTTAATGGAACGTGTCTCGTTTTTGGAGAAGTTTTTACGCTTCGACCTTCGAAGATGGTCACTTTATATTTTTTAAAAGTGAATTCTCCTACACGGTAAATCGGGCTTCTGAAGAGAGCTTTATGTAGCACTTCAATTTTTAGAAAGGATTTTTCAGGATGAACGAGTTATTCTTCCTTTAGGAATTGAAGTGTGCCTTCAAAGAGGGCTTTTCTTTTTTATTTGTTGTGCCTCGTTAGAGGGCTTTCTGTTTGATTCGCTTGAAATTACTTTCTCACAGCTGAATGGACCCACGGGGCAAACACAAACTGTCTGGTCGGATGTTCGTTTGTATGAACGATTATGACCAGTTAGCAAGAGTCTTGTTCCTTCTGCTTGGGAAGGTGCCCCTACAGTAGTTCCGTCAACTTTATTGTTTGAGAAGAGTCATTACATTCTTGGGACATGCCTCCGAAGAGGTCTTGTGCCTCCGAAGAGGTCTTGTGCCTCCGGAGAGGTCTTGTTTGCCTTAGGGAAGGTCTTCTGCCTCCGGAGAGGGCAGTATGTGCCTTTGGGGAAGGCTTGTGCCTCGTAAGAGGGCTTGTAGTGCCTCGGGAGAGGTCTTCTGCCTCCGAAGAGGGCAGCGTGCCTCTGAAGAGGTCTTGTGCCTCCGAAGAGGTCTTGTGCCACTGGAGAGGTCTTTAATTGATTGTCTAAAAGTTACTTTCTCACAGTTAAATGGATCCACGGGACGAACGCAAGTTATTTAATTGGATGTTCGTTCGCACAAACGATTGCAATTAGTTAACAAAGGCCTTGTGCGTCAATGGTTCCATCAACCTTTTTGTTGAGAAGAGCACTTCCATTTATTAGCGTGCCTCCGAAGAAAGCTTGTGCCTCCGAAGAGGTCTTTATCCTCCGAAGAGTTACGCCTCCGAAGAGGTCTTGTGCCTCTAAAGAGGGCTTTTTGTTGATTAGCTTGCCCACGTCTCTTTGTCGTTTGCTCGTTAGTGGTCCCCTGTTACCGTTTCTGAGACCGTGTTCCTTTCTTTTGCAAGTAGCTTGCTTTATTCGAAGAAGTGAACTTCACTATTAAGTGATTTCCACGGGGCAGGCACGAGTTATCTAATCAGATGTCTGTTTGTACAGATGACCGTAATTAGTTAACAAGTGTCTGGTTCCTTTTCTTTTGAAAAGCGCCCTTCGGTGGAATTATCAACCTTTTGTGTGAAGTTCATCTTATGTTCGATTTAAATTTGGAACTTTCTGTGGCTTGAAATTTGTTTATTGAATGATTTACGGGGCTCACTTGGCTTTGTGATGGGTAAGCTTTTTTTTAATGACCTGCAATATTAAATCGATATTTTAGCAATACATTTAGAGTATTTACACATCGAAATGAAACAGGCATCTTATAATAATAAAGAACATAGAATTTATAGTGGTTCGGCCAAGAATTGGGCCTACATCCACTTTATAGCTCTTTTATTATCATCACTGATTTTACAATACAATTGATACATCCATTTTTACAATTTCAAGCATTTCTTCTAAGTAAAATATGGACGCAACTGATTGCTGTTCCAGGCTCTCGGGACTGGATCTCCTTCGACAGTTGTGAGTTTGAAGGTGCCATCGAGAAGTTTATTGCCTACGACATATGGCCCTTCCCAATTTGGTCCAAACACTCCAGTTGCTGTCATGATCCTCTTCAAGACTAAGTCCCTGATTTCAAAGCTTCATTGACGGAATTTAGAGTTGAAGTTCCTTGCTATCCTTTGCTGATGGGCTGCAACTCTGAGTCTGGCTTCTTCCCTTCTTTCATCAAGGAAGTCAAGTGCTTCGAGTTGCAACTTTTCGTTTTCAGCCTGGTTGAAATGAATTCTCCTGTGTGAAGGGACTTCTAGTTCTACCGGGATCATGGCTTCTGATCCGTATGCCAATGAGAATGGAGTGTGCCCAGTCGCAGTTTTATGAGTTGTTCTGTATGCCCATAGTGCTAGTGGTAGCTTATCAACCCATCCACCTTTCGCTTTTTCATGCTGTTTTTTGATGGTTGACTTGATAATTTTGTTTACTACCTCCACTTGCCCGTTTGCCTGCGGATGAGCCACTGCTGAGAAGCTTTTCCGGATTTTGAATTGCTTGCAAAAGTCCTGGAACTCTTCGCTTTCGAATTGAGTACCGTTGTCTGTAATTATCTTCTGTGGCACACCATACCTGCAAATGATATTTTTAGTCACAAAATTTGTCATCTTTTTAGAGGTAATAGTAGCCAAAGGTTCAGCTTCAGCCCATTTAGTGAAATAATCAACAGCAACAATAGCATATTTGATTCCTGATTTGGCAATTGGCAAAGGTCCGATTAGATATATTCCCCAAATGGCAAATGGCCATGGACTGACCATCTGTGTTAGTTCGGTGGAAGGTGCTCTTGGGATTTTAGCGAATCTCTAGCACTTGTCGCATTTTCGGGAGAAGATAGCAGCATCTTGATTAATATCTGGCCAGAAATACCTATATCGGAGAACTTTCTTGGCAAGACATTCTCCTCCGTGTACCTCTCCTAAAATTGTCTTAGCTTCTTCCTTGGTTACACAACGGAGTAATGGCATTGAGAATCCTCACCTGTATAACCGATCGTCTTGAATTACATATCTCGATGATTTTCTTAACAATTTTCGGCGTTCTTTAGGATTTTCTAGCAAGGAACCGTTGAGTAGATATTCTCTGATCGGGGTCATCCATGACTCTTGTTCTTGAGATACAACCATGATCCAGTCGATATCCATTTCATTAGTGCTTGCGGCTGACAAGACCTCTACAGGAACCAATCCCAATAATTGAGCTTCTTCGGAACTTGAATACTTTGCAAGTGAATCCGCCTTCATATTTTCCTCTTGAGGTATGTGGCTTATCGAATAGTGATCGAAGTCATCGAGAAGTTCACAAGTCTTTGACAAGTAAGCAGGTAGATTTCCTCCTTTAGCTTGAAACTCCTTCTTGACTTGACATACAATAAGTTGAGAATCACTGAAGATCTGCAATGCTTTGATGTTTAGTTCCTTTGCAATCTTTAATCCAGCAATGAGAGCTTCATATTCTGCTTCATTGTTTGTAGAAGGAAATTCCAATCTTAATGCGTAACATAATGATCGCCCTTCGGGGGTTTCAAGCACAACCCCAGCTCCGGAACAGTAATCATTTCTTGAGCCATCAACGTATAACTTCCATCTGGTTGGGATGTCAATTGTAACCTCTTCCTCACTATCACCCTTATCTGTATACTCTGCAATGAAATCGGCTAAGGCTTGTCCATTGATCGCTCTTCGAGGATGATAGGCGATATAATATTGGCTAAGTTCAATATTCCATTTCAGAAGACGGCCCGAAGTTTCAGGGCGAAATAAGACTTGCTTTAGGGGCTGATCAGTGAGAACTTTGATAGGGTGAGCTTGAAAATACGGTCTTAACTTTCTGGAAGCGATCAGTAAACAATATGCGAGCTTTTCTAGCTTTGAGAAATTCATTTCTGCCCTAGTGAATCTTTTGCTAATATAGTAGACCGGGCGCTGAACTTTTGTATCCTCCCGTACTAATGCCGCACTTAGGGCATGAGATGAAACTGCCAAGTATATGAAAAGATCTTCACCGTTGTTGGGCTTGGAAGGTATTGGAGGTGCTTCCATGTGACGGATTAGTTCATCGAAAGCTTTCTGGCATTCAGGATTCCATTTGAAGTTTTTCTTTCCTTTCTTTAGAGCGTCGAAGAAGGGAATGCATTTATCAGTGGCTTTGGAGATAAACCGACTTAAAGCAGCAACTTTCCCATTGAGGCTCTGCAGTTCCTTCTTCGTTCTAGGGGCTTTGACCTCTCTTAGCGCAGTAATTTGAGCAGGGTTAGCTTCAATGCCCCTAGCGCTTACGATAAATCCCAAGAATTTCCCGGATTCTACTCCGAATGAACATTTCAAAGGGTTGAGCTTCATTCCATACCTTCGGAGAATTGCGAACATTTCTGCTAGATGATCCATATGGTCGATTGCTTTCTTTGATTTCACCAACATATCGTCGACATAGACCTCCATAGTTTTCCCAAGCTGTGATTTGAACATTGCATTAACAAGCCTCTGATATGTTGCCCCTGCATTCTTCAGTCCGAAGGGCATGACTTTGTAGCAGTAAAGTCCGACATCTGTGATGAAGCTCGTATCTTCCTGATCCGACTCATGCATCCTAATCTGGTTATATCCGAAGTAAGCATCCATGAAAGACAACAATTCATGCCCGGCTATTCCATCTACTAGTTGATCAATCCTTGGCAACGGGAAGCGGTCTTTGGGACAAGCTTTGTTTAAATATGAAAAATCGATGCATACTCTCCATTTTCCATTTGCTTTTTTAACTAGTACTGGATTTGAAACCCAATTCGGATAGGTGGACTCTTTGATGAAACCATTCTCCATGAGTCGATCTACTTCTTCCTTTAGCGCTGCTGACCGTTCTAGACCTTGGGTTCTCCTTTTTTGTTTCATAGGCGTAAACTTCGGATCAATGTTCAAAGTATGTACAGCAATCTCTGGAGATATTCCATACATATCAGCATGACTCCAAGCGAATACGTCCAGATTTGCTTTCAAAAATGATATTAGCATATTTTGGACTGCCACACTTAATTGCGAACCCACATTTAGCACTTTGTTCGGGTCTTTAAGATCGACAGGTACTGGTACCGTTACTTCCATCGGTACCACTCTATTCCCCTCTGCACTGGCTTTTCTGGGATCCATTTCTCTCCTTGCACCACTATGCTCGTCAATGCAAGGGCCACCCTGTACTTGCTACAAGGTTGGCTTTTTGATGCGGAGCAGAGCTGCCGCATCTTTTCCCATCTCTCTTCTCCTTGCCTCTCGAAGCTCTATTAGATAACACTCCCGCCCAGCATTTTGATCCCCTTTAATGACACCAACACCATTATCTGTAGGAAATTTCATATTTAGGCACCACGGGGCGAGAATGGCATTGAACGTTGCTAGAGTTGGCCGGCCTAGGAAGGCATTATAGGCAGAAAATCCGTCAACAATTACAAAAGTCTGCTTGCGAACTACCCTTTTCTGTCCATCTCCAAGTTCCACATGCAAGTCAACAGTTCCAATTGGCTGCTGCGGTTCCCCAGTAAATCCAACAATCTTCTACGATGAAACCTAAACGTCAGTCATTGGAATCTTCATTTGATCAAATGTCTTCTTGAAGAGTATATTGCAAGAGGCACCGCAATCAATAAGCACTCGCCTTACGATAGTTGGCCCAATTCCTGCAGAAATGACCAAGGGGTCTATAGTTGGAGCTTCAATACCCATAGAATCCCTAGCTTTAAACACAATGTCTTCATTAGAAGTTCTCTGCTGTTTCAGGGGTGCAGCGTCTTCTAAAACAAAAACATCTTCCTCCGTTGGGGCATATTTCAAAGTACGAGCATATCTTTCCATTTCACCCCAGCTTCTGCCCGCTGGGTGTGGGCCTCCTGTGACTACATTGATAATAGGCCTTTCAGATTTTTGTGCCGTAGTACCCTCATCCGAGCCAGATGGGTGAGTAGAGGGTTGCTGCACCTGAGCAGATGAAGTCGGGTCATTTCTGTTCTTCTTAATATACTGTTGCAGTTTATTTTCTCTTAACAACTCTTCAATCAAGCTCTTCAAGTGACGACATTCGTTGGTATCATGGCCAGGTTGGTTATGAAATCGACAAAATTTTCCATTCCGCAAAGCACCCTTTCCAGGTTTTATCTCAACTGGTTTAGGATAATTCACGGCGTCTTTGGTGGCAAAGAAGATATTCTCCGGAGTGTCGGTTAAAGGAGTGAAATCTGAAGGTTTAAAGAAACGAGGTCTTTTTATATCCTTTTGTTTCTTTCCATCATTATTCTCCCTTTTCTGACCTCCGGAATCTTTTTTGGATGAAGCAAGAATGCTATTCTCCACTCCTGTCGCCACCACTTTCGTCGGTGCAGGAAGATTTTCCAAGCGTATAAACTCATCAGCTTTCTTATAAAACTTATCGAGGGAATTCGGCTCCTTCATTTTCAACCATTTACCAAATTCACTTGACTTATCGATAGCCCGCATCAGATAAGTCAAAATCATTCGCGGCTCCGCATTGTCGATTTCAACCAGAGCTATGTTGAAGCGATTCAAGAAGGACTTAATAGATTCTCCCGGATTTTGCTCAAGACTGGACAATGACATGATGTCCTTTGCCTTTGAAGGGTACAGTCGGAATTGCTCTTTAAACTTTCGAGTTAAATCAGAAAACTGGTCTACAGATCGGGCAGGAAGTTTAGTAAACCAGAGCAGTGCCACTCCTTCCAAGTATACTGGGAAGTACCGGCATTTAATTTCATCCGTCGCCCTAGCACCCGTCATATGCTAGTCGTATTTGTACAGAAATTGATTGGGGTCGCTTGTCCCTCGGTAAGCTGGAATGGTCGGAGGAACAAATTTTCTCGGGAATTCAGCTTTCAGGTGAATGGAGTTTTACTTGGAGCGAACCCCCAGTCGTTCTCATCTTCATTTCTTTGCATGCTCTCTTTCATGATCTGTCGTACCATTTCCGAGAGGTATTCCCCGTTGTTCAGAGGCTCTGCAGGGCATTCATCAGCCGTTTTCTCAGAAGTTTGCTTAAACAAACGTTCGTGGAGAGTTGACTGCGGCCTTGTCACTCCGGCTTGAGGAGGTGTCCCTTCGGCAGTGCTACCTGCCCTTTGAGGAATGTTTCCCCCTTCCGAATTGTGAACAATATCAGCAAAATTCTCCATATTATTTGCTGGTTGACGGTTAGCTCCGAGCATAGCATTCAATCTTTCTAGCATTAGGGTGTTCTGGGTTTCAATCTGCTGATACAACCCAGATACAGCAGCATCTAACTCCGCTCTTGTTACTCCAATGCTTGGAGCTGCTTGACTTGATGAAGGAGAAGTAGCAGTGTTATCATGAGGATCGACGGATCTTGTAGACTTGCGCTTTCTTCCGGGAGCCATTATTTCCGACAAACTTCTGGTTCTCAAAGAAACTTTCTCTACAAACTCTCGTGAAGCAATGATGACAAAACTCCTGAGTTGGATTCTCAGTGAAAGCACCAAAATGTTAACGATTAAAATTGAACGCTAACACCCGGTGTGTGTAATAAAGTTATGAAAGCACCACCCGTGATACAGAAACAAGAAATAAGCAGTAAAAGAGCAGAAAACAGTAAAAGACAGCGATTTATAGTGGTTCGGCTTAAGATCGAGCCTACGTCCACTTTGAATTCCTTTATTGCTGATTTTTGGTTACAAGTTGATACAATGCACTTCAAAATACAATATACTTCGATTCCAAAACACTCTAGACTAATAGCTCAAACTTCAATGTAGAAGATCTCCTCGAATTCATACTGAATGTGGTAGATTTCTCTCGAAACTTGTTGTAGTGTCTTGAATGTTTGGAGTTCTTCAAGTATTAGATGAGTAGAGAATTCTGCAAAGTAACGGCGCTTCAGGGAATGATCGGCCAAAAGTCCCCTTGCCGTTGGAGTTATGGCCGTATTTATAGGGGTGGTTCTGGGCAGAATTCAATCTCCAAGTGTTAAGTCGTCTACGACTTAAGGTAAGTCGTAGGTCGTGGGTCGGCGATGACATAGGGGATCCGACTTATCTTAGTTGCACTTGGTTCTTTCTGAGCGAGTTATTTAGGTCGCGTACGACTTAGTATGAGTCGTAGGTCGGTCAAGACTACTTGCGGTCCAATTTAGGTCGCTGAAACCACTTTGCTCTTAGGCCGGTAGCTTGTTGAAACCATTAGGTCGGTATGCCTTTTAGGTCGGCATGCTTTTTAGGTCGGCATGCTTTTTAGGTCGGCATGCTTTTTAGGTCGGCATGCTTTTTAGGTCGTTAAGTCGTAGCTCATTAAGTCACGAATCAAAAGAGGGTTAACACTTATAATAGCTATCAGGCCAGTATTAATATGGCACCTTATGAAGCCTTTTATGGTCGCCCGTGTAGAAATTTAGAATTCTCAATTGGAGACAAGGTATTTCTGAAGATCTCTCCAATGAGGGGAATCGTTGGATTTGGAAGAACTGGCAAGCTAGCTCCTCGACATATTGGACCTTTTTCCATTCTAAAGTGGATTAGCCCATTAGCATATCGAGTAGAACTACCAAAAAGGTTGTCGGTTGTACACAATGTGTTTTACGTATCTCGTTAACGTAAGTATATGTATGATTTGGAACAAATCATAGAAACGGCTGCCCAGGAGGATTTAGAAGTAGAGACTAATTTAACAGTTATCAGACAACCTAATAAAATCATAGATCGTGATGAGAAGCGATTAGGGAGAAAGGTGGTGCAATTAGTTAAAATTCAATGGAGTGGTGATGCTAATGATTGCACATGGGAAACAGAGGATAGGATAAAGAAGGCATATCCAGAGTTTAGAATGGGTGTATAAATTGTATAAATTGTATCGAGATGGTGTACTCACCGCCTGTAGTGTAGTCACTTATCATAGTGTTGTATATATTTCATCATATATGATATATTCTTCTTGAGTTACTTTCTTCTCCTCTTTAATTTTGAGGATAAAATTCTTTTAAGGAGGGAAGTATGTAAAGACCTGCAAATTTATCACCCTAGAAATTTTTTAGAATATTCAAATGTAAGATTTTTTAACCATAAATGATAGCGTTTTGCACAATAATATTATTCTTAATCATATTTTGAATAAATATTTACAAAAATATATACTTTGGAAAATGTATCGATAAAATAACCGAAAACCGTTTTACCAATAAACAGCTCTTAGACCATCTGACATCGTGCGTAGAGCTGGATACAAACACTCATTTACATATATGAGCAAGAATATGAAATAAAATTATTTATTTTATTTTTGAAAATAAAATCTCTTTATGACACCATCAATGATATCGCTATTTTGGAACAAATGATTTTTGAATTTAAATTGAGTTTAAATGATTTAATAATTATTTTAATTATTAAATAAGCCCTTTTTAATTATTATATAATGATAGAAAAAATATTATCAAACTTTGTTTACCTATATATATATATATATTAAATAAGAAGTGAAAATATGACTGGAAATCAAAATGGGAATCCGTAATAATTCAACGTAGAAATGTTATGCAACATTTGAGATATACTTATGCACACAAACATGTACATATACATGAACACATTCACATGCATGTGAACATATATACACATACAAATATACTTATACATTTATATATATATATATATATTACAAAATATCAAGATATTTTCCATATACTTCACTCTTAAGCAAAACCAAAGTCAACACCTTACACACCCAGTAAAAGCACATGGCCATGTATATGGGGAGGGGGCATTTTCGGTCGAACATGATGAGAGGAGAGGGGAAGTGGTGGTGATGAAATGGTGTTGCATTTGAGTATAAATATCATGATATTTTATTTTCATTTTTGCTTATAAATAGCACTCACCTCTTGATGCAGCGCAATCTACCAACTCATTGGATTTGAGTCGTTCAAGGGCTTTAGGTCGCTCACGACCTAGTGAAGGTCGCTCGCGAGTTAACGAATTAAGCCTTAAGTTACTCCAACGACCTAGTGAGTTGACAAACGACCTAGTGAAATATACCTTAGGTCGCCAACGACCTAACGAGCTCGTTCTATATGTCGCCAACAAGTTGTGTTTGATTTCAGATAGCACCAGCGGGTTAAGACACTCACCAGCGAGCTACGACCTATCTTAGGTCGCTCAAAGGCTAGGTTGCTCATTCCTATAATTCGCATGTGATGAAGAATCTTTATGCCGCTTTACTCTATGCCGCTATGCTTTAGGTCGCTCAAGCGAGCTAACGACCTTATGCCGCATATGCTGCTTTGACTTAGGTCGCGTGTGTTGCACTTAGGTCGCGTATTGATGTTATGTGGTATTTGTTGAGTCGCATATATGTTTAGTCGTTTGTGTTGTAAATACTGTAAGTCATGTGTTGTTGTTGTAACGTGTTGTTAGGTCGTTAACGACCTATACTAGGTCGTAAGTCGTAGGTCGGCCGCCTGTTAGGTCGTGAAAGTTGTGTTGTGTTGTAAACTGCCTATAAATATGGGTGTTGCATCATTTGTAAAGTTAGTTGATTTTGAATAAAAACTTTGTTTGAGTGCTTTGTGCCTCTTCTGAAATTGGTAGTTGAGTGTGATCTCTTATCTCCACCTTCGGTATTCGAGTGCACTCGAATCAACGATTGTTGAAGCCGATTCATGGAATCAAGTGCGCTTGATCAACGTAGAAGAATCATAGATCTTTAAACACGGTATCATGCGCGATCAACGTGTTTTAGATAGCTAGAATCCGGTATCTTTGGGATCAACGGATTTGGGCGTTTGGTATTTTCAATCCACCGATTGCTACTTTCATCGTTGTATTCATTTCTGTTATTTCCGCTGCGTCATTTGGTATCAGAGCTAGACTTAGCCAATCATAGCTAAGCCGAGTCTTGGAGCCAAGGAGAAGAGTTTGAAGAGTTAAAGCCAAGGGCTAGAAGTTGAAGTTGTGCATCACTTTGTGTTAAAGAGTCAAGGTCGTGCATCACTTTGTTGTTCAAGGCCGAGAGTCAAAGGCGAGCTAAGTTGAAGTGTGAAGTTCAATTTGAAGTTCAAGCCGAGAGTTAATTTTTGTTGAAGATTCAATCATGCCTCCGAGAAGAGCTAATCGTCATCAAAATGTTGAAGATTTGTACAAAAGAGAATATGCTGAACAAATGGAACAACGCATTAGCAACAAATTCAATGAGAAGTTGGATGAAGGTATTGGTAGATTGGAGAAATTGATGATTGATATGAATCAAAGTCAAAGGAGAAGGTCGCCAGTCTCGAACCATGGAGGAAACAGAGTTTCGCCATCGGTTACGGAAGCAAGGAGGGTGTCGCCGGAATCTTACCGAGAAAGAAGAGAATCTTCAGTTTCATTGAGAGGAGAACATCATGAGTATAGAGATGAAGAAATAAGAACTCAACGTGAGTTTGAGTATGAGCCATATCGTGATGATGAAAGACATAGTAGAAGAGACATGCGTGATCGAAGAGATGTTGATGGTCGAGATCGATATCGAAATACACAAGATTATGATGAAGAGAGTGATAGAAGTAATATTCATTATCGAGATCGAGACCAAGTACGAAATGCATATAGGGATGTTGAAGATGATCGTCGATGGGAGTCGGGGATGAAAACTGAAATTCTAGAATTCAAGGGTAGTATGCAAGCTGAAGAATTTCTTGATTGGTTGTCTAATGTTGAAGAGATTTTTGACTTTAAGGAAGTTCCCGAACATCGGAGAGTTAAGTTGGTTGCTACATGTTTGAGAGGGAGAGCTATGGCATGGTGGCAGCAAACTAAACTTACACGGGAGAGGATGGGAAAGTCAAAGATTGAGTCATGGGAGAAGATGAAGAAGTTGATGAAAGCTACTTTCTTGCCGCACAATTGTCAATCTCTTATGTATCAACGTTTACAGAATTTGAGACAGGGAACAAAGTTAGTGAATGATTATGCGGATGAATTTTATCAATTGATTGCGAGGAATGACATCATGGAGACGGAGGAACAGTTGACCGCTAGATTTGTTGGAGGATTGAGAATGCAGATTCAAGATATGGTGAATATGTTTGATCCCAAATCTGTTGCTGAAGCACAATAAAAGGCTCTAGCTTGGGAGAAGCAAGGTAGGAGAGGTGGTGGTGTGTTTACAAATTCCAACAATCAAATGAAAGGGGCTAGTAGCAATGCGAATGTTTCCAAGGCTGTTGCAAAACCGGTTGTTAGTGAAGTTGCTAAGACCAAGGTCAATAGTGGTATCAAATGCTTCAATTGTCAGGAGTTTGGTCACAAAAGCAATGAATGTCCGAAGCCAAAGAAGCGAGTGATGGTAGCTGAGGTTGAGGATGAGGATGTAGAAGCTGAATGTTCTAATTCACCACATGTTGAGGAGGAAGAAGAAGTGTCGGGAGATGAAGGGTATTCATTAATGATGAGGAGAAATTGCTTGACACCAAAGCAGGAGGAAGAGACTAGCTGGTTGAGGAGTAACATCTATCAATCAACATGCACTATCTTGGGAAGGGTTTGAAAATTTGTCATCGATGCGGGAAGCTGTGATAATATCATTTCTACAGAAGCTGTGAAGAAGTTGGCATTAAAGACTGAGAAGCATCCTAAACCTTACAAGTTAGCTTGGTTGAGAAAATGTGGGGAAGTGAAGGTTGGCAGAAGAGCTTGTGTTAATTTTTCGATTGGGAAGAAATACAAAGATGAAATTTGGTGTGATGTTGTGGATATGGATGTATGCCATTTGTTGTTGGGGAGACCACGGCAGTATGATAGAGCTGTGCAACATGATGGACGTACCAACAGCTATAGTTTCATGTTCGAAGGCACAAAAATCACTTTAGTTCCCAAGAAGCGACAACAACAAGAAAACAAGTTGGAGGAGATTGAAGAACTTAAAACTTTTCTATCTTTGAAGGAGTTTGTTAAAGAAGTCGAAGATGAACCTGAAGTATTTTTGTTGATTGGACGTGAGAGTAATGAAGAGGTTGAAATTCCTGAAGAAGTAAAGCCAGTGCTGGAAGAATTTGAAGATGTATTTCCTGAAGAGTTGCCAACGGAGTTACCACCGTTGAGGGACATACAACACCAAATAGATCTTGTTTCGGGAGCTGTGTTACCACATAGACCACATAACAGAATGAGTCCAAAAGAGCACGAGGAGTTGAGAAGGCAAGTGGAAGAGTTGCTTGAACAAGGGCGTGTACAGGAAAGTTTAACTCCTTGTGCAGTTCCAGCCTTGTTAGTGCCGAAGAAGGATGGAACGTGGAGGATGTGTACCGATAGTCGGGCACTGAACAAGATTACTGTGAGGTATAGATTTCCTATGCCTAGATTGGATGACTTGTTGGATCAACTTAATGGAGCTGTTATCTTTTCGAAGATCGATTTGAAGAGTGGTTATCATCAAATTCGTATAAGACCAGGGGATGAATGGAAAACAGCATTCAAGACACGTGAGGGGTTGTACGAATGGCTGGTTATGCCATTTGGTCTTTCAAATGCACCTAGTACATTTATGCGGGTGATGAATCAGATCTTTAGACCATTTATTGGGAAGTTCGTGGTGGTGTATTTTGATGATATACTGATATACAGTGGAAGCACAGAAGAACATTTGCATCATCTAAGAGAAGTGTTGATGATACTGCGACAGGAACAATTTTATGCTGCAACAAAGAAATGTGTGTTCATGATGCATAGTGTTTTATTTTTGGGATATGTTATATCAGAAGGAGGTATACAGGTGGATCAGAATAAAGTTGAAGCAATCAGAAATTGGCCACAACCCAGGACGATAATAGAAGTTAGAAGTTTTCATGGTTTAGCATCATTCTACCGAAGATTTATTCCACACTTCAGTAGCGTGATGGCACCAGTTACTGATTGTATGAAGGGGAAGCAATTTTCATGGTCATAGGAAGCAGGATTTGCTTTTGAGAGGATCAAGGAGCTTTTAATGGCAGCACCAATTCTAGTATTACTAGATTTTCAGTTGTTGTTTGAGTTACATACTGATGCATCGAAGGTTGGAATTGGAGGGGTGTTGAGTCAGAAAGGCCGACCAATTGCATATTTCAGTGAGAAGCTTTCGGGAGCCAAGATGAGATATAATACATACGATGTGGAATTCTATGCTATTGTGCAAGCTGTAAAGCATTGGAGACATTACTTGTTCCATAAAGAGTTTGTCTTGTATACAGACCATGAGGCGTTGAAGCATTTGCAAGGGCGGGATAAAGTCGCAGCTAGACATGCTTCTTGGATGGCATACTTACAACAATTTACATTTGTGGTGAAGCATAAGTCGGGAACGAATCGAGTGGCAGATGCATTGAGTCGAAGGAATCATTTGTTGACTACAATGAAGGTTGAAGTGATGGGATTTGATGTGTTGCCAGAATTGTTTGTCGATGATCCTTACTTTGCGAAGTTTGTAGATGAAGTCAAGGAAGGAAAGACGGATGAGTTTGTGTTGGTGGATGGTTTTCTCTTCAAAGGAAATCAATTGTGTATACCAGAGAGCAGCTTACGAATGAAGATTGTGAAGGAGTTGCATGAGGAAGGCTATGTGGGTAGAGATTGTACATTGCAGTTGATTTCGCAATCATATTTTTGGCCTTCTATGAGAAAAGAAGTTGAAAGATTTGTGGAGAGATGTCATATTTGTCAAGTTTCCAAAGGAACAGCAACGAATGCGGGATTGTATATGCCATTACTTGTGCCTACTAGACCATGGGTTGATATTAGCATGGATTTTGTTTTGGGGTTACGAAGAACTCAGCGTGGGAATGATTCCATATATGTGGTGGTAGATAGATTTTCCAAGATGGCGCATTTCATAGCTTGTAAGAAGACAGCTGATGTCGTCCGTGTTGCTCAATTGTTTTTTAAAGAGGTGTATCGATTGCATGGGCTACCTGAATCCATTGTTTTTGACTGGGATACGCGATTTCTAAGCCATTTTTGGTTGAGTTTGTGGAGGATGGTTGGAACGAAGCTGAATTTTCGTAGCGCTTATCATCCGCAAACAGATGGGCAAACGAAAGTGGTGAATAGATCGTTGGGAAACTTGTTGAGATGTCTTGTGAAAGATAATTTGAAGAGCTGGGATATGAAGTTATGTCAGGCGGAATTTGCACATAATCACACTGTTAATCGAAGTACTATATACAGTCCATTTCAAGTTGTATATTCAGCAATTCCGAAGGGACCGTTAGATTTTACGACCGTGCCATATTAGAAGGGAGTTGTTAAGCGAGCTTGTGATTTTGTGACTGAGTTGCAGGAGTGCCACAGAATTGTTCATGAACGATTGCTTGCATCAAATGAGAAGTATAAACAACTGGCAGATAAAAAGCGAAGGAGTGTGAACTTCAGAGAAGGTGATTTGGTTTACGCCGTGTTGACAAAAGATCATTTTCCAGTGGGAACGTACAATAAATTGAAAGCGCGAAAGATTGGTCTAATAAAGATCTTGTAGAAGATCAATGATAATGCATATCAGTTGAGGTTGCCAGATCATATTCACAATGTAGACGTTTTTAACGTCAAATACTTGATTCCATATCATGGGGATGAGCTTGTTGTGGAGGAGGAAGGTGCAAATTCGGGGTCGAATTCTTGTCAACTGGGGGAGGATGATGCAGTGCAATCTACCAACTCATTGGATTTGAGTCGTTCAAGGGCTTTAGGTCGCTCACGACCTAGTGAAGGTCGCTCGCGAGTTAACGAATTAAGCCTTAAGTTACTCCAACGACCTAGTGAGTTGACAAACGACCTAGTGAAATATACCTTAGGTCGCCAACGACCTAACGAGCTCGTTCTATATGTCACCAACAAGTTGTGTTTGATTTCAGATAGCACCAGCGGGTTAAGACACTCACCAGCGAGCTATGACCTATCTTAGGTCGCTCAAAGGCTAGGTCGCTCATTCCTATAATTCGCATGTGATGAAGAATCTTTATGCCGCTTTACTCTATGCCGCTATGCTTTAGGTCGATCAAGCGAGCTAACGACCTTATGCCGCATATGTTGCTTTGACTTAGGTCGCGTGTGTTGTACTTAGGTCGCGTATTGATGTTATGTGGTATTTGTTGAGTCGCATATATGTTTAGTCGTTTGTGTTGTAAATACTGTAAGTCGTGTGTTGTTGTTGTAACGTGTTGTTAGGTCGTTAACAACCTATACTAGGTCGTAAGTCGTAGGTCGGCCGCCTGTTAGGTCGTGAAAGTTGTGCTATGTTGTAAACTGCCTATAAATATGGGTGTTATGTCATTTGTAAAGTTAGTTGATTTTGAATAAAAACTTTTTTTGAGTGTTTTGTGCCTCTTCTGAAATTGGTAGTTGAGTGTGATCTCCTATCTCCACCTTCGGTATTCGAGTGCGCTCGAATCAACGATTGTTGAAGCCGATTCACGGAATCAAGTGCGCTTGATCAACGTAGAAGAATCGTCGATCTTTAAACACGGTATCATGCGCGATCAACGTGTTTGAGATAGCTAGAATCCGGTATCTTTAGGATCAACAGATTTGGGCGTTTGGTATTTTCAATCCACCGATTGCTACTTTCATCGTTGTATTCATTTCTGTTATTTCCACTGCGTCACCTCTCCACCTCTCTTCATTTCATTCACACTTTTCCTCAAAAATTACTAAGCTATTTCATCTTCTTCTGTATATTTATGGCTTCTATAGCCTATGAAAGAAAATATTACATAATCAAAACAAAGTTATGCCAAAATCAATCGAAATATATACCACTTCAAACCAAAGTTCAAGCTAGTAATCTCTTCCTTCTCCTCTACCAAGGCCGTGTGCAACCAAGCTCTCCACCACCATTTGCCAAGCAAGGCCAAGCCTTCCAAGCCTTCAAGACCAAGGCCGACCCCCTAGGATCAATTGAGCTAGTAGTCGTGAGTTTCGATTTCGAGATAGCGGAGCTATAGCCGTTTTAACGTTAGCCCGATCAAAAATCAAGTAAGAAACTATATATATATGATGTTATATAATTGCTATGTATTTTTACTATGCTTTGATCATCAGTATGGGTTGTTTTAATATAGTTATTTAATTGTGTAAACAAGTGACGTTAAATACACGTTGATATTATACAAAGAAATCACTTTCCGAATCACGTTATAAAAGCGATATGGAATCATTAAACCCCTTTGAAATGATTTTAAATGGTTTATAAATGTTTTATAAACCCTATAATCCAATTTGGTGAAGTTTTGACAAGTTATGAAAATTGAGTCAAAAATAGGCGCGTCGCGTAACGGCAGTTCGCGATTTCACACCATGGAAAGTTAAATCCATTTATACGATGGATTCGGAGCCAGAACTCTTTGTAATAAGAATTTTTCAAACTCCTATAATCATAATTTTCAAAAAAAAGAAAATTGAGATTTCGTTTAGTAGATTTTGAAGTATGAGCAAAACATGTTTTCAAAATAGTCGCGCTTTGACCGTTCGGAAACCAAAGTGATAAAATTTATAAAAGTAATATTTCTAATTCTTTAAAAATACGGAATAAATTCTGTAAATCTTTTAAAATGTTTTAAAAGATTTTTAGTTATAAAAATGGATTCTTAAATGATAGAAAGTTGTTTTGATCAAATAAGCTTAAAAGCATTATTCGTAGCACTTTTAATAACTTTTGAAATATGGTTTTAAACTTAAGTATTCTTTCCCAAATCTTTTGTAAATGTTTTCAAATAAATAATTAAGTATTTTAAAGATGATTTAAAGGTTTTATAATTTACTTTAAAAAGTTTAAATAAATGATTTAAAGAAACACCATTATAATCAAGTGATTTTATCCTGGCTCTAAAAGCCGATGAGTAGACTGGATTTTTCTATTTATAAGATCTGGATGTGAGGAGCTAAAACTAAGGAGATGTACAGAAGCAACTAGTGCCTCGGCTCACCTGACCTTTTTTCTAGGCGAGTAATAGATAAGGTCGAAATATCGGAAACGAGGCAAGTATAAAAGATTTAATTTTTTCCAAATTTAATATAACTTGGATCGTGTAGAAATAAACTTCTTATACTTAGTATTAAATTCAAATGAGGGAGCTCGTATAATCCATGTGAATTTAAAAGGTGATTTCACCGCTATTCGATGGATAGTAAATGTTGAATATGGAAATTGATGTTAGTAGAATTAGTATAATTCCTATCGACCCTTTTTAACTCAATAATGTTTTCAAATATGAATTATGAAAATGATTTGATATTTCCAAAGTTAAAGAGAGGTTTAATGATTCTGTACATACCGAAAAGAAATGTTTTTAAAGATATATATCTCTAGAAGATATTTTTGATAAAGAGAAAAGTAATAAATCAAATGATAAACACCTATTTACCTAACATCTTATTATCGATGATTGGTTCGAAGGAACTGGGTCGGATTTGGGATAAATCCTATTCGAAAATCACTTCGAACCAATTTACGAGTTCGAAAGTGAAGACATGTTAAAGACAATGAACTTAAAGGTGGGGATCTTCATAACGGAAGGACTGCTTGTTGCTTATTTCGGAGTAACTTCCAAGATAAATAAATAGTGTTAGTCCCTTCGTTTTGGGATCTTTGTATGCAAAGACTATTCGCTACTAATCCCAAGGGATGTGGTAGGAGAGTGCCTTCTGTTTGTATTGTTCCTGGACAACTTGTATGGATGTATGCATGACATTGCATTTCTAAAATCACAGTGCATTAATCTCTACAAACGTACATCTGTTTGGTGGTGTAGGAGGTAGCCCCTTTTATACTTAACACCCTTCTCTGAGACGTACGAGCTCAGAGGTTGTACATTTATTGAAATCAATAGTGTGTTATTGGAAATGGCAATGTGGCATTTTAAGTGGAAATGTTATAAGAAAGGTAAAAGTTACCTTGAGCCTCACACCCGAGGAACTGTGAGTGGTTAGCTACCATTAGGGTATGATATCACCTTTCTAAATTTATTTATTTCTATCCACTATAATGTCAGGTTTAAATTGTGTATTCTATGGGATCCCGGATAGGTCGATAACGGCCGGGGTTATATCATACTTGGTTCTATCCACCACCAGATGGGTCTGTGGGTAAGCTGGTCTTAATTTGTAGAGGTTTCGAAGATGTCGATCCTCGGTACATTCCTCTAGAAATGTACTGTACAGGAGGAAGTCCCTTATCTTGCTATTCATTGGAAATCCAAATATCCAAAAAGTGCCTTCAGTGTTAGTTGTAAACCTATTAATCTGGAACTTAATAATGTAACAATTTTGGCTAAGATTATGTATATTTACTTGGAAAGTGTTTTCAAAGAATATCACAAAAAATAATATCACTGAATTTTACGTAAAAATGATTTGGTAACCGTAAGGTAAAAACTTGTTCCGTGTTTATATGCAGCGTGGTCTTATGAGATACCCTTTTGTTTTCCAAATACTCGTATTTTGAGTTTCTACACTTATACCATGACTTACCCGGAGTTTATTTTCCTTTTCGCTTAAACTCTGGGTGCCCTATTTTCTTTGGCAGCCAAGTAGTCAGGTAACTTGGAGCTTTTTGGAATTATCAATGGAGCATGAAGACCGGAAGGTCCTTTTGTCAATAGTGATCTATTTCAAATTTCCGCTGTATCATGTAGTATGTATTTATTATCTACCAGCTTATGTAAGGATAGGCAGTTATAACTATCCTTGGCTGGGTTAGCACTTATCGTCACTCTGATGAATCACTTGGAATGATTATATGTACTTCCATATGTATAATTAATGTAAATGTGAGATTCTTTTGTTATTCTATCTTCTATCTTTATTTCTTTTAAAACCCCTAATTTTCTACCTCTCCGACACTTGAAGTTGCGGCTTGTAAACACCGAGGATGTGTTAGTGTCGATCTTTGAGGGTCAAAAAGGCGGGTCATCACAATAACCTTTTTGTTGCAGGGAACAAAACCAAGAGGAAGTCAAAGTGTATACGTAATGAATTGGTCATTACAGAACACTTCGAAATACACATACATATGCATGATTTACAAAGGACTTATATAGAGAGAGCCTAATGGGTTTCTCGCCAATATTGATTTATTTATATTCTTATCTTACTTATATTGATGTTTGATTGAAATATTTATGGCATACTGCTTGATGTGTAAGTATCGTTATAGCGATTATCGATATGCTGTCACTTATGAAATACCATCTCCTTAAACCATTGTGTGTGTTGACCTTGTGCTTGTAATTTTATAGGATAAATGTTTGGTCACGTTTTTGCACTTTGAAAGTTGTTTAAACTATATTTTCAAGTATTTTTGAGAATTTTGAAATGAAGGATAAGTGTTTTTAAAATTTATAAAAGGAGTTATGAATTTGATTAATCTTCCTTCAGGATAATTAATGTTGTTTTAAATTTATAACAAGATTATAAATTTATTTATTTTCCTTCAGGATAATTAATGTTATTTTAAATATATAAAAAGATTATAAATTTGATTTATTTTTCCTTCGGGATAATTAATGTTGTTTTAAATTTATAAAAAGATTATAAATTTGATTTATTTTCCATTGGGATAATTAATGTTGTTTTAAATTTATATAAAGATTAAAAATTTGATTTATTTTCCTTCAGGATAGTGAATGTTGTTTTAAAGTTATAAATGATATTTTATAAATAAGAAAACCTTTAAAAAGGAATGTTTAAAATTAAAGCTAAGTATAAATTGTCTTGGGTTTATAGTAAACGATGTTTTAATGACATTTGCTTATGACCCTTCTTTTTAATCCACTTAGAAATATAATTTTCTCTTTAAAAAGAATATTTTAAAGAGTGTTTTTAAAGTATTTTACAAATATTTGTGATGTGATAGCCAAGCACAAGTGCGAGTCAAATGTTTTAAAAGTTCTATTTGTTCATTGATAATATTTGGTCTAACACTTAGCACTAAAAGTTGAAGGAACTTTTGCTACTTTTAAAGTTAAGAATGTTGTCGTGACAAGGTAGGAAGCAACACTGCCCTTACTTGTCCCATTGTTTTCCCCAGGATAATGTTAGTTTAGGATCGACGAGTTATGATAAGTGTAAAAGATTTAATTTTCATATACGAACATTTCATTATTCTCGGTCGTTGACTTACTAACTATCGATCCTGCTATCTTCTTTGTATTGGTCAATTCAAGACGATTTTGTTGCACGTTTGGGGCATTTAAACTCTTTCTATTCTTAAAGTTAAGAATGCTGCCATGGAAAGATAGATAACAACATTGCCCTAGCTTGTTCGACTTCGTTGTTTTCCCTAGGATAGCACAAGTTTGTTTCCGATAGTTGATTTATCGACCATCTATCGTTCTTTTTGCTTCGTCAATCTAAGATGATTTGTTGCTCATTTTAAGCATTAGCGTCCAACACCATAGATAACTAAAACAAAAGAGCGAGTTTGAGCCAAGCCATGTGGATCGCACCCATTAGGATATATTCATATTTATCTAGAGATTTATTAGTAGCATGCATGCGATGATGTGAGTATATTCAAATTCCTGCATGAAGTTGTATGGGTCCAGCTTGGAAGTTCCAGAGAGTGTTTCTTGTTCGGTGTGGGCTCTAAAGTATATTTTATCTAGAGGTATACTTTTGATGTAGGGGGACCCACCCTCTTAGTCACGTTGGATAAATTCATTCTCCTTTTTTATTAGAACATCGGAGTTAATCCTTTCTTAATTGCATTGAAAAGTACCTTGAGCTCTTCAATATGTTTAATTACTTTTGTCCATTCTTTAAGTTTGGATTTTGATCTTGTCTGTGTCCATCCTTTCTTATTTTGATTGTTGTTCTGATTTGTTTTTCATTTCTTTATGTATGGATATTGTTCTTGTAAGGTAAGAACCAGTTCTGTGTTTAGCGGCGTGGTCTCCCAGAAATATTATATGTTCACCACATTTCTTGTGTTTTCTCACGTTGGTTTTTCAGATTGATTCGAATGTTATTTTATTATAATACCTCAGTCAGACCAAGTTTTTCCAGGTTGTCGTTGGTGGAACATGGAGCTAATGGTGTAGATCTGAATGTTCACCTATCGTAGTATTTTTATTTGCCACTGTATTATTACGTATACCTATCAGCAATTATAATGTCAGGAAGTTATAACTGTCCAGTCTAATGAGGTTTGCTTTTAACTCTGATATGTTACCATCAGTATTCACATCAACCTCGTCGAAACCATAAAGAATATAAAAGAGGAGTTCGCAAGGAATGATAGCATTAACAAAACCTTCTGAAAGGAGTCGAAGGGATGCTTCTGCAAAGTTGGATGTATTATGAGCTTTCAAAAGGGTAAAAAGGGGACAAAAGCACCTTTTCACTTCAATTGTTTCCTTTTGAAACAGTAGCTTCCGCATGCATGAAGATGTTTCGAATGGGTTGAGGAACATTTTTCGAAGGCAAAAGATTACAAGCTTTCATGTGCATGCGAAACCTTTCGAAACAGTGGATTTCACCTTCATTCACATCCCACGGAAGAACACTTGAACAAAGCTACCCCTTCGAAAGCAAAATTAACCTTTCGAACCGGTCGAGACCATTTGCAGTTATAAAGTAAAGCTCATTCAAGTCCAATACGGCATTCACATACACTAAAGGATGGGGTTTTGCATCAATCAACAAGTATTCCATCGAAAGCTACCTTCTGCATTTAAACCTTTTATGTTTCAACTCCTCCGAAGCCTTAAAGATTCACCTATCGACGGAGTCGAAAGCCTATGTCCATTCCTATTCACAACAGCGCATCAATAACATAGTAGAGAGCGCGTCTACAACTTTCAACCAGCTCGAAGCAATCAAGTCCTATTTTAAGGCAAAGTAGAAGGGCGCCCAAACTTTAGCAGTAGAAAAAGGTCATCAAGGTATTCCTTTAGACTAGGTCGAAAAATCTAATTCGAAAGGGTTCAACCATCGCCTAAAAATAAGACCCTAAGGGTCTTGTTTTGGGGATCCGAGTTCATTCACTTCGTTCATCTACTTTCTTTAATTTGTAAACCCTAATTCTCAAATTAGATTGGGGATTCAACTACTTTGTATACTTAAGTTTCAAGTAGTAATGGAATATATTGTTCAAAGCAAGTTCATGGTATTCTTGAATCTATTAACTGATTCAAAAATTTTGTGTGGTTATGATTACAATTTGCTTGTATCAACATGATTGAAAGGCTACCTTTCGAGGGAGTCAAAACCTTTCAACTCAACTAAAATCCTTAGAACATTAGGTCGTTACCTCAATCCACCTTGACCACTTCGAAAGGAGGTTTTGACAGGGTCCTAAACTAATTGAACTAGTTCGAAAGTTATTTCTGAAGAGGGGTTCAGGTGTTTTGACCGTGTCGAAAGGTATTAAAATGGTGTTTCTAACTATCTTTACATGTTCGAAAGGTGTTAACTGCCTTCATTTGTTCAAAAGGAGGTTTCGAAGGAATCACTTTTACTTTAAACTCTACTTTGGGGCATCGACAAGTTTTCTTATTAACATTTTTGGCTCTAGAAGGAGGGCTTGAACCTCCGACCTTGTTGAACTTCCAACTTTACTTTCCTCTAACCTAATTCTATTGCAAGCTCACCTACTTTAGACTTTACATCACCACGTTTAGCAAAATCAAAAGGTCTGAACAAGGATCCTCAGAGCCACATCCAATTGGATTCTCCCACAGAATAGTTAATGGTTTTAAACTACATGAAGAGCAAATGTTGAGATTGGAAGCTTTAAGGATTATAAAGAAAAAGAGAGCTGAATCTTATGAACCTGATAAATGGAGTTTAAACCCTTTTCACATTGGCCCCACACCTATTTTTACCTTAGGAGGAACAAGAGATGAAAGTGATCACTTGTTTGACCAAATGAGGAAGATAATTCAACTCTATACCAAAAGGCACAATCTTTGAAGAGGGAATGATGGCTGATTATAATGCCTTTGCACAAAAATGGCATCAAGCAATAAGTGGGACATTACGTACATGTGAGCTTTAAAATGTTTTGAAAAGGAAATTGGTCGTTAAGGGTGAAGCTTCAGAACAAAGTAATAAAAAGTCTAGAAACCATCCTCAAAAGACAAGTTTCAAGTCAAGACTCCCTAAAGAATGAAATCTGATTACATCGATTGAGAATGTCTACTTGCAAACAAAGGAGGAACTCAACTATTGGCTATCCTAGAAGAAAAAGCCTAAATATAAAAAGAATCGGGGAGGATCCTACTACCACCATCATATAATGAATGGGCATGAAACAAATCTATGTAGAGCACTCAAAGGAATGGTGATCAACTTTTTCAAACAAGGCAAAATCAATAGATTTGTAAAGAGATCCTATCAAATTCAATAAAGCACCACTTTTACAAGAAAATTCTACACGGTCTGTAGTAGAATTCTCCTTACACTTGGAAATTATCTTAAATGGTCAAAGCCTTTGTCCACGCCAAGTTGGTCAGGTCAAAGCGCCTCTTGGAGGGAGGTTAGAGTAAGCCTTTAACCACGCCATGCTATGACTAGGCTAAAGCATCGACAAGCCCTTGATTGCACCACGCTATGGCCAGGTTAAGGCGCCTCCATGAGGGAGGTTAGAGTAAGCCTTTATCCACGCTAGCTGTGGCCATATTAAAGCATTGAAAAGCCCTTGATCGTGCCATGCTCTGGCCAGGTCAAGGCACCTCCTGGATGGAGGACGGGGTAAGCCATTGGTCCCGCCATGCTATGGCCTGGCCAAGGCACCGAACAAGCCTTCAGTCATGCCTATAAGGCCTAGCTAAAGCACCTCCTAGAGAGAGGTTGGGTAAGTCCTTGGGTCCTGCTTGTGGATAAGCTAACCAAGCGCACCAGAAAACAATGGACTATGACGTCCGAGCTTGAGAAGTGGCATGTCAAACAACGACAATGTACAAGGCCTAAAGGGTGGCACATGTCAAAAAAATCAAATTCCAAAGAGCAGGGCAAAACAGAAGGCTTAGGTAAGAATCTACAGCCTCCGACTGGTTCCCAAAAGAGAATTTTAGTAATTCACCTATTAGAACCCGAACCTGGGTTTCGGTTCTTTTACTATTAATCTCTGGTCTTCATCATAC
The DNA here is from genome assembly GCA_030737815.1 of Allium fistulosum. Taxonomy (NCBI): domain Eukaryota; kingdom Viridiplantae; phylum Streptophyta; class Magnoliopsida; order Asparagales; family Amaryllidaceae; genus Allium; species Allium fistulosum. The sequence continues at coordinate 1,032,279,877 of CM060903.1, forward strand.
TCGAATCTGGGTTTTGGGTCTTTTACTATTAATCTCTGGTTTTCGTCATACCCGAATCTGAGTTTCAGGGCTATTATTATTAATTTTTGGACTTCACTCATTAATGGTTGAAATTGGGCTCTAAACTTCTATTATGAAGACCTTTATCATGGATTTCTGGTTATCATCCACTAATACTCGAATCTAGGTTTTGGGTCTTTGAACTTTTGAATTTCATTCATTAATGCTCGAATATGGGTTCCAAAGCGATTGATATTGAGATTTCTATGGATTTCTAGTCTTTAATTAAACTTGAGATCTATCATTCTAATGCCCGAATCAGGGTCATTGGACTTCAACTACAAACTTTCAAGCAACACTTGTTGACACTAGAATCTGGGTTTCCGATCTTCTATTATAAAGATTCCTAATCTTCAATGATTTATTTGTAGATGATGATTTCTATACTTTTATTAAACGATTATTATTGACTTTCTATTAGTTATTTCTAGAAGAGGAATTTCTAAACTTCTATAATTGAAACTAGAATTGGATTTTTGGTTCTCTATGATTGGATTTTTTGTATTCTATCAATATAGTTGGGGTTGGATTCCTGGCTCTCTCTCGTCATTACCAAAGATGGGTTTTAAGACATCCAACTGTATCCAATTATGAAATTACTTCTCACTTATTACTATATTTTCACATAACGATCTATTAGCTTCTATTACTAGGATCTTTTGAGTTCCAAATACTATCGTTAATAATGTGGATAAACTACTATATAGATTTCAAGTAAACGATAAGAAATGTTGTTTACTTTTTACTTTTTAGGAAAATGAGATCATTAAGGAAGACTGAATGGGCAAGAAAATACAAAAACCAAAATCCAAGTTATTAAAAAGCAGATTCAGAATCAATATTATAAGAAAAGACTACAGACCAAGTGATATTTACATAATTTACATACTTTACAAAATTATTCACAAGTATACAGCACAAGTGTATGTTTTACAAATCCTGAACAGTCTTATCTAGATTTTCAGGAATTAAAGGATCAACGATATGCCGAATTGCTATACAAAGAATCTCTTTAAGCTTCTTTTCCTTTTTCTTTATATCATTAGCATCATCAATGGATTCAATATGAGCCTTCAAAGCACGGTTGAAAGCTTTGTTAGCGCCCTTACGGGTTTGTTGTGTCTCTCTAAATCAGGGATGCGCTTTTGAAGAAGATACTTTTCACGTTCAAGTTATTGAATCTTGGCTGCCTATTCATTGATGCGTTGTGAATATCTCGCCCTCTCCTAGTCATCAAAATATCTCATAATTTCGAATTTGACCTTCTTGCACCATTCTCCTACTATCTTCTCATATAAACCGGAAGGAAGGTTAGTTGTAGTAGGAAAATTTTGAATTGCAAGAGATAAAGATCTAATTGATTTTACAATAGATGAGGTGATCGGAGAAGTCAGTAAATCGATATTTGGTATGTTATCCCCATGATGAATTCTAGTTATTTGCATTGATCTTGACTGTCTTTTACTTAATCTCTAAATCGCTTATCTACTAAAGGAGCTCATACATCTTATAATCAAAATCAATCGAAGGATTTGATTTTATTTGATGCTTCAATATGGAAATTGTTTCATCCTTATTCTTAATGTCCACTTCAAGATTAACGATCTGATCATTGAGGTTTCTAATAATTGTCTTTTGAAGCAAATATCTCATGTGTTATTCCAATGCTTCAGCTTTGCCTTGAAAACGAGTAGATAGAGGATCCTTTAGTAAACGCCTCTTTTCAACATCTGTAATCAATCTGTCTCTAATGCTAGTGAAGCGAGATAAGGAATCCAATGAAAGTAGTGCAATGGCTAGTTGTGAGTCCTTTTTTTTAAAAGTAAAGACTCAAATAACCAATCTCTTTTATTATAACAAAAGTAATTACAACCCAGGAAGAAATAAAACAAAACGTACAATCTCATTAATTTAATCAAATGCTTGTTATATTACACTTAAAGTTGAGAAACGACATTTTTGACTTTGTTCATGGAATTAGCTGAAAGAGTAACTGTCGAATCAAAAGGGGTATTAAATCATTCTGGGGTAATAACTGGAGGATATTTGCTATAGTCCCATTCCCCGGCAGGAGGACTATCACGACTGCATATTAATTTGGTATGATATGCTCGAATTTCCTTAAGGAGTTTTTCTTTTTCTTTACCAAGAAAATCAAAACGAAGGCCGGGATGTTCCATATAAAATCTCTACGGGTCTCTAAGAAAGCAGTATCTAGATAATTTTAAGGACTTCAAGAGTGAAGCCTTTTCTAAATAATCTCTTCTTAATTTAACGTATTTGCTTAAATAATCTCTAGAAACAAGGCTCCCTGAGATACGTTTATTTTGTGATAATGTAATAATACACGACTAAGTTAAAAGGAAACTAGTATAGAAAAATTACAAATCAATGTTATTACATTATTACAAATGTTCATCTGGTTCATACAAAACTGATTTTTTGATTAACTCAGAAATAAATTTATCTTTATAATATTTGATTTTTTCTGGAGGCAACTCATGAGGAATTGATTTGACTTGCTGTAAATTCCAATAAGGCCTTGGATGTGGATCAGGCCCAAATTCATCTAAATATCTCCGATGAAGATGCCTGAGTAGACCCCCACTAAAATCACCCAAATATGAAAAATCTATGATAGGGCGTCTGCAATAGGCTTTATATAAGAAGTCTACTAGGATGTCCCTTTCTTCAAGCAACATCCAAAAGAGTTTTATTAATTCCTGGTTCTCTTCCAAAAAAATTTCATATCGAAGATGTGCCCTCTTCAGTCCGGAGACAGCTTCCAGGTCTTTAAAGGACGCTAACACCACGACACTTTAATTAAGCTTATAATACTTGTCAGAAAGTGCATTGTGTTCTTTTAGATGCTTATCTAACTCTTTATACAAGCTTTTAATTTCTTCTTATTTTCTTTCAAGTTTTGTTTTATAAAGTTGGATAGATTTCTTCTTTATCTAAAATAAAATGATGTCAACTATTGTTATCTTGAAAGTGAAAGCCATTTGGACAAAGAATCACATACTTGAGAAACAGGAACAGAAGTTTGCGGGACTTGCTTTTTCTCCCTTTGTTCTGCGACATTAATATTGGCAGCTTCTTCATGAAGATCAGAAGGCTCGGGAAGTTGAGTTGGGCTTGTTTCATGACCGGTAGGATCGGGGTTAACTTTTTTGAAGCTCTGGGGAGATCATCGCCATCCATTTCAGGAGCATCACCATGGCCACCTCTGTTGCCACTTGAACCCCAACCTCTATCTTTGTCATGATCATTATTACCAACATTATCATAATCATTATCGTCATCATTGCCACCTACCTCCGCGCTGGCTTCATCATCATCTTTTTCTTCATCGGAATCAGAATCTCCTTCTATAGAAGAGACTTCAAAAGCTAAGAGTTTGGCGGCATCGATTTCTTCTCTCTTAGGGACTTCGATTCCTTGCTCCATTTCTTTGATCTAATCCATGAATCTTTTGACTATAGTAGGATCGAGTGAAGGGAAGCTTAAATCTGGGCACTTTTCAATGTTGTCAGCATAAGCAAGCATAAGAGCATCCTCATAAGAATTTACAATGATATTATTGAGGGAGGTGCTTAAAAATTGTGACACCTTCTACTTAGCTTCATAGATAGAATTAATGGCCATTTTCAAAGAATTTTTCTTCTTCCCCAACTTCTTTTTGAGCGAAGATTGTTTAGCAGCCATCCGAGCCTTCTCTTCCTTGGACTCTTTTAAACCCATTTTTAGAGCCAAATTTTCATTGGCTAAGAGTTGTTTTGCTTTCTTCTCTTCAAAGATAGAAGATTCTGTTTAAGCAAGAGAGGCCCCCAACCTTTCTTGTTCCTTTACTGCATTATCTTTAGTAGTAGAAAGGGAGGTAATTTGGTCGTTCAAAGTTGAAATTTCCTCTCGAAGCTTAGACGTCTCAGTAGAAGATTTCGAAGTGCTTTCTTGAAGAGAATACCAGCTTTTAGAAATCTGAAAGAAAAAGTACATCATGGGTCAAAATTCAGTAAGAAATAGTAATAAGAAAGTTAAATAATACAAAACGTACCAGAAGTTGTTGCTCTATTAAAGATCGACAATGTCTTGTTGGGTCCGGTACTGGGGAAGGTGGTTGAATGGAAGTAAAGGACGAAGAATTCATGATGGATTATACCAGTTCTTCGAAATCACTGGGGAACATTGGTGAAGTGGGTTTAGAAGGATTCAACTTTTGAGAAGGAGTTGAAGTTCCTAAATCCTTTTGCATTTGTGTGATAATACTAAGAGAGTCGGACACAATGATATGAGACATGAAATCATCTTTGAAGGAGCTGCTCCGGGTGGATCGATAGCAGCATCAAGAGAGGAACCTTCCAAAGCTTTGATACATCAATAGATCCTCTCTCTTTTGTAGGCGTAGATGACTGGATATCAACAATCTTAGTTTTCTTAAGGGAAGGACCCGCAGTAGTCTTCTCACTTAACTTTCTTTTGGCAATCATCCTTGAATGAGCGATGGCCTGAGTCAAAGCTGATGCATTAGATGTAGAAGTTGGGAGAAACGGATCACTTATGATTAATTCAACGGGAGGAGCAGTTGCTAAGAATTCAGAAAAGAATTTGTTAGTAGAGTAATCTAAAGAGTAACACAACAATAAATTGCTAGTACTACGCTTAAGCTTACCGGGATGACCTGGGCAAATTGGAGACATAGGAGAGAAATTCTTAGGATCACCCAAAGACAAGAAACATTTGCTTCTAGAAGTGTGTTGGACAAGAGGGGGTTGTCCAAGAACTTCCTGACCAGTAAGGAGAAGGTAATGTTTTTGAAGATTGGTAGGCGTCAGTAGTGTGAGTCTATTCCCAATGCTACTTGAAGCTGTGGTCAACAGCTTTATGATTCTTTTATCCTCATCATTAAGTTCTTTAGGAGCAGGACCTAATCTGAAAACATAATTCAGAAAAAGAAAATAATTGAATAAAGATAAAGATTATGGTCAACTTACGGGGAGAGGAGAAGACTCCACCGATGTTTGGAAAGCATTTGACAAAAAAGAACTGCATCTTCCAGTCTCTAAATTTATTTACTCCCTCTGAAATTAGTTTTTTAAGCGGATTAGCCCTGAAAATCTGGCTATTTAGATTGCTAAGTTTGACCAGGCGAACTAAATAGTTAAGAACTTCAGCATTTAGTGAAGGAATGCCTAATTCCAAAGCCATAAGTTCCAATAAGATAAGATATGTGTAGACATTTGGAGATAATTGGATAGGTGCAATGCCAAGATGATGCAGGAACTTAGATAAGAAATCTGGGAAGGGAAGAAAGCTACCATGCCAAATGTGAATTGCAGTATAAGCAAAGTATCCTTTAGGAGGATTTTGAATAGTATTGCTATCACCTGGGGGAATGGCTTCTACCTCATTGATTACGAAGTCGTTCAGAATGGCATCGACTTCGTCTTGAGAAGATATCAAAGAATGTTGGGAGACGGCTTCAACCTTCTTTGGTGAAGATTCTAACACTGGAGCTATGTCTTTTTAAGGCACCTATGGTCCTGACAAGTGAAGTCATTTCATTAAAAGTTATAATTTGTTCCATTATTAACAACTTTCAAAGATGTCGAAAACCTATTGCAATAATTTATAATTTGTTCCATTATTAACACCTTTCAAAGATGTCGAAAACCTATTGCAATAATTCAAATGTTAACCAAAATATATAATTCCATGTCTTTGAAAGAATGTTAAAGTCAAATTGGGTCATGAAATTCATTAAGCTTCCAATGATGTCGAAGGGATAGATGGAATGGAAACACCTAGAAACACCCTTCGACAATGTCGAAAGCCTAGGAAAATTTTTACTATTAAATGGAATAACTAACCTTACATTACTAGTTTGAATATATATATATATATACGTTAACAAAATTCCACAATCAAACCAAATAAACCTTTCAATAATATCGAAATCCATAAATTTTGTTTTACTCAAAAAATATGAATGTTGTCGAAACACTATATTCCCATTAAGTCGAAGGACTTGGATTCAAGTGATATTAATACAAATGAAAAGGCTTTGGAACGTTTCGATAGTGTTTGTATAAAAAAGTGATAGTTATATTCAAGTTAACTACAATGGGTTTCAAGAAATTCAAATGGGGTTAAGGTTTCGAAAGCATAAAAATAATTAAACTTGTTTCAATTTGGGAGGTTTCGATCAAGTTGAAAGGCCTGATTCGTTTTCAACTTAAACAAAATTTGATAAGAAGTATAAATTTCTAACTTTCAACACCTTCTAGAATAAATTAAAATTGAGCTTGAATCCAATGATAGGTTAAATCTACTATTTTATACATTAGGTTTCGAATCCTCTAAAATAAAAGTTGGGCTTTCAAAAGTATATATTATGTGACCATTAAATTAAATCATTAAGAAGACTTTCTCGAAAGGTGTCAGAATACAATGAAACATATTTCTACTTTCGAAGAAGTCCATCTCATGTTGACCACATCAACCCCTTTGAAAGGGTCAACTAGAAGGTAGGTACTGGACTTCCTTTCGATCCCTTCGAAAGAGGTTGAGAAAGTAGAGTAGAGTTAGCCACCTCAACCCCTTTCGAAAGGGTTGAAAAGTCAAGTTACAATATCGAGTTGTAATTCGAACGACTTAAATCTTCTCTGTGAAGCTACTGGAAAAAATTTCTTTCCCTGATTCAATTTTCAACCCAATACTTCAAAAAGCCAATGATTAAATTGAGTCGAGCATGAATTTACACTCAACAATAATGAAAACCCCAAATTCAAGCAAAAAATGGAAAACATGTTAGAATAGAGTGCAATAGAACTTGAGCTTGGATTCGTACGTACTAATGGCAAATAACCCCAAATCCGATGAATTCCAAATAAAAATTGACGTGGTAAATTGAATAAAATAAGCATCAAAAATAAACTCAAGGATAGTTTCATACGAGCAATGAACTTGAATCGCCTTTAAAAAATTAAAACAGTGGTACAAATTTGAATCCAAAGTATTTAAGATTGAAATTAAATGTAATAAATCAGTTTGAAAAATAAAACAATGGAAATCTACCTTGAATCCGAACTCGAGTTTACTGAAACTAGGAATTTAGAAAGAAATGGAAATTTTTGGTTCTTCCTGTAAGCTTTTAATGGCAGGTAAACGAAAAAGAGAAGAAGAAAGCACAATTTATAGAAGTAACAGATGTAGGGAAAGACATCCAATCAAATTTAATGGAACGGCCAAGGTCTATCCAGGAATATCAAAAGGCAGGAAATTTTATAAGTTTCGAAATGGTTGACTTGGAAAGTCAAGAGCATCCCTTCCAAAGGGGGGCAAATGTTACCATCAGTATTCACTTCAACCTTGTTGAAACCATGAAGAATATAAAAGAGGAGTTCACAAGGAATGATAGCATTAACAAAACTTTTTGAAAGGAGTCGAAGGGATGCTTCTGCAAAGTTGGATGTATTGTTAGCTTTCGAAAGGATCGAAAGGGGACAAAAGCACCCTTTTGCTTCAATTATTTCCTTTCGAAATAGTAGCTTCCGCATGCATGAAGACGTTTCGAATGAGTTGTGGAACATCCTTCAAAGGCAACAGATTACAAGCTTTCATGTGTGCGCTAAACCTTTCGAAACAGTAGGTTTCGTCTTCATTCACATCCCATAGAAGAACACTTGGACATAGCTACCCCTTCGAAAGCAAAATTAGCCTATCGAATAGGTCGAGACCATTCACGGTTATAAATTAAAGCTCATTCAAGTCTAATATGGCATTCACATACACTAGAGGATGGGGTTCTACATCAATCAACAAGTATTCCATCGGAATCTACCTTCCACATTTATACCTTTTACATTTCAACTCCTTTGAAGTCTTGAAGGTTCACCTATCGACATAGTCGAAAGCCCATGTCCATTCCTATTTGCAACAGTGCATCAGCAAGAAAGTGGAGAGCGCGTCTACGCCTTTCGACTAAATCGAAAGCAATCAAGTCCAATTTTAAAGCAAAGTAGAAGGGCGCCCAAACTTTAGCGGTAGTAAAAGGTCATCAAGGTATTCCTTTCGACTAGGTCGAAAGATCTGATTCGAAAGGGTTCAACCAACGCCTATAAATAAGACCCTAGGGGTCTTGTTTTGCGGATCTGAATTCATTCACTTCATTCTTTTACTTTCTTGAATCTGTAAACGCTAATTCTCAAATTAGATTGGGGATTCGACTACTTTGTATACTAAAGTTTCAAGTAGTAAAGGAATTTATTATTGAAAGCAAGTTCATGGTAATCTTGAATATATTAACTGATTAAAAGTTTTTGTGTGGTTCTGATTATAATTTGTTTGTATCAACATGATCAAAAGGCTACCTTTCGATGGAGTCGAAACCTTTCAACTCTACTAAAATCCTTAGATCATTAGGCCCTTACCTCACTCCACCTTGACCACTTCGAAAGGAGGTTTCAATAGGGTCCTAAACTAATTGAACTAGTTCGAAAGGTATTTCTGAAGAGGGGTTTAGGTGTTTCGACCATGTCGAAAGGTATTAAAAAGGTGTTTCTAACTATCTTTACCTGTTCAAAAGGTGTTAACTGCCTTCATCTATTCGAAAGAAAGTTTCAAAGGAATCACTTATACTTTAAACTCTACTTTAAGGTGTCAGCAAGTTTTCTTGTTAACATGATATACCTTGTATCTTGGACTAATATTTTTTGCTGTCTTTTTAATATATATGTGATCATTTCGCTGTGAGATTTTGTTTTTCCCTGTTCTTTTTCTTTTTACCTTAACAATCCGTCTTTTTGGCATTTGGACACTCGACATTCTAGTACCATGGATTTATTAAGTGACGACTTTAGAGGGTTGAAAAGGGGGGTCATTACAAAATCCATTTATAGGGCTTATAACCACCATAATATCAAATATCTTCCATATTTCTCACTAGTTTGAATACAAATTCAATCCAGATCCAAATACCAAGTCAAATGCCTCCCCTTTTCCACATGTTTGGCCGACCATGCCCTTTATAGGGCTTCTATAGTGTTGGGCCTAATTAGTGTACAATATGTTGATTATCAGTTAATTATTTAAGCCCGTATATTTAATTAAATCAATATATAACTAATACATATAATTTTAAGGTCTCAAATAAATAATTAAAATGCATAAATTCAATGCAATATTTGTACTAATTACTTTTGCATCCCTATTTGTCAAGGCAGATGAGTAGCTTCCTCCGAGCTGTGCTAGCCAGTCTCTTATGACCGGAGCTTGCTGAGGAAATCAGAATGTTGTTAAGGACCAAGTTGCAAGGGATGTGCTAACCGGTTGAGGGATGACGAGACGGACTGCTTGAGACCAGCCAAAGGCAGGTCGTGAAACCGGACCTAAGACGGATCACGCTTGACAGAAGCCTTTTCTTATGACTTGGCTGTTGAAGCTGTCTTGAGTTGAGCCGATCGGTAGTAGATCCAAAGGGTTGCTGAATAAATGTGTCGGCTTGGGACATAATCGAGTTTAGGTTGGCATAAACTTGGGTTGGCATGGATTGGTTCAAGCCATGCTTAATCTACTTGCCAATTATACTTATAAGAAATTTAAGCAATAATATTAGTATCATCTAAACTACATTTCATAATTTATGCCATGATTATTATATATCTATTAGAAATAGTTTTTGATTATTATATCGATGTTAAAATTTGTACTATATAAGTTACAATTCACAATGTATATCCTAATAAATATTTTTTTATCAATATACTTTTGTGATCAATGTCTCAGTATTCGTAGTAGTATGATGATAATTTAGATGAACAATGAATGTTAATTAGTTGGTTCTTCCATTTTGTGTAATGTGATCGATTATTTCAATTATGCATAACATATATTTTAGTGTCATATTTCATAATGAAACATACGTAGTGAAAGTGGGATTGAATTTGCGTTGAAGTTATTTAAATTTGAATTGTATTAACTCCATCGGTTAGCCCAATCGTTGTGTTGTTGAACGATCAACAACAACGTTTAAAGAAGTTTGCCCCAATTGTATTTCAATACTCTCCCAAGGCAAGTTGAATACAAGATGTCTTGAGAGGCTTGCTTAGAAAGGTTTACCTTTAAAACTTTTGCCTCAGAAACTTAAGGCATTCGAAGCATTCAATATGTACGCCTAAAAAGCATTAGGCTATCGAGGTTTATGCCTTTAAGGAAATATAATTTTGCCTCTTATAAAATAAAAACTACATCTAACAAAAGTTAGGAAACCTAATCATTACACAATAAGAAAAAGAAAAAAAATTGAAAGAAAAAGGAAAGAAGAGTACAATATTAGAAAAACAAACACGAGTGATTTCCAAAAAAATTTCTTGTAAATTTTATAATCCATTATAAAAAAGATTGCAAAGTTGAAATCAACTTTTGAACTTGATTGAACTCCTTTCAAAAGTACAAGAGAATCAAGGGGGAGAAGAAAAATGATAAAACAATGACTTACCTACTTTCTACTACTTTAGTAGTGTATTTAGGTTTTCTTTTTATGATTGAATACAAATTAGGTGCTACTTGTAACAGCCTATATTTCAACTGGGGATTGGATGATGCATTCATGGTTGCATGCAATAGTCTACCTTAAAAGATAATTGAGGGTTTTCTATTTATTATAACATTAATATTTGTTGTGTTTATGCATATACTACTAAATGATTTACAAATTAGAAAGTTTAGACCAAATGTTTTATATGTAATTTGTATTTATATTGTTTTAATAAATTTGAGTGCTCAACGTTTCTTATTTTGACGTTCAAAATTTATCATTCTATAATTTACTATTAGATATGTATGGGTATAATGTTTACTCGAAATACCTGCATTTCAATGTAGCGAGACATATGCTTCACCTGATATGCACAAAACATTTCGTGTGGACCTTTACCTTATAATAACTTTGGTCAATAATCATGAGTTTGAGTTCTTATAATGATAGCAAACACAAACACAAAACCTAATAAATAACCTGAAGTATATATTTGCGTGTTGGTTCTTGTTCTTCTATAGTTTACAAATAATGCTTAGTTCTTAGGTTATTCAAAAAAACCTAATAAACAACCTTACTTAAACCATGAACAAATAATCGATATTTTTTAAGGACAATTCTTAACAAAAATTAGTTTTCGCCCTTCTTTTACTTGATAAGCCATTAGAAACTCTCTAAAATCTTCAGCACCATTGAAACAATAACCAATATAGTCCACAAGATTTATCTGAGATCCTTTATTTATAATATCTTTTAAATAAGATCTTGACTCACCACAAGATGTAATATTCAAACAACCACTGGAAACTGAACTACTTTGATAATAAGAAGTAATCGAGAAACTATTACCAACATTGAACTTCAGTGCAAAAATGCTGGACTTAACAGTAAAAACAAAATAAGAACTTTTCTTGCACATTTGAAAGCACAATAAAATATGCAAATCCGAATCAGTATCAACCATGATAACCTTATTTTTCCAAAGTATATGATATACCAATAGAACAAGGAGTAAGATGTGGTCAATGTTCACATATACTATTTTTAACACCAATTAAAGAACAAGTCATGTCAAGTCGAACAGCGTAGCTGTTCTCATCGAGTAAAAACAATACAAGAATATTATCATCAACATTCCTGCCAAAAAAATAATGAATTAGAAAGGCAAAAGGTAACTAAAAGGTAAAAGAATACAGATGTAGTTGAATGTAAACGTTGTTAGACATAAAATAGAATGTGTAAGTACTACTAAATATTAACAAAAGAAAATGGTAAATATGCATATAAAATATTGTTATAACATCAAACAGTTTGAAAATGTTAAATGTACATAGCATCAAACATAATGAAATCATACCCACAGTCGCCTCACAAGCTTGAATCCAAATCAGACATATTGCACGCAAATAGCCTACAAATTGCAAAAAGACGGTAAAATAATAAGAAAAGAAAAGAAGCCAGATCGAGCAATAACTCAAATCGAGATCGAAAAATTAGCTAAAAATTACCTTTATTGCTATACGGTGAGAACGAAAGAATGAGAAATGGCAAGAAATCCAAATCAATAATGGTGATTCGATGACACTAGAGATGGATTATAATTTGCGTAACAATTTGAAAGAGAAAGAAACGAGGGAAAGCGAGAAGAAAATAGAGAAGAAGAAATAATGTTTGTTCGACAAATAAAATACATATATTTGGATTTCAGCCCAAAACTTTCCACGCACGTTTTTTAGCCCAAAATAATTGAATCGTTTGTCCTCCAGACTATTTTCCACTCATTGTAAATGAGAAAATTTGAACGTTGGATGAAATAATGCCCAACCATAAACGTTTGTAAGTAAGTCTATCAATCTAAATTCTTATTTAATACAAATCTATAAAGATTGATGTTTGTTCAAAAAATTGCTGCTACTGATACTTAAATGGATATAAATCTATAATTGAATCCTTAGTTTTCCTTTTTATTAGTGAACATAACCAACATTTGAGTGTTTATGGTAAAAGCTACATATTGTTGATAAATTAAAGAGGTTATTGGCAAATTTTATTCATACACCGTAAATTGCCATACATACACAAATTTTTTTACTAAAATCAGATATAACATTTCTTACTTAATATACATCATACATATTACAAAACTACCTATAATTTGAAATAAAATAAAACCCGTATATCATTTCAGTAGTTTTTACTCTCTCATGCACTAATCAAAATAAGGTTCTCAAATTCACTTTTGTAAATTTCAATTTTTAAATTCAAATACCTTAAATGGAATTCAAATTATTTAATCATTTATATATAGAAAATTTAATTTAGTTTTTGAATATCAAATTGTTAAACTATTTCAATTTTGATGTTAAACGTAAACTCGATTTAATTTAAGTAAAAGATAAAGAAGAATTCAACACTCTGTGGATTCTATATTTGCAGTAATAATTTTAATTTTTAATTTTTTATATTTAATTTTTAAATTTAATTTGAAGTGAAAAATATTAAAATTTACTATGCATGAACACAGCCTGAAAGTGTATAAATAGAATTTGATGCCTAAAAGGAATTTAATTCTAATTCAATTGATGATGTATAGAAATTTTAGTTACTTTACGAAAGAAATTATATTGATTATACTATGAATTTGTTATTCTTTAATATTGATTTTTATTTTTATTTTCTTAAATATGGACATTTTTATGTAATATTTTATATAAAAATTTATGGTGTAGGTGAAGCAATTAATGATGTATGAATATAATTTTGCGTCTATAATATAATTTTCATTCTAATTAAATATGGACGTAGCGATTCACTATGAATATCTCATCAAAGAAAACCCTAACCCTACTGTTGTGCCTAAAACTCGACCGTCAGAAAACAGCATCACACTCATCAATAAGTGTGCCAAGTCGAAGCTCATGGGAAAACAGGAATTTTAAAGCAAGTTTAATGATTTTTAATTGAGTGTAGATCAAGAAATAATTTTTCAAAGTTTTCGTCTTCCTTCTATTTTTTTCTTTTCTTTACTGTTGCGTGCTGGGTTATTTAAACGGGAAGAAGAGGGATGCTTTTCCAAGTAGTAGATAGGCAATAGGATGGCTTGTCTCGGTATAAAGTGGGCTGATGGTGAAAGAAAGTCGGTTGCTAGTCAAATCAACATATATATTATTATTATTTAAAATTCAAAAATATCTAGTTAAAATTTTCGAATCCCAATCGAGGCTGCCGCCGGACGTTCAGAATGTTATACCCCTATTCCGAACGTAGTGGAACAAGTTTCAAGTCCTAATTCGATCGTATGGAGAAGATAGCATTTTGAATCCAATCACTACAAGGGGAAACGCAATTTCCGACGGCCAAAAGCCGTCGGCGGCCGTCGGAAGCCGTCGACCGCCGTCGGAAATAACCGTCGGAAATGGCGTTGTCGGGAAGCAGTATTTCCGACGGTTTCCGACGGACGCTGCCGTATACATTTCCGACGGACACAGACGGTTCCCGACGGTTTCCGACGGATTCCGACACTCGTCGGAATCCGTCGGGAATCGTCTGAAACAGGCCGTCGTTATCCGTCTGTAACCGTCGGGAATTTCGACCAATAAGCTGTCGGAAGCCGTCGGAAGCCGTCGGAAATCTGCTGTTTTTTTTTTATTTGCTTCAGATTTAGCCTTCCAACCACATTTCTCTTCAAAACATTAGAATATCAATACTACTACACAATCCAATATACAATAGTCCAACCAAATATTCAAACTCAAACCACAAAATATTTAATAAACACACAAATAAATAAAATTACATCAAAATATAAATAACCATTCCAACATTAACATAATCCTAACAATAACTGTTCTACCATGTTGTTAATAGACAAATTCATCAATATTCTCATACACGTTCTCATACTACCATAGAACCAAATGTGTCAAACATAATTATACATAAATCAATAATTACCTACGCCGTCTATCAAATCATTCTAAGTTAAAACAAAACATACCTGAACGAGCAAGTAATGAATTAATCTCCTGCAGATCCAGAGCCAGCCGAGGAAGGAAAGTGACCACCACCCTGTTGCTGCTGCTGCATGTACTCTAACAACTGTGCGGTGTGCATGGCCTGTTGGCGGTACTGCTCCTCCAACTGGGCAACTCTAGTACGCAATTCTTCTATATCTGCAAGATCGCTCTGATGTCTACCCCGCCGTCCCCTACTCTGACTACTGGACTGCAATAATTGAAAAATAAATAAAATTCAAGTTTATTGTTTTGAAAAAGTGAAAATATCATATTTTTAGAAAAAGTAAATTATTTACCGCTAAATTGCCAAATCCGTATCGTCGACCATGCTCTGCTGGATCCATAACGGACTCAAATATAACGTCTTCCTCATTGGTCGTCAGCTGATCTCGACCCGTGTCAGCAAGGAGTTTCTTCCGCTGCTCCATAAACTTCTCCTGCATTAACAAATTAATAATATCATATCTTATGTCATCATAGTTTAACAATTAAAACAATTACTAATACTGAATAAAATAAAATATGCTTACATGGCTTTTGCTAGATTTATCGTCCTGCCATGTGTACGAAACAGTCCCGTCTGGATTAACATGCTCGACAGCATGCGTACGGGTGAACACGTCCATATAGCTGACAGGACCATGTGACTCGGCTTCCTGAAGGTGATTATTACATACAATTATTATACATTTAAAATCATATAATATAAATTATTTACATTTATTATTCAGTAAATTTACCAACTCCTGCCGATACTGCTGAAACGACTTCGATCCTCCGCGATGAGTGACGGGATTCTTATTTCTATTTGCAAAGTTTCTATCCGACTCTGCCTGTACATTCAAAATTTTATACGTTAATTTTCGATCACGTCAAATTAATAATTCAAAAAAATTAGTATACTTGCCTTCGCCTCGTCCGTCTCCCAGTATCTCAACCAAGCTTCCCACACGCTCTCTCCCATCCACCGTGGTTTCTTACCAGATTTCTTAATCTCGGATATCGTATCCCTGTAGTTCTTGCGCATCTTCTTCATCCAGTATGCTCGTGCCAGCATCATATCATCTGTCTGGATGTCTATCTCAGCCTGTGTTAAAAAAAAGATTACACTTTAAACGATATAAACAGTTAAAAAACGACAAAAACGAATTAAAAATGGAAAACAGAAAAATATGCATACTAGGACATCCTGCCATATGCACTCTATGATGTGAGGAGGGATGTTATCCCACTTCGGCCAGCAGGCACTCATCCTACTACGATAAGAAGCTCTAGAGACGTCCAACACAACCTTAGAAGGAAGTAGATCGAACCCCCTGTTTTTAAGTACGATATAGATAAGTACGTACTTATATCATAGAAAAAATAAGATGCTGAATAAAATTTAATTCTTACCCATCTACTCTAGGGACTAACGATACAACTGCACGTTGTGGCTCTTGCGATGGGCCACTACCATCGCCTCCTGACGATCGTGAAGAGCTCCTACCTCTATATGACATAATGCTAAACCTGTGACATATACACATCATTATATAAGACAATAATAACATGATAATGAAATATATTTCATATGAAAATGACATCAACGGTATAAATTGCTTAATTAATGACTGAAATGGAAATAGAAATGGAAGTGTGTTATACCTGATTCATAATGGGTGTACTATTCCAATGATAAGCAGAGTTCATTGCATTTTCAATAAAAATTGCTAAATAAATGACAAATGGAAATAACATAAAACATGCAAAAATAGTAAACGGATTTAAAATCATATAGTTGCATCAATTTCATAATACATCAAGAATTCAACATAGTTACATCAATTGCAAAAAACATAATCAGATTTATATCAGTCATCATCGTCTTCTGATTCAGATTCAGTCTCGTTTTCGACGATATTTTCGTCCGCACTGTCAAACGCTTCTACCAAAACATTTGTTTCATCGATCAAAGGACCAAAATCTGTATGATCATCTGTAATTATTATTTCGTTATTTTGCTCAAGATCTGCCTGATAAGCTTGTTCATCCGGAATATTCTTCCCATCAAATGTGAATCTGGCCTTTGTTTTAAAAACTGCAGACCAATCTGCTTTATCTCTTTTTAGAGACGGATAAGGAGCGTAATAAACTTGCAATGCTTGTTTGGCTAGTACAAAAGGATCATACTTGTGATAGTGCGATGTATGCTTTATTTCGATAAGATTATAATCCTTGTGCACATTAATTCCAGAACCTGGAACATTGCTAAACCAATTGCATTTAAATAGAAACACCTCCTCCGCGGGTCGTGAGAAATATGTCAGTTGCAAAATTTGTGTCAGAACGCCATAAAAATCATTTAAATGATTTTCTGGATCGTCACTACCTTTAACAAATACACCAGTATTATTTGTTAATTTTTCTGCACCGTATTCTTTGGTGTTAAATTTATATCCATTGACGAAATATATTGGATATGTCTTGACCACTCTTTTTGGTCCCATCGCTAGATGTTTCAACCCTTCGTCAACAACACAATTTCTCGGCTCATAAATGTAATTTGAAAACCAACCGGAAAATTCTTTACTAAGATCTCCGTTCGGATGTTCACGTTCATAAACACTGTTTATATAAACAAATTATTACATTAGGTTATACATGCGCATGCATTATAGAAAAGAATAAAACACAAATTATTATTTCAGATTACCTAACAAACGGTGCAACCTCGGCACAATTTAGAAGAATATAAGTGTGTGCTACATGAAGATCTCTATCGTCTAACCATATTTCTACACATTTTCCAGAAGGCCGACCATATTGTCTAAAAATAGATAACATTGTTTGAGAGGACTCTTGTTCGTCGCCTTCGTCATTACGAGGAACACTTTGAAATGAAATGTTCACATGGTCACTGAAATAGTGAGAGAAAAAGAACGAAGCTTCTTCTTCGATATAAGATTTACATATCGAACCTTCAACTCGTGCTTTTTGCCTCACTTTTTTCTTCAGATGATTCAAATATCTATGAAAAATTAATTTATATTAACTTCATCTTTCAAATACAATTAAATTACATTATAACATATTACATACCTCTCAAATGGATACATCCATCCATATTGGACAGGACCTCGAAGTCGTGCTTCAGTTGGGAGATGAACAGGTAAATGTTCCATCACATTAAAAAAACCTGGCGGAAATATTTTCTCTAATTTGCAAAGCAATATAGGAATGTCCACTTCAAGTTTATGTAAACGTTGCACTTTTAAAGTAGTCGAACAAAGCTCTTTGTAAAACATACTAAGCTCCGTTACTACCTTCCAAACTTTTAACGGCAGTAGTTCTTTGAACATTACGGGAAATAAATTTTCCATCATTATGTGACAGTCATGACTTTTCATTCTGCTCAATCTACCATTTTTAAAGTCAACACATCTACGAAGATTTGATGATATCCCATCAGGAAATCTTAACCCTTCCACCCATTTTAACACAGTTTTAACTTGATTATTATCTAATTCGTAACATGCTTTGGGTTTTTTACTATCATTTGGTTTCATATGAAGCTCAGGACGTTTGCATAATTCTTCTATATCACGTCTTGATTTCAAATCATCCTTCGTCTTCCCTTTCACATTCAAAATTGTGTTAAAAACATTATCAAATACATTTTTCTCATTGTGCATCACATCTATGTTATGGCGAAGCAGAAGATGTTTCCAATACGGCAACTCCCAAAAAATAGTTTGTTTGCACCAGTTATGAACAACTGATTTGCCTTGAATTTCTGTTTGCTCGCCCGTTTCATATATCTTTGGATAGTCCTTAACAAGTTCATATATGTCTTCGCTTGACCATATCGTCGGTGGTTGTCTGGTTTCTACTCTATTAGCTAAAAAGTTTTTCTTGTCTCCTCTAAAGGGATGATTTACATGGAGAAAATATCGATGACAGTCAAACCATGAAATTTTCTTACCATGAGGTAAAGAAAACGCTCGTGTTTCATCCATGCAATATGGACATGCTAGACGACCGGCAGTACTCCATCCCGAAAGCATTGCATAGGCAGGAAAATCACTTATAGTCCACAACAAAGAAGCAAACATACGAAAATTTTTCTTCTTGGACACATCGTATGTTTCTACTCCTTCGTTCCACAGTATTTTTAACTCCTCAATCAACGGTTGTAAATATACATCTATTCCTTGTGTCGGATCGTCGGGGCCAGGAACGACAACAGTAAGAAACATATATTGCGTTTTCATACACATCCATGGAGGTAAATTATAAGGTGTGACGATAATGGGCCAGGATGAATATTTAGAACCAAATTGAGAAAATGGAGAAAAACCGTCCGTACATAATCCTAATCTAACATTTCGACTCTCCGCTGCAAAATTTGGATACGTTTTATCGAAATGCTTCCATGCTTCTCCATCGGCCGGATGTGTCAATGTACCCTCTTCCTCTGTTCTCACACTATGCCACCTCATATTAGACGCAGTTACAGAAGATGCATATAATCTTTGAAGTCTTGGAGTTATGGGTAAGTAGTGCATACGCTTGTATGGAACTTCCTTCCCCTTCTTTTTTCTTGGTTTGTATCTCTCCTGGTTACAAACTTTACAATTTCTAAGGTTTACGTCTTCTTTTCAAAACAACATGCATCCTTTTAAACATGTATCTATTTTCTGATACGGTAAACCAAAAGCCGACATAAGTTTTTTAACTTCGTAGTGATTTTCACACATGTGATTATCGGGCGGCATATGCCTTTTTGCAGCTTGTACAACAGCCGTAAATCCAGCTTCAGTGATGTTGTATTTTGACTTCATCGCAATGTATTCTGCGATTACTGACAGCTGAGTGCCGCTTTTACAACCATCCCAAATAGGTTTCTTAGCTGCATCTAGTAAATCATAAATTTTTTTAGCTTCAATATTTGGTTCTTCAACATTTCCATCATCGTCGTCAACTTCAACCATAGGAAACATTGATCGTGCTGCATCTTCGACCATATTTTCTATACGGGTCGTTGAAACTATTTCGTTAACGACACTTTCAGACTCTACAGAAGTATTTGCTACAACTTCTCCATGCCGATCCCAAACATAATATTCGGGTGCGAAACCGTGTTTGCACAAATGAACTTTCACAACATCTGGTAAAAAATACTTCAAATGTCTACACCTACTACACGGACAACGAATTTCGGGATCGTTTCCGTTATTACTTAAAGCGAATTCAACAAACACGTTTATACCATTATAAAAATCTTCTTTTATTGAGCCCCTCAGTCCTTTTCTTTGGTACATCCATCTCCTCCGATCAACAAAATAATCAATCATTTTTCCTATTTGACAAAATGAGAAGTTCAAACTTTAATATTTATTTTGAAGAATACAAATTCGAAAAAGATTATTTTCATGGTCGTATAATATTTTGAATTTAAAGAACAGCTTCACAAATTTAAAAATATTTTCAAATAGGGCACATTTTATTTTTTAACGTAACGATTTAAAAATATATATAATTTTTTTTTTCATTGGTCAGGCATCCTACTTCCCATTACAAACACAGTAAGCATTTACATTTCGTATATTACTTCGTCTCAAACGATTCAACAAAATTTCGGCAGCATTTCCCTTTTGTTCCCTGCATTGTACACAAATGCGTGTACGCAGGAAACAAAAAAGAAAAGTTAGGCCGAAATTTTATGAACCGTTTGAGACGAAGTAGTATACAAAATGTAAATGCTTACTGTGTTCATAACTTGTCCAATACAGGGACAAATCCAACAAACATTGTACCAGATGAATATAAATGGTCGTTTTTCGAAAAGAACGACTATTTATACAACGATCATGTACAACACTCGTCAGACGGGGCCAAAAACTCTCTAAGTGACATTTGTCAGTTACATGCGCGCATTTTGCAAAAAAATACAGTTTTACTCAATGTTCACATTTACAAAAATATATATTAATTTAACACATTTATTCAACGTATTACGCATCAACTAAAGGCTCGTTCGACGTATTTTTTTGTTGCATAAACTAACACAATACAATGATAACAGTGCTACACACATATATAATCAATATAAATTATACATGTTTTTCGCAATTTCACGATATCAGATGAAATAGGAATACCATGGAATGCTAGAAACTATTATAACACTATTGTAAACAATTTCAATCAACAATTACCCCTAATTTATCAAATTATGCAAATCTTGAATTAGGATAAAAACTGAAATTTTGGCTAAAACAAGAGATTATACCTGTTCTAAAGAGCAGTAGAAGTTAATTGCACAGCCGGGAAGAACCTGAAATCTCAAAATTGCTGATTGGAGGGCTGGGGAAGAGAATTGGGGGAAAGTGACCTAGAATTTTCGTATGAAAGTGAAGAAGAAGCAGGCTCGGCTGGAGCCAAATATTCGCGAATTTCCAACGGCTTCCAACGGCCGCCGACGGCCCGTCGGAAACCGTCGGAAATAAGCCGTCGGGAGCCGTCGCCCTACCCTGCCGGTTTTTGAGCTTTTTCTTGTAGTGAATTATCATATTAAATTTTCGATATTAATTTCAGCGTGTTTCTATCCCATACGGCCAAACGATAACTTCAAACACTACGAAATTTGAAATCCGATAATAACATTATTACGGACCCAATGGAACTGGTTTCGTTGAAATCCGAGACTGTGCCCAAAATGACTATTTTTACTCGTCAATTAAAATATAAAATTTTCAAATTTTAAATTAATCACTTAAATTCAATTTTTAAGTGTTGACAATCTTCATCCATATTTAAATAACATATAAATCAACTTTTGAAATCATTTCATTCATATTCAATTTAGGATTCAGTTATTTATATAATTTTCAAGATTAAATTTTAAACAATTTAATTGTCCAATATTCAATAAATTTTTAATATTGGCTTTCACATGAATTTTAGTTATCAACCAATTACTTTATTTACATCTAATGAATTCGACATTTATTATTCAATTCAACTATTGATTATAAACACATTCAATACATAACATTTCCTTTCAATACTTGTTATTACTTAAATCTTTGAAATTAGTTTATTTTAAAACCTTGTTCAAGTTCATATTCAATAGCTATATTAATAAATCATTAAAAAAATTATTTTTAACCATTTTTATTCACTAAATTTAATCATTTAATTTTATTCTAAACTTAAAAAATTAGCTTATTATTAGCATCCCTAACATTTAACATGTAAAGTAAAAAAACATTTAGTTCTTCTGTCCTCAAAATTCACATGTTTGTATTTCCAGTGTTTTTTTATTAAATCCATTCATTTATTTGTGGTATTTTTTACCCACATGGGACAAAAGGAACTAAAACCCAACATTAACAGCATTGAAAATTGTTTCACACTTTCCAACTGAGAAATCCAGAACCTGGACATCACATCCACCAAATCACTGTCATCAAGGCCCCACACTCCTACCATGTGCACCCAAATATCCTAAAAATTACCAAACTACCCCCACAAAATACATATAAATACCAACCCAGACCCCTCTAGTTTCAGAATCTCTCACTCCGAAGCAACAAGAAACATTAAAAAAAAAACCAAACCGCTCCAATAAGAAACCCACACCCCACAACTGGCTAACCCGAACCAACCCCAAATTCTGGAAGAAACCCAGAAAACCAACCGGAACCCGAACCCGGAAACCGAACCCAACAAGCAGGCCGTCCTCTCCCTCTATGAGGCCATAAACGCCCGAGACGCAGGCCTCGTCCACAAGCTTCTAAAACCCGACATCGAGTGGTGGTTCCATGGCCCGCCCGACCACCAGCACATGATGCAACTCCTCACCGGATCCAAACCCGACGACTCCTTCCAGTTCGTGCCGCTCAGAATCGAATCCATCGGCCCCACCGTCCTCGTAGAAGGAACCGACCGGACCGGCTCGGTTTACTGGGTTCATGCGTGGACCGTGAACTCGGATGGGATAATCAGCCAGGTCAGGGAGTATTTCAATACTACCGTGACGGTCACCGTCGTTGGCGAGAAACGTGCGGCGGCGACGGCGTCGAATTGCTTGCCGGTTTGGCAGAGTGAGTTGACCGATATCTCGGGGAAATCGCTTCCTGGTCTTGTTCTTGCTATTTGAGCTTCTGTTTGTTAATAATAACAATAATTATAATAATTATTGTTATATATTATAGTAAATAAATAGTAAATAAATAAGTGCTTGCCTGCTTGCTGAATGATGAGTTTGGTTTGTGGTGTTATGGTGAGAGTGGACTTGCTTGTTTTAGTTGTATGTGAAGTTGAAAGTTTGTTTAATAAAATGTTTAATATGTTTGATTTTAATTTTGTTTCTAATTATGTTAATATATGGATGGAAATTGGAATAAACCCTTTTATAATTAAGCTATTTTTTTTTTCTATATAAGTAAAAAGTGGACATGAGTGGAATACTGACCAAAATTTGGCCTAATAGCACTTTCTAGTTCCAAAGTTCTACCAATACTTTTTACTTTTTAGTTTTTTCCTTTTTTTTGTTGTAAGGGTGCGTTCTTAAACAATACGAAAAAGATACGGAAATGGTAAGTTTAGCGAAAGAGGAACACTTTTCTATGGTATGAAAAAGACATTTGAAAAGGGCATGGAGTTACATGAAAATTTCAAAAATGTAATATGACTGTTCATCCAAACTGGTCGACTTTATGCGTTCGTTTTAACTGGACGGTCTAGACGCCGACTAAATAGGGTGTAAATCACATGGATCTAAAGTTTGACGTCCCAATGTGATCATCTAATCATAACATTTTAAATTTTGCAAATAAGTTCACATTACTTTTATTCATGAGTTTATTTGTAAAATACCCACTTATTTGTCTCGCATTGATTGGTTGGACACATCAGAAGACATCTAATTTGATTTTAGTTGATTTGCAACCCAATAAATATGTGTGTTTCAATGAGGTAAAGCATTTTTGGTGAGTTGTATGGAATTACTTTCCACTTTCGGGGCATTTCACCAGAAATGACAAACTTTACAGTCCAATTAGTTTTTAGGACACACATTCAAAGAAATTACTTTCAAGGCCAAAATTACCAGAATAATTACTTTCAAGGTCAAAGTCGGCAGTTCAATTACTTTCAATGACATAATTACATTGGTTTTTAGACCATAGAAACTGATTATTTTACGTTTTGTCCTTAAAAATAATTATTTCAGTTGTGTGTCCTAGAAACTAATTCCACTTGCTAAAAAGGCCATTGTGGTTAATTTCCACTTCCACAAATGTTTCGGTGTACCAAATGAGATGTAAATCATACGGATCTAAAGTTTGATGTTTCGTTGTGACCACCTAATTACAGCTTTTTTAATTTTGAAAATAAGTTCACATTACTTTTATTTATGGATTTATTTGCAAAATACCTGCTTATATGTCTTGTATTGATTGGTTGGACATATCGGACATCTAATTTGGATTCAGTTGATTTGCTACCCACTAAATATGTGTGTTTCAACGAGGTAAAGCATTTTGGTGAGTTGTATGGAATTACTTTCCACAAATGTTTCAGTGTGCTAAATTTGTTTGAAGTGGACTTATAGAGTTGAATTACTATTCCTTTAATTTTCTCTAGTGGAGGGAATGAATTAAAATTAAGCGTCAATGGTAGTTGTGTATTAATCAAGCATTATTACATAATATTCATGTTGTACAGTTATCAGTTAGGTCGGGTTGGAAACATATTTAGAAAATACGATCACAGTCACCATACAGGTTGTATTCGTACATGGATAATGAAAATCATAGCACCAATTCGTTGGTTTCATTGGTAGTTGAAGATTGTTAGAAGATAATCTGATAAGCCACTTGATAGTCATAAACTGATCGAATCTTTAATAATAGTTGTAATAGCTTTGGTGTCACACTTTTTTGCTATCAACGTGAACTACCAAAAACGCCCATCTATATATTATCAAATCTTAATTACGTAAAAATAAGATCTAATATTAAATTTTTTTTATAAATTCAAACGCCCATAAAAATATGATCTAATAATTAAACATGTTTTATAAATTCAAAATGCTTCTAAAAATATGATCTAAAACTAAATTTCTTTTATAAATTCAGAATACTTCTTTACAAATATACAAATATTAATATCGTTTGAAAATAAAAAATCATTTTTTTTGACTAATTTAAACATATACAATTTATAAGGAAAGTCATTCACGCGCGAAGCGCGTGCCGTGGCACTCGTGGTAAGAGTTCATTTTGAAGTTTGAAGGCCTATAGCATATGCAATGGGGTTTACGCATCAAATCGTTGTTTTGATTTATGTAAAAACAGGTCCAAATTTTTGCGTAGAATTTTGAATTTTTTTTCCGAAAAGTGCAAGTTGAGCGGTGTTCTTTATCCAAAAAATGTAAATTACCTTCCCCTTACCTTGTATATTAATCTCGGGTCTTTGTCTCATGATTAAATTGTAAAGCAGATGTCTTAATCGCTATTTATATCAGTTAGATCCAAACTTTTCCTAACATCACACCTGACAATTATCAGCATTCGTCAACTCGTTTATTTTCGATCTTTAAAATGCGAAATCGTTTTGTAGATTAATCAGATTTAAGAATCGATTTCACTATTAAATTACAAATTTAATAAAATTTCCAATAATATCTATTGTTGATATTTGAAAATAAAATTTTGAAATCTGAAAATAAAATTTTGAAAAACATAATTTTATATATCGGTTTTTTAGTGCATTTTAGTAATTTAAAATGCAGTTTTTAACCGCGTCAATAAAATACATTTAAAAACTGCATTTTAATAGACCATTAAAATACAGTTTTTAACTGCAGTTTAGTGGTACAATTTTTAACTGTATTTTAGTAATAAAATAAAAAACTGCACCTAATGCAATTAAAAACTACATTATAATAATGTTGTTTTTAACTACATTTAAAACGCAGTTAAAAACTGCAACGCTATCATTACTAGAAAACGGGCTATTTTCGGCGGAGGTTTTCGACGACCTTCGACGGCTTCCGACGGTTGCTTATTTTATTTGATTAAATTTATTACTTATTATAACATATTAGTATCGTCGGCAGGGGTTCCTTGCTGCCAGCAAAATGAGAGGATTCGAGACCTGACAGCTACACTTTAAAGTTTGTAATTTGCGAAGGCTTATAATAATCCCTTAAAATGGGTTAAAAATCTCGATATCGAAAATTGCCTCTGCGAGAGTTCAGCTAAAATGGGGGGTCGGTTGGGGCGTGCCTACCAAATTCTCTAGCTATACTCTTCGGAGTAGGGTTTTGTATAAAAAAATATATTAGTTATATACGTTTGAAATTTGTTTTAAAACACTAATTTAAATCCTAAAAATTAAAAATAAAAGATAGTTTTATTCAATTATTCGAATTTACGATGGTTTGTGATTAATTAAATTAGTGTTGTCGATAATCTTTTGTTGTATAATTATATTCGATGTTTAATTTTGTTGAAAATCGAATACAAATAATCGTTTTATGCAACTTTTCGTCCATCAATTATACAACTTTGATGGAATTTATGATACGTAACAATTTTATGGATTTAAATATATTTATTATCCATTATGTAACTATAATTAAAAAAAAAATTGAAAAGGCCAATAAGAGGTCGTAATCATTGATATTAATTTCATATTCATTGATAACTAATATAAACTTCAATTTTACAACAAATTAAATTTTTTTAACAAACCAATTTTCACTAAATTTACTGTAAAAAGAGTGAAATTTTAATTAAATATATAAATTCATCGTCGGAAGCCGTTGCTAATAATAGCCACCGACGGCCATTGGAAATTGCCGAAATTCCACCATCTCTATCATCGTCCACTGCACCGCATCGCCATCCGTCAGAATCTTCATCACCTTGCAATCTCCAACCATCAACTTATTCATTCATCAAAAATCATGTATACTCTTCTCCTAAACTAATTAATCCGAATTATGATAAAATTAGTGTTAATTTGTGGTTATATTTATTGATAATAGCTCATTGATTGTTTACAGTTGTATATTGGTTGATTGAGATATGTGAATTATGGTTATTAGTGTTTAAATCCAAAAATTAAAGTATGATTAAGGCTAATTTGGGTTGATTGGCATATGTGCTTATTAGCGTAACATAATTTAGTGTTAATTAGTATATATGTTAGCTAAAGTATCGAAAAAACTAATTATTACATAATCCTTAACTAGTTTATACCCTTAAAATAATTTTTATTTACTTTGCAATTGTTACTAATTCAAATAATGAATTAGTGTGTATAATGTTAATTTAAAAAAATTAGTGTGTAATGTACTTTATTTTTTTAAATATAATATTATATTCGTAATTTTTTTAAATTGAAAATATATATGATTTTATAAAAAAGGTAAAAAAGAATAATATATTATATAGTTAATAAAAACATTAAAATATAAACAAAATTAGTGTATAATGCTAATATATTATATAGCAATAAAACATTAAAATGTATAATGGTAATATAAACAAATTAGTGTATAATGTACTTTATAATTTTAAATCCCTTAGAGTGTTTTTGGCCTCGTTTGACAAGTATTGTATGGTTGTTCCATAAATATTCATTTTTATTACAAAATGGATATCAGTATTCATTTGATACAATACTTGTCGGATTTGTCCCTGTATTGGACAAGTTACAAATACAGTAAAGTAATTACATTTTGTAAATCATTTCATCTAAAACGGTTTACAAAATTTCGACAACACTTTCTTTTTATTCCCTGTGTACACGCATTTGTGTATGATATAGGGAACAAAGGGGAAGTGCTGTCGAAATTTTGTTGAATCGTTTAAAATGAAATAACTTACTTAGTTTTAGTACAACAGACGTTTAGTTCAGTTTCGAAGCCTGGTGCTCTGTCGAGTAGCAGCAACCTTTAACGAGCAACGGCATATCCCGTTGGTGTTCGTGCGTGTGTGTCCGTGTACTCAAGCCGTATCCGTATTCACTGAATGTGAGTTTATACTCACGTCGAAATATTGCTTGCGAATGGACATGTTAGTAAATGGGAATGATTTGGGTTATGTTGATGTTTAAAACTGTCTGGCTGAAGAAAAAAAATGTTGGGTTGATATTATAATGTTGTGGGTTAACAATAAGTTCTAACGTGGAACGACAAACCATAGTCGTGATAGTTAATAATAGGTCATAAGTTTTACGACGGTTGTTTAGTTTAAATCCCGTCGACATATGAAACGGTAAATTGTTAATATAGTAGTCGTTGATTGTTTTAGTTGTATTGCACCCGTCACCTTGTTATTATTGTCATTGAACCTTTAATTTATTATGGACTTAGAACTGAATTTTTGGGTTGAAGTGATATATACCCAAATTCAAATCACTTGGTCTAAGATAGAAAATTTAAATAATAAACACGGATTGGTCGTACGAATTTATTTTGGATATTTAATAATTAAATTTGAGATAAGGGAAAAATTTGAAAATGTGACTTGAATGTATAAATTGGGAATTTATGTTGAAGTTAATATTTAAATTTGAAATCTATTAAGTTAAATTAGATTTTAAAATGAAGCATTAGTTGAACTGTTTTAAATTTTGAAATTGAATTAAAATGGTTATGATAAACATTAATGATATTTAAAACTCGTTAAGGTGATTAGTTGAATTTAGTGGAATTTTTTAATATTGTATATATAATTAAATTCTTAAATAAATATTTGATTTAATTAAAAAGGGAATTTTTAATTGATTTTATGGAATTAATATATAAAGATTAAACTGAATTGTTTTAAATTAAGGTTTAATTAAAAGTGTTAAATTAAGTAATTAAGTAAAGTAATTTAGAAGTTTACTTATATTGAATATTTAATACTAAAACTTTTATATTTAAGGTTTAATTAACTTTGTAATTTGAAAAGTTATTCAATTTGGCTAAATTTGTAAAGATGAAATACTTGTTTAAAATCAGATCTTTAGATTTTAAAAATCCAAATTTATTTAAGTCAAATGAGGATATGTTATTCGAAAATAAGAGATACTTTGATTTAATAAAATAACTAATCGGTGTGAAAAATGACGTTAGTTATTAAAGAGGCTGGGACCAGATATGAACATACTCTCTGTCTATACCGGAACAACTTTAATAACTGTGTACATGGAGTGATGGTCCAAAATAAAGTGGTTGGACTTGGCATACGTTTGCTAGATTTGAAGAAAGAGAACGATGATGAGTAGACCCTAACACTTGTGCCAATTTGAAATGACTAAAACAAGACGGTTTGACATGGCCAAGCAGTCTAGCTACTCCTAGCGGACACACTTCTTCGTATGTATATCCTTACTCCGGTTGTTGTTAGTGATCACCCTTCGATTGTGGGAGTGTTGGACGGGTGGACGGTCGCTGCGGCGATGCGTTACCACTAGCCATGCGACCCGAACTGGTAGTATCCTACCTTGGGCATTACCTCACGTGCCTTGTTATATTTTTATTCCTATACAAGACCACTACGAGTTTGATTTAGTGTTGTCGTATCATGGAGCATCCCTATCCACCGACGGTTTACTGTTGTTTTATATGCAAACTGTACGATAATGCTTAAAAACGCGTTAAGGGGGATCAATGTAAAGCCTTAACGCTATTTTGATATTTTATACTATAGACATTACATATATAGCATACTCTACTATATATAGATAGTTTGACGGATCCTTAATAGACGGAAAAATCACATAACATCTCTTGAGTTACTTGCATCTTTTCACTTAAGTTTGGATTTACTTACATGAGAATGTTTAGTCCTGACTCGAGTGTTTTGTTTTTCATTACGCCTGAGTATTGCTGTAACGACCCGTATTTTTACGGATTGAAACATAGTAAAACAGTTGTCATTAGGTCGCAATGTTGTTAAGTCGTCCAGGGTCTAAGTCGTGGACGAGGTAAGACTTAGGTCGTATAGTAGTTAGGTCGGAGTAGACGACTTATAGGAGTTGGCGACTTAAGGAGTTGGCGACTTAGGAGGATAGACGACTTAAGGGTTGGAGCGACTTATAGGATTGGCGACCTAAAGATTTAGGGATAGGTCGTATAGGAGATGAGTCGTGTGATGAGACTTAGGTCGTGAAGGAAGTTAGGTCGTGGAGCGACTTAAGGGGTTTAGCGACCTATAGGATTTGACCGACTTAAGGGGTGGACGACTTAGGAGTTAACGACTTAAGTTAGTAGGTGACTTATAGGAGTAGGCGACTTAAGGAATAGGCGACTTAAGAAAGTCGGCGACTTAGGGGTTAGCGGCATAGGAGTAGCGACCTAGTAGACTGTGCGAGTTAACGACTTAAGGAGATAGGTCGTGGACGAGTTAAGGATGAGTCGTTAAGGCCGTTATGTCGTATCCCAGTTAGGTCGTTAGGTCGCGTAGGGACTTAAGCCGTTAGGTCGCGTGTGTGTTAGGTCGTGACTTTTGTTAAGTCGTTGAGTCGTAAGTCGTTGGGGCTTGGCTTAGTGTTAAGTCGTTAGGTCGCGCACTTGCGTTATCACTAAGTCGCGCATGTGTTAAGTCGCAAGGTTATTGAGTCGTAGGATCTGCTAAGTCGTAGGTCGAAGGGGATGGTTGAGTCGTAGGGTTGGTTGAGTCGTGAGATCTGATGAGTCGTAGGTCGTGAGGTTTTGTTAAGTCGTGGACGACTTAAGAAGGCGGACGACTTAGGGGATTTCAGCCTATAAATACCCGGTTTTTCTTCACTTTTTGGGATCCGGATTTTGAAGCGACGAAGTGCTGCTATTTTGAGAGCTCGAGTTCTACACTTCTTCACTTCTTTTCTCCACTTTAATCTTGTGCTTCCTTCCATCCAAATCGAAGATCAAATTGAAGATCCAAGAGCTTAGATTGAAGATCTATATCCATCGAAGAGAGATTTCATCGTTTGAAGCGGAATTTTGATAGATCGAGTTAGATCCTTCGCTGTCCAGATCTGAAGTGTGTTGCTTTTGAGGTGTTTAGGTGATTCGGTGAGTGGTGATTATCTCTCACACGGATCCAAAGAAGTATATCGGATCGTTGGCTTGATTTGGTGTTAAAATAGTGATTTCCATGCATTTTCGTAAACTTAAGTATAGATTTATTGTTCATGATGATTTGACATCCATTTTACTACATGTTAACCTATGCAAGTTCATTCATCAAGTTGTAGAGATATTGTTCATGTTTTCATACTTGTTAGATTTGGACACTTTATTTACAAGATTGCCATTATTGTTATAATTGTTTATTAGATCATATTTGAATGTTTGATTACTTGGATTAATGATTGACTTGATTGATTGTTATGAATTAGTTGATTGATGATTAGATTTAGACAAGATGGTCGAAGATGATTCAAAAGCTAAGTGAAAGGCTCTTGAATTGGGAAAGCTGCTCGTGGCATATGTAGCGGATGATAAAGCTCATATGGATAGGTTTGATGATGATGATGTTGAGATAAGGCTTTGCTAGGATGTGATGAAGCGAGGCATGATATGAGATAGTCTTGGGCTAATCCAGACGGGATCATTCCAAGCATGTTGATAACTCGGTGAAATGGTTCGAGTTTGAGGATAATGGTTTGCTCGAGAGGCGCTTGAGCTAGTATGGAAATAGTCATCGAGGAGGATGACTAGAAGGCTGAGATCTCATCGTTGTTGAAGGTTCTAGCATGCTCAAAGAAAGAGTACGTTGGGCAGATTCGATAGTCCCTAAAGACTACTGATTGGTAGTCAAGTACTGTGGGCAGATTCGATAGTCCTAGGCACGGGTTTTGACGACGTGCGGAGTTATGTCTAGAACCGGGGTTTCCATTAGCCCTTGACGGACGGCTGAAAGAATGTGCCGGTCATTCAATTAACGGTGGTATCGAAGCAATGATAACAGTGATAGCCAGAGTCATGGATGTTTGGTTGTATCGTCATTCGGTCTCAAGAGCGGTATTTTCTGGGTGCTTATCTGATCTTGGTTTAGGCCTTGCGGGTTTGTACTTGGAAAACATCGCCCTTGACTCGAGTGATAATTACTTTACTTTAAATGTTTGCTTTGCTATGTTTGCTTCTGCTTAGTGTGTGTCTGGGGGCTATCATTGTAGAAAGAGGTGGAGTGGGAGGGTTGGATCCCTATTCCTTTTTCCTTTATGCTCTTTTGGTATGTTGTTAGTTAATTTGCCGCTCACTAAGACTGTTGTCTGACTCAAGGCTTTATGTTTTAACTCTTATTGCCTTGGGCTGTTCGTCCATTTTGGGACGGGCAGACTAGGTAGCAGGTGATAGGTGTTGTTCTTGCTTCCGACGATGCTGATGACGAAGACGAGCTGGAGGCTTGCATATTATTTTCTTACTATATGTACTGGATGTTCCGCTGCTTGTATAATTCTATGAGTGATATGTAGTGAGGCTTGATGTATTGACTATTCAGATGTTTGTATTCAACTATTATGAAGTTTTATATGATGACATTCTATTCTGTGAAGCTTCACTATATATATGTTCTATTGTATTTTATCCATGCGCTGTGAGTTATACGATAGATTCTACTGTTTTAATTTACCCTGACAATCGTCCATGACTGCCTGGCTCACTTTACAGCGCACTATCTCTAGGTTCAGTGCGGGTGTCATGGGCGGTCGTCACATTTGGTATCAGAGCTTTGGTTAATCGATTTTAGCCAACGCTCGCTGACATAACTACGTATGAGAGACGTAATTGTATTTTGATGGATGATTACTATATATAATATAGTAGCTTAGAAAGATTTGAGTCCTTTATGCAGTTGTTTCTCAAGGTATGTTAATCATTCCTTTTTATAGATATTAGGAATGAGTCGAAGAGGGAGACCAGCTGCTAGGGAAGGCCATGCTACTGAGGGGGCTGCTGATTATGTTGCTATGTTCGAAGCTATGATGACTTCGATCATGAGAAGGATGCCAGCTCCGGGGCCATCAGTAGATGTTGGAGTTCAAGTCCAAACTCCAAAACCAGTGGATTTTGCTAAGCTGTGTAAGGATTATACTGCTCTTGGAGGAAAGGTTTTCTTGGGAACAGAGTCAACTATTGAAGTCCAGAGGTGGATAGACGCTTGTAGAAGAATCTTTGGTGATTTGGGAATTGAGGATGCGACTAAGAGGAAGTTAGCATCAAGACAGCTTCAAGGAAGAGCTTCTGATTGGTGGAATTCTATCACCATTGATACTCCGGAGGAAGAAATTACTTGGGAGCAATTCCAAGACAGATTTGAAGCTAAGTTCATTTCTACGGCTCAGAAATCTGTTCTGTTTAAGAAGTTTGTGGAGCTCAAGCAAGGTGGAAGACCAGTTCTTGAGTATGTTTCTGAGTTTGAAGCTTTGCCCAAGTATGCCTGGTCGTATATTGAATCTTCGTATCAGAAGAATGAGAAGTTTGTGACAGGCTTGGATAGTTATCTTGGGAGGCAGTTGGTGGATCATTTAGACGATCCATTTGAGAAGCTTGTGGAGAAAGCTCTCAGGCATGAGAATCTGTTTCCTAAAGAAGGATCTGTTGTTGCTGTGACCAGGGAAGAATCTAAACCACAGCAGGGTGGAAACAAGAAGAGGAAGCAGCAGCAGCAAAAGGGTAAGGATGGCCAGAAGAAGCCGAAGGGCGAAGTGACCTGCTACAATTGTCAGCAGAAGGGCCATTTCTCCAGAGATTGCAAGAATCCGAAGGTGCCGGTGAAGTGCCACAACTGTGACAAGCTGGGGCATGTCAAGAGGAATTGTCCAGAACCGCGGAAGGACAAGCAGATTGTGCAAGCTTATGCTTTGGGAGCTGTTCCATCATCTTCGAAAGCTCCTACCGTTGAAGAGAAAGGAAAGAGTGTGGTGGTTCAAGGTACTCTTTCCATATGTGGTGTTCCAGTTAGAGTTCTATTTGATACTGGGACGTCGCATTCTTTTGTTTGTAGTGAACTTGTAGGCCGGTTGGGTTTAGAACCGGATATCGTTGATAGGCCATTAATTGGTTGTGACTAATCCAGTTGGGGGTTCGTCTTGTTTGTGTATGTTATGCCGTGGTCTGATTGTATCGAGTCATGATTTCTCTTTTGTTTGTGATTGTTTTGTTCTGAACTTTGCGGGGTTCGGAATTATTTTGGGTATGGACTGGCTTAGGAAGTATGCGGCAAAGGTTGATTGTGAAAGGTTGGAGGTGACAGTCGAGAATGTGGAGGGGCGAAGGATTGTGATACGATGTAAGCATGAAGAAGGCGTCTTCATGAGCTTCATGTATTCGCTGGTTGTTCCACGGGATGGACTGTCATCTGTGCCAATCGCTAATGGATTTGAGGATGTCTTTGATGAGGTCAAAGGGTTACCGCCACATAGAGAGATCGAGTTTCATATAGATCTAGTTGAAGGAGCCAGACCTGTTGTGATGCCTCTTAGGCGGATGGCGCCTAGGGAGCAGCAAGAGTTGAGGGTGCAGGTTGATGACCTTTTACAGAAAGGATTCATTCGACGTAGTGTTTCCGAATGGGGTGCACCAGTTGTGTTCGCAACCAAAGCAGATGGATCGTTGAGGTTGTGTGTGGATTATCGTGAGCTGAATAAGGTGACTAAGAAGAACAAGTATCCATTACCGAAAATAGATGACTTGTTTGATCAGCTTCACGAAGCTAAGGTGTTTTCTCAGATGCATTTGGCAACGGGATTTCACCAGTTGAGAGTGGCTAAGGATAGTGTGCCGAAGACTGATTTTAGGACACCATCCGGTTTCTTTGAGTGGCTGGTAATGCCGTTTGGGTTGACTAATGCGCCAACATATTTTGTGGATCTTATGAATAGAGTGTTCAGAGGTCAGTTGAGCAAGTTCGTGCTAGTGTTCGTGGATGATATTTTGATTTATTCCAGAACTGAAGAAGAGCACAAGACGCACTTGCGTATTGTTTTGGAAATCTTACAGAAACATCAGTTGAAGGCTAAGTTTTCGAAGTGTCACTTCTGGAAGAGTGAAGTGAGGTTCTTAGGCCATATTATCTCTGGAAGTGGAATAGCGGTTGATCCCGCTAAGGTGGTAGCAATCCAGGATTGGGTTAGACCTAAGAATGCATCGGATGTGAGAAGTTTTCTTGGATTAGCAGGATATTATCGTCGATTTATCAAAGACTTTTCCAAGGTAGCTGCACCATTGACAGGATTGACGAAAAAGAACCAAGTATTCAGATGGGATGCTAAGTGTGAGCAAGCTTTCGGAATCCTGAAGGAGCAATTGACAAGTGCTCCTGTTTTGACTATTCCAAGTGGGAATAATGAGATGGTGGTTTACACCGACGCATGTGGTACTGGACTTGGAGCAGTGCTGATGCAGAAGAATAAAGTTGTTGCGTATGCAAGTCGACAACTGAAGCCGCATGAAAGGAATTATCCGACTCATGATTTGGAGTTGGCGGCGATTGTATTTGCTCTGAAGATATGGAGACATTACTTATTGGGAGTTCGATTCGAGTTGTTTACGGATCATAAGTCATTGAAGTATCTTTTCTCCCAAAAGGATTTGAATCTTCGGCAGCAACGATGGCTAGAGTTTTTAGCATCATATGATTTTGGCATAGCCTATACTCCGGGAAAGGGTAACGCAGTGGCAGATGCGTTAAGTCGAAGACATGCAGGATTGGGAGCCATGTTTTCAGAATGGAAGAATCTCGAGTATTTAGCTGGATTTGACTTCAGGCCCAGATGTGAATTGGAACCTGAGATGTTGGCAAACTTATCAATAAGACCGACTCTTGTGGAAAGAATTGGCGAGAGTCAAAAGCGAGATGATAAGCTTGTCAAGGTTATCCGTGATTTGGAATCTGGATTTGACCCAGAAAAGGATAAAGGATTCGAGGTCGATCGAGAGGGTTGGCTTCGGAAGCAAGGACGACTAGTTGTTCCTGATGTGGATGAATTGAGGAATGAGGTGCTGAAGGAAAGTCATCACTCGAAGCTGACAATTCATCCAGGTGGAAACAAGATGTATCGGGATATGAAGAGAACCTATTACTGGGAAGGTATGAAGAAGGATGTTGGAAATTTTATTTCCAAATGTATGAACTGCCAGTTGGTAAAAGCCGAACAGAAGAAGCCAAGTGGACTGCTTCAGCCGTTAGAAGTTCTACATGGAAGTGGGAGCAAATATCGATGGATTTTATTGATGGACTACCTAGAACAAGAACGGGAAATGAAGGGATTTGGGTCATCATAGATCGGCTGACTAAGAGTGCAAGATTCATTCCTGTTCGATCGACTAGGACTGCATCAACGTTGGCTGAGTTGTATGTTAAGTGGATAGTTCGATTCCATGGTATTCCGACGAGTATAGTGAGCGATCGAGATCCATTGTTCACTAGTGGATTTTGGAAGAGCTTCCAGGAAGTTTTGGGAACCGAGTTGTGTTTGAGTACAGCTTATCACTCTCAAACAGATGGTCAGACCGAGAGAGTCAACCGAGTTGTGGAAGATCTCCTCAGAGCTTGTGTTTTAGATTTCGGAGGATCATGGGAAGATCACCTTCATTTGGTGGAATTTTCGTATAATAACAGTTACCAGTCAAGCATTGGTATGGCACCATATGAAGCATTGTATGGAAGACCGTGTAACTCTCCGACATGTTGGTTAGAAACAGGAGTAAAGTTGATACTTGGGCCAGAGATGATTCGACAGACTTCAGATTGTATAGAGATCATTCGGCAACGAATGAAGGCAGCCCAAGACCGTCAGAAAAGTTATGCCGATAAGCATCATAAGGATTTGGAATTCGACGTAGGTGATATGGTTTTTGTGAAGATTTCTCCACTGAAGAACGTTATTCGATTCGGGAAGAAAGGAAAATTGACTCCGAGATTTGTCGGACCATTCCCGATCATCGAGCGAATTGGAAAGCTCGCCTACAGATTGGAGTTACCAGAGAAGATGGCGAGTGTGCACAATGTTTTTCATGTATCATATCTACAGAAGTATGTGCACGACTCAAATACAGTGGTTTCTGCTGATAGCTGTGAAGATTTCAAAGTTGATCCAGTCGATAAGAGACCTCGTAAGCCGCTTCGTGTTGTGGAAACCGACACGAAACAACTTAGGAGGAAGGTAGTTAAGTTTCTCAAGATACAATGGAGTGATGATGATAACGACTGTACATGGGAGGTGGAAGAGAGGATGAAGGCAGCTCATCCTGAACTCTTCAAGGTATGGCCATAAGGTGTCGTGTCATCTCACGATATTGTAACTTGTTGTAGTTTTAGAATTCTGCATGCTAAGCTAGAATTGGATGCATGGTTTGTTGATTGCTATGGATGGTAGGCATGCAGAATAGTTTTTGATTGCTCTTGTTTGTTTGGAATTTCGGGGGCGAAATTCCTAAGGGGGAGAGAATGTAACGACCCGTATTTTTACGGATCGAAACATAGTAAAACAGTTGTCATTAGGTCGCAATGTTGTTAAGTCGTCTAGGGTCTAAGTCATTCAGAGTTAAGTCGTCTAGGGTCTAAGTCGTGGACGAGGTAAGACTTAGGTCGTATAGTAGTTAGGTCGGAGTAGGCGACTTATAGGAGTTGGCGACTTAGGAGGATAGATGACTTAAGGGTTGGAGCGACTTATAGGATTGGCGACCTAAAGATTTAGGGATAGGTCGTATAGGAGATGAGTCGTGTGATGGGACTTAGGTCGTGAAGGAAGTTAGGTCGTGGAGCGACTTAAGGGGTTTAGCGACCTATAGGATTTGACCGACTTAAGGGGTGGACGACTTAGGAATTAATGACTTAAGTTAGTAGGTGACTTATAGGAGTAGGCGACTTAAGGAATAGGAGACTTAAGAAAGTCGGCGACTTAGGGGTTAGCGGCATAGGAGTAGCGACCTAGTAGACTGTGCGAGTTAACGACTTAAGGAGATAGGTCGTGGACGAGTTAAGGATGAGTCGTTAAGGCCGTTATGTCGTATCCCAGTTAGGTCGTTAGGTCGCGTAGGGACTTAAGCCGTTAGGTCGCGTGTGTGTTAGGTCGTGACTTTTGTTAAGTCATTGAGTCGTAAGTCGTTGGGGCTTGGCTTAGTGTTAAGTCGTTAGGTCGCGCACTTGCGTTATCACTAAGTCGCGCATGTGTTAAGTCGCAAGGTTATCGAGTCGTAGGGTCTGCTAAGTCGTAGGTCGAAGGGGATGGTTGAGTCGTAGGGTTGGTTGAGTCGTGAGATCTGATGAGTCGTAAGTCGTGAGGTTTTGTTAAGTCGTGGACGACTTAAGAAGGTGGACGACTTAGGGGATTTCAGCTTATAAATACCCGGTTTTTCTTCACTTTTTGGGATCCGGATTTTGAAGCGACGAAGTGCTGCTATTTTGAGAGCTCGAGTTCTACACTTCTTCACTTCTTTTCTCCACTTTAATCTTGTGCTTCCTTCCATCCAAATCGAAGATCAAATCGAAGATCCAAGAGCTTAGATTGAAGATCTACATCCATCGAAGAGAGATTTCATCGTTTGAAGCGGAATTTTGATAGATCGAGTTAGATCCTTCGCTGTCCAGATCTGAAGTGTGTTGCTTTTGAGGTGTTTAGGTGATTCGGTGAGTGGTGATTATCTCTCACATGGATCCAAAGGAGTATATCGGATCGTTGGCTTGATTTGGTGTTAAAATAGCGATTTCCATGCATTTTCGTAAACTTAAGTATAGATCTATTGTTCATGATGATTTGACATCCATTTTACTATATGTTAACCTATGCAAGTTCATTCATCAAGTTGTAGAGATATTGCTCATGTTTTCATACTTGTTAGATTTGGACACTTTATTTACAAGATTGCCATTATTGTTATAATTGTTTATTAGATCATATTTGAATGTTTGATTACTTGGATTAATGATTGACTTGATTGATTGTTATGAATTAGTTGATTGATGATTAGATTTAGACAAGATGGTCGAAGATGATTCAAAAGCTAAGTGAAAGGCTCTTGAATTGGGAAAGCTGCTCGTGGCATATGTAGCGGATGATGAAGCTCATATGGATAGGTTTGATGATGATGATGTTGAGATAAGGCTTTGCTATGATGTGATGAAGCGAGGCATGATATGAGATAGTCTTGGTCTAATCCAGACGGGATCATTCCAAGCATGTTGATAACTCGGTGAAATGGTTTGAGTTTGAGGATAATGGTTTGCTCGAGAGGCGCTTGAGCTAGTATGGAAATAGTCGTCGAGGAGGATGACTAGAAGGCTGAGATCTCATAGTTGTTGAAGGTTCTAGCATGCTCAAAGCAAGAGTACGTTGGACAGATTCAATAGTCCCTAAAGACTACTGATTGGTAGTCAAGTACTCTGGGAAGATTCGATAGTCCTAGGCACAGGTTTTGACGACGTGCGGAGTTATGTCTAGAACCGGGGTTTCCATTAGCCCTTGACGGACGGCTGAAAGAATGTGCCGGTCATTCAATTAATGGTGGTATCGAAGCAATGATAACAGTGATATCCAGAGTCATGGATGTTTGGTTGTATCGTCATTCGGTCTCAAGAGCTGTATTTTCTGGGTGCTTATCTGATCTTGGTTTAGGCCTTGGGGGTTTGTACTTGGAAAACATCGCCCTTGACTCGAGTGATAATTACTTTACTTTAAATGTTTGCTTTGCTATGTTTGCTTCTGCTTAGTGTGTGTCTGGGGGCTATCACTGTAGAAAGAGGTGGAGTGGGAGGGTTGGATTCCTATTCCTTTTTCCTTTATGCTCTTTTGGTATGTTGTTAGTTAATTTACCGCTCACTAAGACTGTTGTCTGACTCAAGGCTTTATGTTTTAACTCTTATTGCCTTGGGCTGTTCGTCCATTTTGGGACGGGTAGACTAGGTAGCAGGTGACAGGTGTTGTTCTTGCTTCCGACGATGCTGATGACGAAGACGAGCTGGAGGCTTGCATATTATTTTCTTACTATATGTACTGGATGTTCCGCTGCTTGTATAATTCTCTGAGTGATATGTAGTGAGGCTTGATGTATTGACTATTCAGATGTTTGTATTCAACTATTATGAAGTTTTATATGATGACATTCTATTCTGTGAAGCTTCACTATATATATGTTCTATTGTATTTTATCCATGTGCTGTGAGTTATACGATAGATTCTACTGTTTTAATTTACCTTGACAATCGTCCATGACTGCCTAACACACTTTACAGCGCACTATCTCTAGGTTCAGTGCGGGGGTCATGGGCGGTCGTCACAATTGCAGTATGAGAGTAGTTCTTATTTTGGGAGATGAAGACTTAGTCGAAGACTCCACTCTATCCAGTATTAGTTATCTATTTTCATTTTGGCTTGAATCAGTAGACTCTTACGTATCTATAGCATTGTATAATTAAAAGCTGAACTCTGCTGTATTTTGTTTATTAGCTTCATGAACTACTATGTATATTATTTATTTCCACTGCGAGATTCTGTATTATTCTGTGTGTGATTCTGTGTTTGATTCTATTTTAAAACGCCAAATTGACAATTTGTCAAATTTGAACGGCTTAAATTGGACATGTGTGGTTTATTGTCAACTTAAGTTGTTCGAAAAAGGCGGGTCGTCATAGTAGGCTTTAAGGATCCGAATAATATTAAACCACAAAATTATATCATAAGCCTTAGTCATGTCAAGCGTAAGAGCATCTCTAGTAGGGTGTCTAAAAGCTAGGGTAAGAACAAAAAAACGTAAGAAACCCCTACTCCTCCAGCAACGAGTGGGGGAATTTTTTTTCTAATTTGTTTAAAAACCTATAAATGGTTTGCAGAAAACCATTTATAGGATATTAGGGTTTTTAACCCTGTAAACTTTTTACCCGAGATATTATATTCTTTACTCAGTTCAAACTTTTTAATGTCGACCCTCTGAACCATTTCCATTTCCAAATCCACTAAAAATCCTGTTGTAAGTCGTGTAATGCTGTGTCTTGTTGTGATTGTTAAGTCGTATGTCGTAACCCGTTAAGTCGCGTGATGTTGTATCTTCATATATTGTTATGTCGCATGTTTGTTAAGTCGTTGTTGTTAGGTCGTTAGTCGTTCATGTTGAGTCGGCTGTGTTGTAATTCCCTATAAATAGGGATGTGTTGTCATTTGTAATAAGAGTTGAATTTTGAATAAAATTTGGTTTGTGCTTTGTGCCACCATTAAAATTGGAAGTTGAGTGTTATCTCCTTTCTCCATCTTCGGATATTCGAGTGCGCTCGAATCAACGAACTTGAAGCCGATTCACGGAATCTCGTGCGCGAGATCAACATCGAAGAATCGTAGATCTTCTAACGCGGTATCGTGCGCGATCAACGTGTTGAAGATAACGCGGTATCGTGCGCGATCAAATTATTTACCAATTTAATTCAAATAATTATTATTGTTATATTATTACAATTCAATTATAATATATCGCAAAATTTTCAAGGCACTACAATTATGTAAAAATTTCCACATGAAAATAGAAATTTTAGGTGGTATTTTCTTATCACAAATGAATTAGTATTGTAATTATGGATTGTGTTTAACACAAATTAAGTTCAAAACTTCTTTAAATTAAAAATTAAATTACCGTTACTCCATTGTTGACCCACATGAGTATCTAGAATGTTTTCAAAAGCTGTTTTAGATTTTTACATCATTTTCTTAGTTTCGCTGAAGTAAGATGAAAGACCTATAGCCCTATCCACCAATCCTTCTATACGGAATAGAGATAAAATTAGACCACAAAGAGATATTCTCAAGAAATCTAGCCCAAAATTTGAAAGAATAAGATTTGCATACATCTTTAAAGGATTTAATGCCTAGTCTGCCTTCCTCTTTAGATCTACAAATAATGTCCCAATATACCCAATGATATTTTCGAAGATTATCAGATGAACTCAGAAAAAGCTAGCATTAATTTGTCTCAAACTTCATGACAAATTAGTTTGTAGGAGTTAAAGCAGAAAAGATGTGAGAGCCAATGAGTGATTTTATCAAAACAAATCTATCAACATGAGATATGAGAGATACGTTTAATTTCATGGAGTGATTTAAGGATAATATATGTTCTTCTAATTATGTTAAACCTTTAAGTGGCTTTAGCAAGTTTATAAATGATAAGGAAACTCTTTCCATTATTGATTTTCTATCTGTATAAGTTTTCAAATTGATTCAGAAAGTTCATTAGATTATCGATGGAGCAAATAAAGCCATTCGTAAAAATTAGAATATCCCCGACAAAAGAAAGTAAAGATACATGGGGCATCTATTTGGGATAAAAATCAACCAATTTGTGCACATACTGTATAAATATGCAAACCTCTAACGAGAACTTTAGAGGCTATTATAAAAGGAGCAGGAGAAAGAGGATTCTCTTGTCTTATACTCCGCAAGGTTTAAAGAAACGATGAGATTTTTCATTATGAGATTGAGTACCAATTATTGAAGAGAATTCTTCATATTATATCTATGAATGTTCTAAGACACAAAGACTTTAAGGATCCGAATAATATAAAACCACGAAATTATATCATAAGCCTTAGTCATGTCAAGCGTAAGTGCATCTCTAGTAGGGTGTCTAAAAGCGAGAGTAGGAACAAAAAACAAACATAAGAAACCCCTACTCCTTCAACAGCGAGTGGGGGAATTTTTTTTTCTAATTTGTTTAAAAACCTATAAACGGTTTTCAGAAAACCATTTATAGGATATTAGGGTTTTTAACCCTGTAAACTTTTTACCCGGGATATTATATGCTTTACTCAGTTCAAACTTTTTAATGTCGACCCTCTGAACCATTTCCATTTCCAAATCCACTGAAAATTTCCCTTAAATTCAAATTAAAACATATAGCTTCATTTCCTAATCAACTCTCCTCCACAAGTCATTTGATTTTTCTAATTTAAAGCCACAAATAAAAAATTCCCAAATTCAAGGTTTTTGAAAATAGGGTTTGATTTTGAAGATGGAGATGTAAATGTAGAAGGATCTATCTCCGGGGCCCTTAGTCGTAGAAAAAAAACGGCGAGAAGGAACAAAAGGGCTATTGGTGGTGATGATGGTGGATTTGGAGTGGGTATAGCTAATTTGATTTCACTGACATTCCCATTTTGGTCGGTGACGATGCTTCAAGGAGTGCACAATATTTTCATGGACGGGAAAGAGCTAACGGTATATCATTTGTTATTATTTCATGTTTTTAATGCATTAATTTCTTTTTATATATTACAAATTTACATTCAAACCGTATTATAAATAGAATCGCAATAGAATGAGATGTCATGGAGCTTTCACAACAATGTTAAAATGGTGGAAAATACTAAATGTACATCCACAGATTAGAGATCCGGTAGTGAAGATATTTAGTAGATTTATGGATATTGAGTTGAAAAACTCAGATAATGGATGTATACATGCTATAGTCGAGCATTGGTGGCCGACCATACATCAT
The DNA here is from genome assembly GCA_030737815.1 of Allium fistulosum. Taxonomy (NCBI): domain Eukaryota; kingdom Viridiplantae; phylum Streptophyta; class Magnoliopsida; order Asparagales; family Amaryllidaceae; genus Allium; species Allium fistulosum. The sequence goes on from CM060903.1 coordinate 1,032,322,949, forward strand.
TTTTTTTGAATGCTGAGATTGGTTTTACAACGTTAGATTTTACGATGTTGACATCTGCACCTGTTGGATTGAGCACACTCGGTATACCATGTGATGAGAATTGGATTTGGCCAATTATATATATAAGTTTTTAGGAATTGTTTTGTTTAAAAAAATTATAATTATATATATATATGGATTTGGACAATTTATATTTAAAAAAAGGGTCAAAACGATTATATATATATATATATATATATATTTCTGTGTGTGTATAAGTTGAAATATTGTATAATATTCTTACGAAATTAATTATTGAATTTTTTTGGTAAAATTAAGGCCATATATAAATTTTATATAAACATGGTATATATGAGCTAATAACATGAAATATAAATTAAATCAGAAATTATAGCTTGCTCCGAAAAAATCATACCGAGAATCGGTACACTGTTTGTCTAGTATATCCTCTTAGAGAATTCTTCTCCTCGATTTATGACGTCAAAGAAATGGATTCTCCAAGGGGTAGGGTAAGAGGGAAGGAATGGAAAAGCGAGTTAATAAAAGTGTATCTAAGTTTGTGTGGAGGCTAGACTATTTATAAGTAAGAGTAAACACTTATTTCTCCTCTTTTTATTCTAGATCTAAAGACTAAGAAAAGCTCTCATAATCCCCCTTCTATGGATAACCCATAGTGTTCACATGGCATGGTCAAACACCTCTTTGACTCCTCCTGAATAATTATTTATTTAGTTAATTTTCTGACCCCAAAAGCGGTTATATAGATGTATAACTTTTATACATCGTTCTATCCGATTTTAAGCCTGAATAAATAATTAAATTAGCCGTAAATATCTATATAACATTTTTACTAATTTATATGGCCGAATTTGGAAATAGCTAGGACAGCATGGTTGTATTGATTCTCTAATGTGAACATGATACACAATAATGTTTAAACAATTTAAATATCGAAGTCTATACAACTCTATTGAAGCACAATATAGGGTCAAGTTCAACATTTACAGATCATTTAGGCGAAATCATATTTCTTATCTAGTATAAGCTCACCTAGTAACGACAGTTTGTCCACATATTTTTTTCACCATCACTATATCACTTAGAATATGGAATTTTGTCTATGATCAAAAGCTCCATGAACTCCCGTATTAATTACGTATGTCACATTAAATTCCTTGGTTCCAACCAATCATCTTTATTGATTAACCGATTCACTGCGGCTAGAGATTTCAACTTTAAGTTGACATAACAGTTACAATGACACTGACTCTTCCACGTGGAGATGATTCCTCTCTTGAATAGTATTTTACTTCGAATAATTCGATGTATGCCCAACTATGTCCTTAACACGGTCTCCATGCCAAATGGTTTATCATAGTCAAGGTACAGTCTACGTACTCAAGATTAATAGTACTCTCAAGTTAAAAGACTACTGTACATCGTTATCCTAAGGCAGAAGTAATAGAAAACAAAACTAAGTATATTTTATTTCGAACGAGATTGTTTATGGAATTACGATTACATAACAAATGCATAATTGTCGCTAAGGCACACCTTTAGTTCTATCGATATGAACTTGAAAAGTCTTAAAAAATGCTTGAGGAGTTCAGATTTGAGGGCTTTGAGCTCGGTAGAGGAAGAATAAGATCAGATAGAGTTATATAAGCTGAAAGGTGGTTGTTCACAATTAAACCGTCGAAAACCGTTGGAACATGACGTTGAGTCCCAACGCATCAATTTTCATAGTTTCAGTTGAATGATGCAAATGACTAGATTAGTCAATTTCTACTTTTGACGCGTTCGACGCAGTAAACATCCAACAAAAGTCATATTCCGACAAATCAATTTCAACAAATGGCACGTTTGGCTAGTTTTTATCAACTAATGCACGCTACCTTAAAATAAACCATAAAACTAACATCCAACACAATAAAAAATCAAAACCTCAACCATATGATAGGACAATGTTACTTATCCAAACAATGTAATAAAAGAAAGTCCGCAGTATCGACTTTTTCCAGAATTGACCCGAGGTTTGTTCTCTATGAAAATGTCTCTTGTTGTATTCCAAAGATTCAAGAGAAGCTCATCAAAACACTGCTAAACATTCACAACATCCACTTTTGTTTTTGTGCTTCGATCTAAGAACAAGCTCCTGCAAATTGCTCGATATTCATTTTGTTTGTGTGCTTCATTCTTGAAACAAGTACCTACAGATAATCAAGCATAATGATCAATAAGAACGAAACAATGAAACTGATATACAAGCATAATGATCATAGCAAAAGGATTACAAAATTGAACGTATAGGGCGTCACGATAAACCGTCTTTTTTCACAAATCTAAGAAGAAAAAACAAACTAGACATACTTGTTTTAGTTGTGTTGATAATATTACATTGATGTCGCTGACTCTGCAACGGCTAGGAATTCTTGTGATCTCTGAATGCCCAGAATCAGGTTTGGAAATGGTTTTAGTTTTGTTGATATTATTACATTGTTTCAGAAAATTCCTACAGTATAACTTTGGCTAACACTGTTGATGAGTACAATACTACACAGCGAACAAAAAAGAACCTTGCTTGATTTGTTTTTGCCTGCAACAAAGACTGATCTTTGTCAAGCTTTCAGCCACATCGACGACAAGTGATCGAGGGAGAAAGCTTAATCAGAGAGGAATGAACATACTAAAGTCTTATAGTAAGTCACATTTTAACAAGTTGAAATGCGGTGCACATGGAGCTCCAACTGAATCAGCCAAGAATAGTTTGAAGTCACCACAGCAGCTTATATAATGTATCATGTATGTATGAAGTTTTATTGTTTGTATTTTTCTTTGCTTCTTTATACGTATTTTTTAGCAATACAATTCAGAACCAGCTTTCTTCAGAAATATATGACAAGCATAATCATATTCAAAGAGATTTGAGCATAGTATTATTATTGGTGTCTTTTGGGTTCAAATTGAGTGAATACCCAGGTCAGCACGCAATGCTGGAGAAGAGTTGCAAGATAGTGAATATAAATAATTTGATAGTGACTAGACTAGTATTCAATTTGATGTAAATAAAATCACTTAAAATCAATAATGCAGTTTGATTGGAGCTAACTCTCTCCATGTTCACCGCAAGAAGAGAAATAATAATTGACTTGTATCGACATCCAGTTACATACTAATCATTCTATAACAAGTGAAATAGATCCATTGGTTGAAAAGGTAGCTACAAAACTAAATCGACATCAAAATAAATCACCGTCCTACGTCCTCCACCGATCAATCGGTGGGGTATGATCGATCGAGCGGTTTGGCGGCGGTCAATGGTTGGTGCACCTAAAGCACCAAAATTGATACCGCTCTGCAAACCTACATGCACCTTTCTCTCTTTTGATCATAAATTCCAAGATGTAATTCTGATTGATGAACCATTTTCGCTGTTGTGACCCAGACAAAATTCTCTATGGTTTAATATGTTCCATAGCATGTTTCAGCACTTTGCCTTGATATAATTGATAATCCAAACAAAGCATACTCCAACTCCACCTTCAACTAATGACCAGTCTCAAATACGAGAATAAGACCGTTAGCCCAAAAATTGGTCTAAAACACCCAGAAGAGATTGTGTAGAACCAACGACTCGATATGCAATCGTTGATTGTAGTTTAATCGTGGATTCATCCTTTGATTTACATTGTTTTGAGTTCCAATTATTCAATCTCCAATCACAACTATAGAATATAATAACAGGAAATTATTGTCAAGGACAAAATTTCTCAGCATTTTAGCCTCAAGTACGGACCTTCGGTATTTTAGCCTGAAGGACAACTTTCTTTAGTATCAGTTTTTACAGTTTTTAGGTATCAGTTTGTAGTTATCAGTAGCAGTTTTTGGTTCGGAAGCAGTTTTGGAAAAATGTTTGTCCCTAATAATTTTTAGAAGAATGTTGGTCTTTGTGGTTAAAATATTGATGTCGTGTCCTTAAGGCTAAAAATATACAATTTTTTGTCATTTAAATTAATTCCCCAATATAATAATATGAAGAATATATAGAGTAGAATGAAAGGAAAAAGGACACAAGGATTCGTACTAGTTCAACATTTACCTACGTCCATTTTAATATGTATATATTCCATATTTCACTAGTTTACGGGGATATAACAATCGAAATCTCAAAATCTAAGCCTGATTTAGGATAGGAAAATGGCAGAACATTCCCTTCATTTGAAATCTTTCTTGGTCGATGTCCCCCTATGTTTATAGTTATAGAGGGATGAGTTATGGCTCAGAATTCGAGATTTCTTTTTAACTTGTAGTCCTAAATGCTTCTTTTCGGATATGCAAAAGATGGAGATATATTAGGGATAGTTTGACCAATGATGGTCGATTAGTACTGAGTAGTCATGGATCGGTACGGATCAATGAACTTGTTATTATTTTTCTTATTTTGCTCCATTTTGTACATTATTTATCCATCAATCCATCTTTGTTTCATGTCTTATCTTTTATCAACGCTCCAAAGTCGGAATACATCAAAGATTCACTAGGAATTTAAGTGAATCGGTACCATACCAAAAAATGTATTTAACCTTTCTATTCACTTTTCCTTCGTACCAACTTACACTAGATCACCTATGAGCCTTGTAACTATTCCTTCATCATTCTAAAATCCAACATCTTCTAATCATCACATGCAAATAATTATGTATAACACTTGCCATTTGAAGTATGTTTTGTGAATATAAAGCATAAATTATTTAGAGAAAGCGACCAAACCCTTAGTTGAATAAACGCTTCTACTGCATAAATCATCTCCATGGAGAGCCATTTCATTCAATGAACTGACGCAGTGGATAATCTGAATATGTATGAAATGAAAAAAAAGTAGCAATCGATGGAATGGAAGATACCGAAATGCCCAAATTCGTTGATCCAAAGATACCGAATTCTAGCTATCTCAAACACGTTGATAGCGCACTATACCGTGTTTAAAGATCTACGATTCTTCGCACGTTGATCTAGCGCACTAGATTCCGTGAATCGGCTTCTACGATCGTTGAATCGAGCGCACTCGATTAACTGAAAGAGGAGATAGGAGATTACACTCAACTACCAATTTAATAAGAGGCACAAAGCTCTCAAACAAGAATTTTATTCAAAAATCAACAAACTAACAAAATGACCACACATGCCTATTTATAGGCTACAACTCAACACGCCAAAACAGACAACACATAGGTCGGTCACGACCTTAAACAACACGACCTACGACCTACTTAGGTCGGCATCGACTTAACAGACTCACACGGTTCAACATTACAACACAGTTATACGCCCTATACAACTCACACGACTTATAAAGAACGACCTAAAACATACGACTTAACAATATGTTCAACGACCTTAAACCAGCAGCGCCATAACATCCTCTGCGACTTAAGTCTTGCGACCTATACTTGAGCGATTTAAAATAATCAACGACATAGAGTAAAGCGGCATATGTAATTATTTTATTTTAATTAGTATGTATACACACACAGATATATATATATATATATATAAGTAAAATATTTTATTTCCATAAATAAATAATTTTATATGTACATATATATGTTTAATTTTTATAATATATTATATGTATATAATACTTTATATAATAAATATATTTATATACATATATACATATATGTAATTACTTAGATATTTATAACTATAAGTATATGCTCATATTTGTACAACATACAATACATATAGAATGAGCTAATGTGTCCGGTGCGATGTAAATTCCAACATCTATAAACGGGCATGTTATACCTTGCACAGAATATTAAGTTACACATGTGCACACACACACACGTATACATACATGCGCGCACACACACACACACAGATATATATATATATATATATATCTTACGTATGTATACTTATATATTCAGTAAAACTAAATCAAATAAACTTCGTACAACAAGTTATAAATTTAAATAAAATACAAGATTTTATTTAAACTAGATTTAGAAATGTTCTAAATAAATTAGACTTCATAGGCTCAATAATGATTCAATAGGGTCAATTTTTTTTTTAAATTCACTCATATCTTCCACCGCGGGCGAGCCCAATTCAAACAGATTGTTCTATATCGGTCGAGCACCGCTATAGCGAACTTTTCAGGTATGTTGGGCATCAGAGGTGTTCGTTAATCATCAAAACAACGAATTAGGTAAAGCTCAAGAGACCAGTGGGGTTTCCACTCAAGAGTGGTCTGTAATTAGAGTAACATTCTCCTTGGTTTGAGTGCATTTTCCATTTATTTTGATTTTTTCCAAAGTAGTACACTTAGTGTTGGTTAATTATTTGTATAAAAAATTTATGAATACATTTTTACCTTTCCAATCCAAAATAATATATATATATATATATGTATATATATATGTCCTTATATGTATATACAAATATATATATATATATATACATACATACATACATACACGTATATATGTATGTATGTATATGCATAAATATATACACATACGTATACGTGTACAAATATAATTATAAAATAAGGTTTTTTGATAAATATAAGTTGAAATATTATGTAATTCGTACAAAATTAATTATTGAATTTTTTGGTAAAATTAAGGCTAAATATTAATTTTATATAAACATGATATGATATATATGAGCATAATAATAAGAAATATAAATTAAATCAGAAATTATACCTTGCTTCGAAAAAAATCATAGCGAGAATCAGTACGCTTTTTGTTCAGTATATCCTCTTAGAGAATCCGGCTCTTCGAGTTATGACGTCGAAGAAATGGATTCTCCAAGGGCAGGGTAAAAGGGAAGGAATGGAAAAGCGAGTTAATAAAAGTGTATCTAAGTTTGTGTGGAGGCTAGACTATTTATAAGTAAGAGTAAACACTTATTTCTCCTCTTTTTATTCTAGATCTAAAGACTAAGAAAAGCTCTCATAATCCTCCTTCTATGGATAACCCATAGTGTTCACATGGCATGGTCAAACACTTCTTTGGCTCCTCCTGAATAATTATTTATTTAGTTAACTTTCTGACACCAAAATCGATTATATCGATGTATAACTTTTATACATCGTTCTATCCGATTTTAAGCCTGAATAAATAAATAAATTAGCCGTAAATATCTATGTAACATTTTTATTAATTTATATGGCCGAATTCAGAAATAACTAGGATGGCATGGTTGTATTGATTCTCTAGTGTGAACATGATCCACAATCAATGTTTAAACAATTTAAATATCGAAGTCTATACAACTTTATTGAAGTACGGTATATATAGGGTCAAGTTCAACGTTTACAGATCATTTAGGCGAAATCATATTTCTGATCTAATATAAGCTCATCTAGTAACGACAGTTTGTCCACATATTTTTTTCACCGTCACTATATCACTTAGAATATTGAATTTGGTCTATGATCAAAAACTCCATGAATTCCCATATTAATTACTATGTCACATTAAATTCCTTGGTTCAAACCAATAATCTTTATCGATTAACCGATTTACTGTGGCTAGAGATTTCAACTTTAAGTTGACATAACAATTACAATGGCACCGACCCTTCCAAGTGGAGATAATTCCTCCCTTGAGTGGTATTTTACTTCGAATAAATCGATGTATACCCAACTATGTCCTTAACACGGTCTCCATGCCAAATGGTTTATCATAGTCAAGGTACAGTCTACGTACTCAAGATTAATAGTACTCTCAAGTTAAAAGACTACCGTACATCGTTATCCTAAGGCAGAAGTAATAGAAAACAAAACTAAGTATATTTTATTTCGAACGAGATTGTTTATGGAATTACGATTACATAACAAATGCATAATTGTCGCTAAGGCACACCTTTAGTTCAATCGATATGAACTTGAAAAGTCTTAAAAAATGCTTGAGGAGTTCAGATTTGAGGGCTTTGAGCTCGGTAGAGGAAGAATAAGATCAGATAGAGTTATATAAGCTGAAAGGTGGTTGTTCACAATTAAACCGTCGGAAACCGTTGGAACATGACGTCGAGTCCCACGGATCAATTTCCATAGTTTATGATGAAAATGACTAGATTAGTCAATTTCTACTTTTGACGCGTTCGACGCAATAAACATCCAACAAAGTCATATTCCAACAAATCAATTTCAACAAATGGCACGTTTGCCTAGTTTTTATCAACTAACGCACGCTACCTTAAAATAAACCATAAAACAAGCATCCAACACAATAAACAAATCAAAACCTCAACTATATGATAGGACAATGTTACACTTATCCAGGCTTTTAAATCTCCCCGAGATGGCCGAGATGAAAAATCCGAGATATCAGCCAAAATCCGAGATTTTTCAGCCTATTTAGTTATAAGTGTTTTAAATATCGCCCGAGATAGCTGAGATATTTTCCCGAGATATTAGCTAAAATCCGAGATTTAAAACACTGCACTTATCAAAACAATGTAATAAAAGAAAGTCCGCAGTATCGACTTCTTCCAGAATTGACCCGAGGTTTGTTCTCTATGAAAATGTCTCTTGTTGTATTCCAAAGATTCAAGAGAAGCTCATCAAAACACTGCTAAACATTCACAACATCCACTTTTGTTTTTGTGCTTCGATCTAAGAACAAGCTCCTGCAAATTGCTCGATATTCATTTTGTTTGTGTGCTTCATTCTTGAAACAAGTACCTACAGATAATCAAGCATAATGATCAATAAGAACGAAACAATGAAACTGATATACAAGCATAATGATTGTTAACCCCTTTTCGACTCACGACCTAGCAGGAGCCGAGTTAAGGTGTTTGACGACTTAATAAATTATGCCGAGTCAAGGTGCTTGCCGACCTAAGAAAGTTAACGACATAACGACTCAAAGAAGCCTACCGACCTAGCAAATTGCGAGATAACAGGGGCTGCCGACTTAACAGATTGCCGACCTATGGGAACTTGCAGCCTACCGAGTTAAAAAGTATACTGATTCAACAAGTCACTACTAAGAGGAGCTGCCGACCTAAAATGACTACCGACTTAAGGAAGCCAACCAATTTAACAAAGTACGAGTTGGCAAGGCCTGCCGAGTTAATAAACTGCCGATTTAAGATTACACGTTAACTCTGCTCCGACCTAACAACACTTAGATACCTTATGCACCTTTACCTCGTCACCGACTTACCTTACGTCTTCAGCGACTTAGGACTTAAGCGTAAAACCAGAAGTGGAGGTGAGCTACTAGGGAAGTGTTGGAACTGATAAACCGGCAGCGACCTACCATAAGTCGGCAGCGACTTATACTAAGTCGGCGACGACTTAGGACTTAGGAAATTTTCCAGAGTCCAGATCAGCTCCTATAAATACCCCACCACTTCCAACATGAAAGGGACTTTTGGCAAATCATTTCTACAGCGCTGTTACTCCGTCGAACTCTTCATTCATTTAGTAATCAAGGATCCTTCAAGCATTCACGACACTACAACAAGCTTCGAGAGAAATTCCTTACACCCGAGATGGATTCATCGAGTTTCACCGTCGAAGATTGAGCTAGTAGTCTAGATTGTTTCTTGTGATCGAATTGTACTGTTCCTTGAAGAGATTTGTATCAAATTGTAACCGAATCAGCAATAAGAGACTATAAAGTGGACGTAGGCTCAATTACGGGCCGAACCACTATAAATCCGTTGTTCATTTACTGCATTTCCGCTATTTTCCTGCTTAATTTCTGTTCCCGTCACACGGGTGGTGCTTTCACGATCTTATTACACACACCGGGTGTTATCGTTCATATTTTAACGTTAACATTTTTGGTGCTTTCACTGAGAGTTGAACTCAGGCTACCATCCATCATTGTTTCACACAAGTTTGTTGAAAAGATTTCCTACAAGACTAGAAGTCTATCAGACATAATGGCTCCTGGAAGAAAACGAAAGGTTGTCAGATCTGAAAATGTTCATGATGATACCGCCACCTCTGCTTCACCAAGTCAAGCAGCTCCAAGCGTCGGGGTGACGCAAGAGGAGCTAGACGCTGCTGTATCCGGACTATACCAGCAGATTGAGACTCAAAACAATCTGATGATGGAAAAACTGAACGCTCTGCTTGGTGCCAACCAAAGACCAGTGGGTAATGAAGAAAACACTGCTGATGCTCTTCGCAACTCCGAAGGGAGGAATATTCCTCAGGGGGGATCAGGTGCCGCTGAAGGGGCACCCCTCCGAGCTGAAGGATCTAGACCATCGCCAATTTTCCACGAAAATCTGCCCGGGCAAACATCTGAGAAAATGGCAGAAGTCTACTCCGCAAAATCTTTGAACAATGAGGAATATCTTTCTGGCATGATCAAGCAAATAATGAAAGAGAGCATGCAGAGAGGTGAAGATGAGAGTGAATGGGGATTCGCGCCAAGCAAGACTCCATTTACCGAGAAGATTCTAAAGGCTGAATTTCCTAAAAAATTTGTTCCCCCCACCATTCCTGCTTATCGGGGAACAAGTGATCCAAACCAATTCTTGTATAAGTATGATTGGCACATGACCGGTGCGAGAGCAACTGATGAAATCAAGTGCCGGTATTTCCCAGTATATTTGGAAGGAGTGGCGCTTCTCTGGTTCACCAAACTTCCTGTCCGATCAGTAGATCAGTTCTCCAATCTGACTAGAAAGTTTAAAGAGCAATTCAGGCTATATGCTTCAAAGGCAAAGGACATAATGTCATTATCCAGTCTTGAACAGAATCCGGGAGAACCTATTAAATCATTCCTGAACCGTTTCAATATAGCTCTGGCGGAAGTTGATAACGCAGAGCCACGGATGATCTTGACCTATTTGATGCGTGCTATCGACAAATCGAGCGAATTTGGAAAATGGCTGAAGATGAAAGAGCCAAATTCTCTCGAGAAATTCTACAAGAAAGCCGATGAATTCATACGCTTGGAAAATCTTCCAGCATCAATGAAGGTGGTGACAACAAAGGTGGAAAATAATACTGCCGCTTCAGAAAAGAAAGATTCCGGAGGTCAGAAAAGGGAAAATCACGAGGGGAAGAAACAAAAGGATATAAAGAAACCTCGCTTCTTCAAACCCTCAGATTTCACTCCATTGACCGACACTCTGGAAAATATCTTCTTCGCCACCAAAGATGCTGTGGATTATCCCAAACCGGCTGAGATAAAACCAGGAAAGGGCGCTATGAGAAATGGAAAGTTCTGTCGTTTTCACAACCAACCTGGTCATGATACCAATGACTGTCGTCACTTAAAGAGCTTAATTGAAGAATTATTGAGAGAAAACAAGCTGCAACAATATGTCAAGAAAAACAGAAGTGATCCATCTTCGTCTACTCAGAGACAACAACCCTCTAATCAGCCGTCAGACTCAAGTAAAGGTGCTGCGGCACAAGAATCTGAGAGGCCCGTTATCAACGTCATTTCAGGGGGCCCACACCCAGCAGGCAAAAGCTGGGGTGAGATGGAACGATATGCTCACGCTTTGAAGTATATCCCGGCAGAAGAAGATGTTTTTGCTGTAGAAAACACAGTACCCCTAAAACAGCAAAAGATTTCAGATAATGATATTTTGTTCAAGGCTAGGGATTCTATTGGTATTGAAGCTCCGACCATAGACCCCTTAGTTATTTCTGCGGGAATTGGGCCAGCAATAGTAAGACGAGTACTCATTGATTGCGGTGCTTCCTGCAATATACTTTTCAAGAAAACATTTGACCAGATGAAGATCCCAATGACCGACGTTCAGGCTTCATCACAAAAGATCGTTGGTTTCACTGGGGAACCACAACAGCCAATCGGAACTGTCGATTTGTTTGTGGAACTTGGTGAGGGGCAGAAAAGGGTAGCTCGAAAACAAACCTTTGTGATTGTCGATGGATTTTCTGCCTACAATGCTTTCCTAGGCAGGCCAGCTCTAGCTGCATTCAAGGCCATTTTGGCCCCGTGGTGCTTAACTATGAAGTTTCCTACAGAAAATGGTGTTGGTGTCATCAAGGGAGATCAAAATGCTGGACGTGAATGTTATCTTATAGAGCTTCGAGAAGCCAGAAAGAGAGAGATGGGTAAAGATGCGGCAGCTCCCCTCCGCATCAAAAACCCAACCTTATAGCAAATACAGGGTGGCCCCTGCACTGGAGAGCATAGTGGTGCAAGGCGGGAAATGGACCCCAGAAAATCCAGTGCAGAGGAAAATAGAGTGGTGCCTGTGGAAGTTACGGTACCAATACCTGTCGACTCCAAAGACCCAAATAAAGTACTTAATGTGGGTTCGCAACTAAGTATAACAGTTCAAAATACACTGATATCATTTCTAAAAGCAAATCTGGACGTGTTCGCTTGGTGTCATGCTGATATGTGCAGAATCTCTCCAACAATTGCTGTTCATACTCTGAATGTTGATCCGAAATTCACACCGGTAAAACAGAAAAGAAGAACTCAAGGTCCAGAAAGATCAGCAGCTTTAAAGGAAGAAGTAGATCGCCTCTTAGAGAATAATTTCATCAAGGAATCAACTTATCCAAATTGGGTTTCGAATCCAGTACTGGTTAAGAAGGCAAATGGAAAGTGGAGAGTATGCATTGATTTCTCAGATCTGAACAAAGCTTGTCCCAAAGACTGCTTCCCGTTGCCTAGAATCGATCAACTAGTAGATGGGACGGCTGGACATGAGTTGTTATCTTTTATGGATGCCTATTCCGGATACAATCAGATTATGATGAATGAACCGGATCAGGAGGACACAAGCTTTATTACAGATGTGGGACTCTACTGTTACAAAGTCATGCCATTCGGGTTAAAGAATGCAGGGGCAACATACCAAAGACTTGTCAACGCTATGTTCAAGCCACAGATCGGCAAAACAATGGAAGTCTATGTTGATGATATGTTAGTAAAGTCAAAAAAAGCAGTAGACCACATGGATCACTTGGCAGAAATGTTCTCAATTCTTCGGAAGTACGGAATGAAGCTCAATCCATTGAAATGTTCATTCGGAGTAGAGTCTGGGAAATTCCTGGGTTTCATTGTGAGCGCTAGGGGCATCGAGGCCAATCCTGCTCAAATCACAGCTCTAAGAGAGGTTAAAGCCCCTAGAACAAAGAAAGAACTGCAAAGTCTCAATGGGAAGGTTGCCGCTCTTAGTCGCTTCATTTCCAAGGCCACAGACAAATGCATTCCCTTCTTTGATGCTCTAAAGAAAGGAAAGAAAAATTTCGAGTGGACTCCTGAATGTCAGAATGCTTTCGATCAACTGATTCATCATATGAGAACTCCTCCGGTCCTTTCCAAGCCTAGTGATGGTGAAGACCTCTTCATCTATTTAGCAATTTCATCCCATGCTTTAAGTGCAGCACTTGTACGAGAGGATACGAAAATACAACGTCCAGTTTACTACATCAGCAAACGGTTCGCTGGAGCTGAAATGAATTATTCAAAGATAGAAAAACTTGCTTATTGTCTGCTAATCGCTTCCAGGAAGTTGAGACCTTATTTTCAATCTCATCCTATCAAGGTCCTGACTGATCAACCTTTGAAGCAAGTCCTGTATCGTCCTGAAACTTCGGGTCGTCTCCTGAAGTGGAACATAGAGCTCAGCCAGTACGACATCACTTACCATCCCCGAAGAGCAATTAACGGACAAGCTTTAGCATATTTCGTTGCAGAATCCACTGACAAAGGTGACAGTAAGGAAGAAACAACTGACTGCATTCCGATACAGTGGAAGTTGTATGTTGATGGCTCGAGAAATGACTATTGTTCTGGGGCAGGAGTTGTGCTCGAAACTCCCGAAGGACGATCACTATGTTATGCATTGAGACTGGAATTTCCTTCGACAAACAATGAAGTAGAATATGAAGCCCTTATTTCCGGATTGAAGATCGCCAAGGAATTGAATATCAAAGTGATACATATTTTCAGTGATTCTCAGCTTATTGTCTGCCAGGTGAAGAAGGAATTCCAAGCCAAAGGAGGGAATTTGCCCGCATATTTGACAAAAACTTCCGAACTCCTCAATGATTTAGATCACTACTCAATAAGCCACATACCCCGAGAGGAAAATATGAAGGCGGATTCTTTAGCAAAGTACTCAAGTTCCGGAGAAGCTCAATTGCTGGGATTAGTTCCTGTAGAAGTTCTGTCAGCTCCAAGCATTGATGAAATGGATATTGATTGGATTATGACTACGTCTCAAGAGCATGAATCATGGATGACTCCAATCAAAGAATACTTACTCAGTGGTTCCCTGCCAGAGAGTTCTAAGGAACGTCGAAAATTATTAAGAAAAGCATCGAGGTATATAATTCAAGATGGCCGATTATACAGGCGGGGATTTTCGACCCCACTACTCCGATGTGTAACTAAGGAAGAAGCCAAGACCATCTTAACAGAGGTACACGGAGGAGAATGTGGAGACCATTCAGGTGGTCAAACGCTTGCAAAGAAAATTCTCCGATATGGATACTTCTGGCCGGATATCAATCGAGATGCTGCAACTTTTTCCAGGAAATGTGACAAATGCCAACGATTTGCAAAAATCCCAAGAGCACCCTCCACTGAACTCACACAAATGGTCAGTCCATGGCCATTTGCCATCTGGGGGATAGACCTAATTGGACCATTACCGATCGCCAAATCAGGGATTAAATATGCTATTGTTGCCGTTGATTATTTCACCAAGTGGGCTGAAGCTGAACCTTTGGCCACCATCACTTCTAAAAAGATGATAAATTTTGTAACGAAGAATATCATTTGCAGATATGGTATGCCACAGAAGATAATCACCGACAATGGCACTCAATTTGAAAGTGAAGAATTCCAGGATTTTTGCAAACGGTTCAGAATTCGAAAAAGCTTCTCAGCAGTGGCTCATCCGCAGGCAAATGGGCAAGTGGAAGCAGTTAACAAGATCATCAAGTCAACTATCAAAAAGCAACTTGAAAAAGCAAAAGGTGGTTGGGTTGATAAGCTTCCATTAGCACTATGGGCGTACAGAACTACTCACAAAACTGCGACTGGGCACACTCCATTTTCACTGGCATACGGATCCGAGGCAATGATTCCAGTAGAAGTAGAGGTTCCTTCACATAGAAGAGTTCATTTGAATGAGACTGAAAATAAAAAACTGCAACTTGAAGCACTTGATTTTCTTGATGAGAAAAGAGAGGAAGCTAGGCTTAGAGTTTCAGCTCATCAGCAGAGAATAGCCAGGCATTTCAATTCCAAAGTTCGCCAACGCAGCTTTGAAATCGGAGACTTGGTTTTGAAAAGGATCATGACAGCAACTGGTGTGTTTGGACCAAACTGGGAAGGACCATATGTCATAGGCACTAAACTCCTTGATGGCACTTTCAAACTCATAACTGTTGAAGGAAATCCAATTCCAAGGGCCTGGAACAGCAACCATTTGCGTCCTTACTTTACTTGAAAAAAGAGCTCTGCTCAAAATTGTAAAATGATGATGAATGTATCAGTTGTATTGTGAAACATTGTAAATCAGTGTAAATGAATGAAAAGCTATAAAGTGGACGTAGGCCCAATTCTTGGCCGAACCACTATAAATCTTGTGTTCTTTACTATTTCATAATGCCTGTTTTATTTCGATATATAAATACTTTAAATGTATCACTAAAATATCGATTCAAAATTGCAGGACATTATAACAAGGCTTGCTCATCACAAAGCTAAGCGACCTTTATAAATCAGCTATTGCACAAAAACCAAACAACAAAAATTCCAAACTCAAATCCTACGCAAGGAAAACTTCACATAAAGAGTTGGCAGCTTCACTGGGACAAACCTTTGTTCACTAGTTGAGATTGTCGTTATGAACGGGCATCCAACTAGATAACTCGCGTTTGTCTCGTGAAGTCATTCAACAGTGAAGTTTACTCCTTCAGATAAAGCAATTTACTTGCAAAAGAAAGGAACACGCGCTTGGAAACAATGATAAAGGATCGCAGATTGGCGGATGATGATACAACATGAGCGGGCAAACAAAGAAGCAGACAAAGGGAGGTATGCCTCTCAACAGGAAGGCCGAGAGATCCACTAAAGGGATGCCTTCCCAAACGGAAGGAACAAGACCCTCGCTAACTGGTCATGATGCATCCGACCAGATAGCAGATGTCCGCCCCGTGGATCCGCTCGCCCCTGAGACGCAACCTACCTGGCACACCAACCAACCAAAGCCCTCTAACGAGGCACGCCAATAAATGGGAGTGCTTTACTCAATCAAAAAGATCGGTGGGACTACCAAAGGGGCACCTTGTTAGTTAATTGCGATCGTTTGTGCAAGCAAACATCCAATCAAGCAACTTGCGTTCGCCCCGTAGACCTCTGACCATGAGAAAGTAACTTCCAGGCAATCACAAGCCCTCTTCGGAGGCACAAGCCCTCTTCGGAGGCACAAGCCATCTTCGGAGGCAAAAGCCCTTTTCGGAGGCACAAAGCCCTCTTCGGAGGCACAAGCCATCTTCGGAGGTAAAAGCCCTTTTCGGAGGCACATTTCACCAGGGTAAAAGTGCAAAATGCTTCTCTTCGGAGACCCACTTCACCCGAGTAGAAATACAAAAATTGCTTCTTTTCGGAGACCAACATTGCTTCTCTTCGGAGACCAAAATCAAGACTTCTTTGGAAGCACAAGACCTCTCCGGAGGCACAACAATAATCCACAAAGCATAATGCTACTCTTCGGAGTCCACATGCTACTCCTCAAAAAAAAAACCGAAATAAAGCCCTCCTTAGAGGCACACTTCGATTCTTTCGCTTCACCGCGTAGGAGAATTCACTTCTCAAGAGCATGAAATAAACATTTCCGAAGGTTGAAGCGTAAAAGCTTATCCAAAAATGAGACACGCTCCGTTTAAGTGGAATAATCATTCCCTCAAAGACGGAATAGTTATTCTATGAAAAATAAGAGTACAGGTCTCGCTAAAAGCGAAAGATATTGTTATGCACTTGTGGTATAGGGGCAATATCATATGATACGGCTACAACAATAAAAAGCAGTATTCAAGCAACATACCACAAGCACATAACAATATCACGCGAAACAGGTGTGGAATAAATGCATTCTCAAACGCAGACAAAAAGTTTGCACAAGTAAGAAGAATCGTTTGTTCTACACTTAAAATAAAAGATAGATCATTCTCACATACACAAGAGTTTGTACAAGTAAAATAATTGTTTTATTTAGTACTATGAAAATTCTTTACATGTGCAGATATCTCAAAAAGCAAAAGCGGGGACCGGTATCCGCACAATCCCTGGTCAATACATGCAAAGAGCAAAAATAATAAGTAGAAAATCCAGCTTGATTATTCCTTCTTCTCACCACCCTTGGAGCTCTTTCCCGGCCTAATGATTAGCTTTTGAAGCCGTTGAGAACGGGCAGGGGCAGAAGGAGAAAGCGGTACAGCCGGATCAACTACTGCTTCCTCTTCAGTGGAAGCCTTCTTCTTTTTCCTTACAGCACGTTTCCCCTTCCTCTTTGAAGAAGACTCGCTCCCCGGAGTAGCAAGCAATGTTGAAAGCTTCGTATCGTCATCAAGAGACCGCTCCGGGGTCTTCTCGATGTCTTCAAAATCCTCCGCCTTCTGTTCCTGAGAAGCAGCCGGATCATCCAAGCCTTGAAGAGCTTCGATTTTCTCTGCCTGTGATCCCGGTTGGGAAGCAGAGGGAGGAGTAATTTGAGGAGACGAAGGAACGACAATCGAAGGAGTGAAAGCTTGTGCAGTGCTTAGTGCCTCCGCTGTAGAAGAAAAGAAGTTAAAGTCAACATCCCCCGAAAATAAAGAAGGCATCGGTTCATCAAAGTTTAAGTAACAAGTAAGAAGGTCATCGAATTCAGCTAAATCAAATGACTGGTTCATTAGACCCGAGACGACACCAAGAGTACCTGGAGGAGTTGGCTTTACAAGATCCACCTCAAACTTCTCGGCTTCAATATCATCCAGTGCCTCATCTTCAGTAGGAGTAGTTGCAGTCTCCTGGGCAACTTTAGCTAGATGTAAAGAATGAGAGCTAGAATCTATAATATTAACGTTGGCTGAAGTGGAAGTTTGAACGGGGGCAGTTAAAGGAGCTTCTTCTTTTGGAGGCTCTTCTCCCGTTGTTTCAGCTCGTACTTTGGCAAGTAGCTCCTTCCCCTTAACAAGAGCGGCACGATCCTCCTCATTGAGATAGCGCTCCTCAAGTTCCAGCTCATTATAGCCGGCTCCGCCAAGCATATCCATCGCGACTTCCCACACTTCAGCCAGTGTAATTTCATAATCAGGTCCAAGAAAAGAGAGGCTCCCACGACCCAGAACGCTGTGTAAATAAAAGTCGAATAAGGTAGAGCTGATGTCTGCTTTCGTCGCCTCATGTGATTGCTCAGCCGCTTCCTTTTCGGCAACGGCAGCAACCCGGCCAGCGGTAGCCTCATCACGCTCTGCCTCAACTTTAGCAAGTCGAGACTTTAGTAACTCAATCTCTACGTTCTGAGAGGTGACCTTTTCCCGCAAATCGACGTTTTCTGTGCGGTATTTCTCAGTAATATGCTGTTCAGCGGCAAGCTTCATTTCAACATCTCTCTGTGCAGCATGGGCATCCCGCACTTGTTTTTGAAAGACTTCTTCTTTTTGAATATGAGACGCAGAAGAAGAGGCAAGATCGTCCTTAAGTTTTTTAACCTCGGACTCAAGCTTTGCATAACCATCAGCAATATTTGTCATCTCAAGAGTGTGCTGTTTGTAAATTTTGTCCCACTCCGCCTTGTCGTTTTCCATAGTCAGCATTGCCTCAAGGTTTGCACGATTAACCCTTTGGAGTTCATCGACAAGCTTCTGCCACTGCGACATCCTCTCGATATTGAGCCTGACTGCGTCAAGACTGCTAAGCATGTCTGATTTATCAATCGGAACTATGTCCAAGTCAAAACGCACCCCTTTTAGGCACCAATTCGGAAAACGGCTCTGAAGTGTTGGGGGGCCGTCCTTGACTTGATATTGCGGTCTGTTAATGATAGTCTGAATGTCAGATTTCTTCAGAGGAGGAGAGCTAGCCAGAATATCAGAAGGAATGGGAGCGTCAGTCTTTTCAGAAATTTCAGACGCGTCAATCGGTTTAGATCGTTTGCTCGGTTCATCGGCAATCTGAGTTTTTCCCTTATCATCGTAAGACTTCCGCTTATGAGAGTAGTCACTCCTATGCGAAGAGTCATATCGCTCGGCATCTTTCCTTCTTTGCCACTGATCGTAATCCCGCTTCTCCTGGGCCTTCCTTCGAGCCCTCTCTTCATCTGTTTCCTTTGGGGTATCAAGATACTTTCTAAAGTCATAAGTGCCGCGGCCTCCACGGTACTTGAATGAGTCATAATATGAACCTGTACGTCCCATTGGAGAACCTGAAAGCAGAAGAGGGGTAAAGTTTAGAAATTTCCAGAAAAAAGAAGATAAATGCTTATGAGTGCAGAAAAGTCCTAAGTGTGTGTGGCGTGCAAACTACATGCGTCAAATTACAGACCACGCTTTAATGTGGAAACAGAGACGATTGGCGTAGTAGGCATCTGGGTTTGTTTAAAGGTAGAAGTCGCCTCGACAATGGGAGAAGTCGCTTTTTGATTGCTATCCCCGAAAAGCTCCTGAGAAGTTATCATGATATCACTCAAGCCATCAAAGGTGTCGTCGCCCAAGTGTTCAGCAGATTTCTCCTTCTCAACTTCCACATCAGTTGGCTTTTCAGAAACTCGAGGATTCTCTTCTTCCTCAATAATTGGAGGAAGTGCCAACTTGCCAGCTAACCCTACAACATCAGTGGATCCGGAACACTTTATCAAAGCAGCATCCATGACAGGCGTTTTTGATGCAGTTTCTTCCGCAGAAGCTGGGGCATTCGACGCCTCTGTTTGAGAGCCCGAAGGAGCCGGTGTTTCTACATCGGAACTAGGAATTTCATGAATTCGAGTCGACCTGGAAGGATGTAGAAGCCCAAATTGGTGCAAAAGCTCATCATCTAATAGAAACTGGATACTCCTCTCCTCCACAGGCATCGCCATAAGCCTCTCGAAAGTCACTTTGTGACTGAGATTTTTAGAAGGAGGAGGAAGTGCTGAAAAGGAAAAAAGAGCGAAGTTAGCACTTGATAATCCGAACTTCGGTAAGTTCGAAAGAACATAAGAAACAAATGCAAGTGATCTTACTCCCTATTCTCCAAATAGCATAAAATCCAGGAGGGCAGCGAACATAGAAGAACGGGCCCAGGAAACTATGAACACTTTCAGGGAGACCAGTGATCAACTTACGATTTCTCGCACTCCTTACAACTATGATGGAGGGATGATCTTTATTTTTGGCAAAAGTACAAAGATAGCGAATTTCTCCGAAGGTAGGAAAGCGGCCCAGCGTTCTCCTAAAAAGCACGCATAGTCCCAGCAAGATGGCATAGCCATTGGGATGCAACTGAAAAGGGGAAATAGATAGTTGGAGAAGAAGTTCTCGAATGCAGTCATTGAATGGGGGGATAGCTCCGCTCAAGCACATTTGGCGGTTAACTGCGACGAAGCCACGGGGCGGCCTGTCAGCAGTATCATTTATTTCGGGAAGCAAAGCGTCAGCTTCAGCAATGCCAAACTGGATGCATAGTTGACGAAAGGCTTTATGGCTCAAAGTAGTAGGAGTCCTCTCTGGAGGATCGTTCAGCGGGATAGCAACTGGAAATACATCTTCAGCTTGCTCTGTTCCTTCTTGAGGAGAAGACATTCTACACAATCAGCTGAATGGTCAAATGTGAAGGTGCACGTTCCCTAAAAGTGTGAGGTGTTGTGCAAAAAACTAATGAAAATAAAAGACAAGCGTAACTGGAATTAAATTAGTTGACAATCAATCGATTACAGAATTTCAGAACTTGTCAATGATCAAGTGCAGTGTTAATACAGACAAGTCAGTTTCATTTGACTATTATGATTTTGTTTTAATACTTCACTTGAATTGGTTATTGTACAGCATCTCATTCGTATTCATTTAATTTAACTTTCTCGTTACCAACTAATCTGTCATTCGATGTGGGCAGTCGGTGATAGTATATTCGTCCCAGTATTCTGTGAATGTTGTATTAAGCAGGATTGTTAGTTTGCAAAAGTGAAGAAATATGTAAAATGCATGCAACAAAGTTCGAAGTTCAGGCACAGTTCAAAAATCGTCTGTTGGGTGGCCGAAGGCTAAGTACTAACTCGGTGACGACCTAAGGAAGATTCCCTGTGGGTCAAAGCCAGAAATCCTCTAAGTCCTAACTCGGAAGCGACTCAAAACCTAGGTCACATGAAACCGCTAAGTCGGTTCCGACTTAAATCAGGAAAGTCACTGGATCGCGAGAAATCCCTAGGTCGTGACCGAGCCAATACCTCAACCAATTTTCTTCCCTAACTCTTCACCCGTTAACCCAATAGCCTCACAGTCAATGACGATCCTCATTCCATCACACCATTGGACCACCCAAAGAGCCAATTCAAATCGAATCAAACCTGCTGCGAATCAGATATATTACTGCCCTGTTACAACTACAACACGGTCGATGGCGATTGCCGAACAATCAAAGAGTTATGCATAATGAATCGCAGCATCTAAGCACAAATGGAAGTCAAAAACTGGGGAGTTATCGATTCGACAGTGAGCATGGGTGAACGATGACCAGATCGACTTACGAAGTATAACAAGAAGATGATCGGCGATTGGATGGTTGGAGTTTATCTCTGAAAGCTCTAAAGTGCGTCAATGGTTGATTCGAGAAAAGGAACAGATGAGGAAGAGGAAGAAGGATGCAACTATTTATATGCTGGAAGGCGAGTCGACTTGCACGGTGTACGACCTAAGGCATTTGTTAAGTCGTTACCGACCTAACCGAAGAGTTAAGAGAATCGAAGCATACGACCTATGGCTTAGGCATATACTTCGAGGGGCAAATGTTAACCCCTTTTCGACTCACGACCTAGCAGGAGCCGAGTTAAGGTGTTTGACGACTTAATAAATTATGCCGAGTCAAGGTGCTTGCCGACCTAAGAAAGTTAACGACATAACGACTCAAAGAAGCCTACCGACCTAGCAAATTGCGAGATAACAGGGGCTGCCGACTTAACAGATTGCCGACCTATGGGAACTTGCAGCCTACCGAGTTAAAAAGTATACTGATTCAACAAGTCACTACTAAGAGGAGCTGCCGACCTAAAATGACTACCGACTTAAGGAAGCCAACCAATTTAACAAAGTACGAGTTGGCAAGGCCTGCCGAGTTAATAAACTGCCGATTTAAGATTACACGTTAACTCTGCTCCGACCTAACAACACTGAGATACCTTATGCACCTTTACCTCGTCACCGACTTACCTTACGTCTTCAGCGACTTAGGACTTAAGCGTAAAACCAGAAGAGGAGGTGAGCTACTAGGGAAGTGTTGGAACTGATAAACCGGCAGCGACCTACCATAAGTCGGCAGCGACTTATACTAAGTCGGCGATGACTTAGGACTTAGGAAATTTTCCAGAGTCCAGATCAGCTCCTATAAATACCCCACCACTTCCAACATGAAAGGGACTTTTGGCAAATCATTTCTACAGCGCTGTTACTCCATCGAACTCTTCATTCATTCAGTAATCAAGGATCCTTCAAGCATTCACGACACTACAACAAGCTTCGAGAGAAATTCCTTACACCCGAGATGGATTCATCGAGTTTCACCGTCGAAGATTGAGCTAGTAGTCTAGATTGTTTCTTGTGATCGAATTGTACTGTTCCTTGAAGAGATTTGTATCAAATTGTAACCGAATCAGCAATAAGAGACTATAAAGTGGACGTAGGCTCAATTACGGGCCGAACCACTATAAATCCGTTGTTCATTTACTGCATTTCCGCTATTTTCCTGCTTAATTTCTGTTCCCGTCACACGGGTGGTGCTTTCACGATCTTATTACACACACCGGGTGTTATCGTTCATATTTTAACGTTAACAATGATCATAGCAAAAGGATTACAAAATTGAACGTATAGGGCGTCACGATAAACCGTCTTTTTTCACAAATCTAAAAAGAAAAAACAAACTAGACATACTTGTTTTAGTTGTGTTGATATTCTAGGAATTCTTGCGATCTCTGAATGCCTAGAATCAGGTTTGGAAATGGTTTTAGTTGTGTTGATATTGTTACATTGTTTTAGAAATTTCCTACAGTATAACTTTGGTTAACACTGTCGAGGGAGAAATCTTCAGAGAGGAATGAACATACTAAAGTCTTATATAGTAAGCCACATTTTATAATAGTTTGAATCAGCCAAGAATAGTTTGAAGTCACCTCAGCAGCCTATATAATGTATCCTGTATGTAAGAATTTTTATTGTTTGTATTTTTCTTTGCTTCTTTATACGTATTTTTTAGCAATACAATTCAGAACCAGCTATCTTCAGAAAAATATGACAAGCATAATCATATTCAAAGAGATTTGAGCATAGTGTCGGGCTTTGAGAAGGATCGTGATAACTTAAGTTTTATGGCTTTAATAGTTTAACTGTTTCCCTGTCAAAATCTTGCATATTTTATTTTTCGAAAATTTACACATTTTAAACTACAGGTTATATGCAAAAATATTGAAACAAAAATACTAATTAAATGGACCGTAGAGGGTATTCAATATCCACACTCTCGAAATTATACACCGCTGCTGCAGTGTACAATGATGTCGACGCCTATAGATATAAATTATTTAGCATGTTTAACCAAACCATTGAGGTGTTTTCGGGAGCAAATGGGAACGAAGGAGCCAAAACAACGAACATTGTTGTTGTCTTTTGGGTTCAAATTGAGTGAATACCCAGGCAACACGCAATGCTGGAGAAGAGTTACAAGATAGTGAATATAAATAATTTGATAGTGACTAGACTGGTATTCAATTTGATATAAATAAATTCACTTGCAATCAATAATGCAGTCTGATTGGAGCTAACTCTCTCAATGTTCACCGAAAGAAGATAAATAATAATTGACTTGTATCGACATCCAGTTACATAGTAATCATTCTATAACAAGTGAAATAGATCCATTGTTTGAAAAGGTAGCTACAAAACTAATTCAACATTAAAATAAATCACCGTCCTACGTCCTCCACCGATCAATCGGTGGGGTATGATCGATCGAGCGGTTTGGCAAATATACGTCTAGGGGTCCATTGCTTATGGTCCGGCGGTCAATGGTTGGTGCACCTAAAGCACCACAATTGGTACCGCTCTGCAAACCTACGTTCACCTTTCTCTCTTTTGATCATAAGTTCCAAGATGCAATTCTTATTGATGAACCATTTTTGCTGTTGTGATCGAGACGAACTTTGCCTTGATATAATTGATAATCCAAACGAAGCATACTCCAACTCCACCTTCAACTAATGAGCAATCTCGAATACGAGAATAAGACCGTTAGCCCAAAAGTTGGTCTAAAACACCCAGAAGAGATTGTGTAGAACCAACGACTCGATATGCAATCGTTGATTGTAGTTTAATCGTGGATTCATCCTCTGATTTACATTGTTTTGAGTTCCAATTATTCAATCTCCAATCAGAATCTATGGAATATAATAAATATGAAGAATATATAGAGTAGAATGAAAGGAAAAAGGACACAAGGATTCGTACTAGTTCAACATTTACCTACGTCCATTTTAATATGTATATATTCCATATTTCACTAGTTTACGGGGATATAACAATCGAAATCTCAAAATCTAAGCCTGATTTAGGATACGAAAATGGCATAACATTCCCTTCATTTGAAACCTTTCTTGGTCGATGTCCCCCTATGTTTATAGTTATAGAGGGATGAGTTATGGGTCAGAATTCGAGATTTCTTTTTAACTTGTAGTCCTAAATGCTTCTTTTCGGATATGCAAAAGATGGAGATATATTAGGGATAGTTTGACCAATGATGGTCGATTAGTACTGAATAGTCATGGATCGGTACGGATCAATGAACTTGTTATTATTTTTCTTATTTTGCTCCATTTTGTACATTATTTATCCATCAATCCATCTTTGTTTCATGTCTTATCTTTTATCAACGCTCCAAAGTCAGAATACATCAAAGATTCACTAGGAATTTAAGTGAATCGGTACCATACCAAAAAATGCATTTAACCTTTCTATTCACTTTTCCTTCGTACCAACTTACACTAGATCACCTATGAGCCTTGTAACTATTTGGTGCAGCAGCGGAAATAACAAAATGATGATTCTGTGAAAGTAGCGATCGATGGAATGAAGAATACTGAATTGCCCAAATTCGTTGATCCGAAGATACCGAATTCTAGCTATCCCAAACACGCTGATAGCGCACTATACCGTGTTTAAAGATCTGCGACTCTTCGCACGTTGATCTAGCGCATTAGATTCCGTGAATCAGCTTCTGCAGTCGTTGAATCGAGCGCACTCGATTAACCGAAAGAGGAGATAGGAGATTACACTCAACTACCAATTTGGCGAAAGCACAAAGCTAACAAAACAAAAGTTTTATTCAAATCAACTAAACTATTACAAATGGCACCACCGGCCTATTTATAGAAGTTACAACTCACACAAAACAAAAATGTACAACACTTAAGTCGGCACCGACTCATAGCCTACGACTTACGACTCAACAGCTCCGACTCAAACAAGGTCGTTAACGACTTAACAAATCAACACACCTTATTTACAAAGTACATGACTCACACGACTCACGACTTATAAAGAACGACTTAAAGAAACTCAGACATCCTCGACATATGACTTAAGAAAATACATATATTACAATGTCACGACATACGACTCAAAATCTGACGATTAATCAATGTTCACGAGTTATCCAGTGTCGCGACTCATGACTCAACAATAGACGACTTAACCCATTTCACGACTTAAGGAGACCAAACGACTTAACTAAGTCGTAGGTCGTAGATGACTTATCTTAAGTCGTTGATTTTCTGCTTCAGTATAACTTGCTTCTCCTATTTCATTCTTGTTGAGTCGCGGACGATTTATAGCCGCTTCGTTAGGTTGCGAACTCAAAGCCTCTTCCCTCTCTGGTTTCCAGTTAGGTCGTGGTCGACTCAACACATTTCCCTTAAGTCGTAGCCGACTTAAGCCTTCAACTCGCGCATTTCCTTTGTTATCTTGTGGCGCTCCTTTGAGTCGTGGACGACTCAAGTCTACCTCCTTAAGTCGTGTACAACTTATATACCCTTCCTTAAGTCGTGTACGACTTATGTCTTGCGCTGCATCATCCTCCCTAGGTTGAGAAAAATTCGTCCTCGAATTTGTAAATTCTTCCACATCAGATTGTTCATCCCCATAATATGGTACGAGATGTTTGACATTGAACACGTCTGAAGTGTACACATCCTCCGGCAACTTCAACTTATAAGCATTTTCATTAATCCGTTTCACGACTTCTACAGGACCAATTTTTCTGGCTTTCAACTTGTTATAATCATCCACTGGTAAACGATCCTTCGTTAACAAAGCATATACCAAATCTCCTTCATTAAACTTAACGCTTCTTCGCTTCAGATCTGCAGAGCGTTTATACTTCTCATTTGCCTTCGCCAATCGTTCCTGAACGATTTTATGACATTCAGTCAATCCATCAACAAAATCAACTGCTCGTTTAACCGTCCACTTTGGTTGTGGTACTACCGTTAAGTCCAACGGTCCCTTTGGCAAACTAGAATATACAATTTGGAATGGACTGAATCCAGTACTTCGGTTCACTGCATGATTGTGTGCAAATTCTGCTTGACACAATTTCATATCCCAACTCTTCAGATTGTCTTGCACAAGACATCTCAACAAATCTCCCAATGATCTGTTCACAACCTCGGTCTGTCCATCCGTTTGCGGATGATAAGCGCTGCTAAAGTTCAACTTCGTTCCCACCATCTTCCACAAACTTAGCCAAAAATGACTCAGAAAACGAGTATCCCTATCCGATACAATAGATTCTGGCAATCCATGAAGTCGATAGATTTCTTTGAAAAATAACTGAGCAACATGCATAGCATCTGTCGTCTTCTTACAAGCAATAAAATGTGCCATTTTCGAAAACCGATCAACCACCACATAAATGGAATTATTACCACGCTGTGTTCTCGGCAATCCCAATACAAAGTCCATACTCACATCAACCCATGGTTTAGTTGGTACAGGTAACGGCATATATAATCCAGCATTTGTAGCGGTTCCTTTCGAAACTTGACAAAGATGATATCTCTCCACGAACCTCTCAACTTCTCGCCTCATAGACGGCCAATAGTAAGAATAAGAGATCAATTGTAAAGTTCGATCTCTGCCCACATGTCCTTCCTCATGTAACTCCTTCACAATCTTTAATCGTAAGCTGCAATCGGGTATGCATAATCTATTCCCTTTAAACAGAAAACCATCTATCAATACAAACTCATCCGTCTCTCCCTCCTTGACTTTATCAACAAACTTTGCAAAGTAAGGATCATCGGCAAATAACTCCGGTAACACATCAAACCCCGTTACTTGAACCTTCATTGTTGTTAACAAATGATTCTTTCGGCTCAATGCATCGGCAACTCGATTTGTAATTCCTGATTTATGCTTTACCACAAATGTGAATTGTTGTAAGTATGCAATCCATGAAGCATGCCTTGCTGCAATCTTGTCCTGTCCCTGCATATGTTTCAATGCTTCATGATCAGTATACAAAACAAATTCTTTATGAAACAAATAATGTCTCCAATGTTTCACGGCTTGCACGATAGCATAAAACTCCATATCATATGTATTATATCTCATCTTTGCTCCTGAAAGCTTCTCATTGAAATATGCAATAGGACGTCCTTTCTGACTTAACACCCCTCCAATTCCAACCTTGGATGCATCAATATGTAATTCGAACAACAACTGAAAATCCGGCAACACTAGAATGGGTGCTGTCGTCAAAAGTTCTTTGATTCTATCAAAAGCGAATCCGGCTTCCTCCGTCCATGAAAATTGCTTCCCTTTCATACAATTGGTGCCATCACGCTACTGAAGTGTGGAATAAACCTTCGGTAGAATGATGCCAAACCATGGAAACTTCTAACATCGGTTATCGTTCTCGGTTGTGGCCAATTTCTGACTGCTTCAACTTTATTCTGATCAACCTGTATTCCTCCTCCCGAAATAACATATCCCAAGAATAAAACCCTATGCGTCATGAACACGCATTTCTTCGTTGCAGCATAAAATTATTCTTGTCGCAGAACCATCAACACTTCTCTCAGATGTTGCAAGTGTTCTTCTGCGTTTCCACTGTATATCAGAATATCATCAAAATACACTACCACAAACTTCCCAATAAATGGTCTAAAAATTTGATTCATCACTCGCATAAATGTACTCGGCACATTTGATAAGCCAAATGGCATTACCAACCATTCGTATAGACCCTCTCTGGTTTTAAAAGCAGTCTTCCACTCATCACCTGGTCTAATACGAATTTGATGATATCCGCTCTTCAAATCAATCTTTGAAAAGATAGTTGCCCCACTCAAGTGATCTAGCAAGTCATCCAACCTTGGCATTGGAAATTTATACCTCACTGTGATCTTATTCAATGCTCTACTGTCTGTGCACATCCTCCACGTTCCATCCTTTTTGGGTACCAATAAAGCTGGTACAACACAAGGACTTAAACTCTCCTGCACACGCCCCTGTTCAAGCAACTCTTCCACCTGCTTTCGCAACTCCTCATGCTCTTTTGGACTCATTCTGTAGTGTGGTCTATGAGGTAACACAGCTCCTGGAACAAGATCAATTTGATGTTGAATGTCTCTCAACGGCGGTAACTCCGTTGGTAACTCTTCTGGAAATACATCATCAAACTCTTCCAGTACTGGTTTTACTTCTTCAGGTATTTCCACCACTTCTTGACTTTCCCGTCCAATCAACAAGTATACTTCAGACTCCTCTTCAACTTCTTTAACAAACTCTTTCAAAGATAACAAAGTTTTCAGTTCTTTAATCTCTTCTGACTTACTCTCTCCTTGATGTCTCTTCTTTGGAACTAAGATAATCTTCGTACCTTCAAACATAAAACTGTAACTATTAGTCCGACCGTCATGCTGTACTGCTCGATCATACTGCCATGGTCTTCCCAAAAGTAAATGACAAACATCCATCTCTACTACATCACACCAGATCTCATCTTTGTATTTCTTCCCAATAGAGAATGGAACACGAACTCGTCTATCCACTTTCACCTCTCCTCCTTTTCCCAACCATGCTAACTTGTATGGATTCAGATGCTTCTCTGTCTTCAACTTCAATTTTGTTACAGCCTCGGTTGAAATGATATTGTCACAGCTTCCCGCGTCAATCACAAATTTACACAACTTCTCCAGTATAGTACATGTCGACTGAAAGATATTACTCCTCAACCAACTAGCTTCTTCTTACTTCGGTGTCAAGCATGATCTTCTTAGCATTAGATTACAACCTTCATTTCCTGACGCAACATCCTGTTCATCCTCCTCAACTGGACTAGAATGATCTCCATCAACATCCTCATCCTCAATTTCTGCCATCATGGTTCTCTTCTTTGGCTTTGGACACTCATTGCTTTTATGACCCATCTCTTGACAATTGTAACATTTGAAACCATTGTTAACCTTCGCCTTCTCAGCCTCCTTCACTGCTGGTTTGCTGATAGGTTTAGAAACATTAGAGCTTCCACTAACACCCTTCACTTGATTGTTGGAACTAGTAAACACACCACCTCCTCGTCTACCCTGCTTCTCCCAAGCCAACGCCTTTTGATGTGCTTCCGCCACAGATCTAGGATCGAACATATTCACCATATCCTGAATTTGCATTCTCAATCCCCCAATGAATCTAGCGGTCAGTTGTTCCTCCGTCTCCATAATATCATTTCTAGCAATGAGTTGATAAAATTCATTAGTATAGTCATTAACAGACTTTGTTCCTTGCCTTAGATTTTGCAACCTCTGATACATAAGCGACTGATAGTTATAAGGTAAGAATGTAGCTCTCATCAGTTTCTTCATCTTTTCCCATGATTCAACTTTTGACTTCCCCATTCGTTCACGCGTAAGTTTAGTTTGCTGCCACCATGCCAAAGCTCTACCCCTCAACCTTGTAGCAACCAACTTCACTCTCCGATGTTCTGGAACTTCCTTGAAGTCAAAAATCTCTTCAACATTAGCCATCCAATCTAGAAACTCCTCAGCCTGCATACCACCTTTGAATTCAGGAATTTCAGTCTTCATCCCCGACTCCCACTTGTGATCATACTCAGAGTAATTTTTTCCTTGGCCTCGTCCTTGTCCTCGAACACTACCACCGTCATACTCCTCTTCAAAATCAGAAGTATATCGATGTCGATCCTAACCACCAACATCTCTACTACCATCACGTCTTCCACCAACATCCCTTCTATCTCCATCCCTCCGATCTCGACCACTTACATTCCCATCACCAACATTCCTATAAGAATCTCGATCCATACTTCTATGATTACTATCGATACTTCTCTCTCGATTTGAATGTGGCGAAGCTTTACTTCTCCCATGATTAGATTCAGGTGAAATCCATCTCTGATTTTGATTCATCTCCAACATCATCTTCTCTATTCGACCAATCCCTTCATTGAGCTTCTCATTAAAGTTCTCGTTAATTCTTTGTTCCATCTCGTCAACTTCTTCTCTTCTATACAAAGCTTCAATATTTTGATGTCGATTAGCACTTCTCGGCGGCATGATTTGAAACTTCACAAACACTTCAATTCTCGGCTTTGACCTTCAAACGATACCAAATGATGTACACGGCCTTCACTTGATCTCGGTTATACTTCACTCTTCAAGTTTTGGCGTGCAAACTCCCACGGCCAAATTCAAACAATTTTCGAACTTTGATCCAAAATGAAATGGATCGAAAACTCCAACTTTGTTGCAATTTGCGATGAACACGATGAACAACAACTTCTCTAAAAGATATAGATTCGATCTCCAAACTTCAGTACAAAGTCGAACAACTTCACTCTTTGCTCTCGGCCTTGAATGGTATAGCTCGGCTCGACTTTATCCCTTTAAATTTCTTCAAAGAATTGGCTCCAAGACTCGATTTAGCTATGATTGGCTAAAACAAGCTCTGATACCAAAATGGTGCAGCAGTGGAAATAACAAAATGATGATTCTGTGAAAGTAGCGATCGATGGAATGAAGAATACTGAATTGGCCAAATTCGTTAATCCGAAGATACCGAATTCTAGATATCCCAAACACGTTGATAGCGCACTATACCGTGTTTAAAGATCTGCGACTCTTCGCACGTTAATCTAGCGCACTAGATTCCGTGAATCGGCTTCTGCAGTCGTTGAATCGAGCGCACTCGATTAACCGAAAGAGGAGATAGGAGATTACACTCAACTACCAATTTGGCGAAAGCACAAAGCTAACAAAACAAGAGTTTTATTCAAATCAACTAAACTATTACAAATGGCACCACCGGCCTATTTATAGAAGTTACAACTCACACAAAACAAAAATGTACAACACTTATGTCGGCACCGACTCATAGCCTACGACTTACGACTCAACAGCTCCGACTTAACAACAGCTCCGACTCAAACAAGGTCGTTAATGACTTAACAAATCAACACACCTTATTTACAAAGTACACGACTCACACGACTCACGACTTATAAAGAACGACTTAAAGAAACTCAGACATCCTCGACATATGACTTAAGAAAATACATATATTACAATGTCACGACATATGACTGAAAATCTGACGATTAATCAATGTTCACGAGTTATCCGGTGTCGCGACTCATGACTCAACAATAGACGACTTAACCTAGTTCACGACTTAAGGAGACCAAACGACTTAACTAAGTCGTAGGTCGTAGACGACTTATCTTAAGTCGTTGATTTTCTGCTTCAGTATAACTTGCTTCTCCTATTTCATTCTTGTTGAGTCGCGGACGACTTATAGCCGCTTCGTTAGGTTGCGAACTCAAAGCCTCTTCCCCTTCTGGTTTCCAGTTAGGTCGTGGTCGACTCAACACATTTCTCTTAAGTCGTAGCCGACTTAAGCCTTCAACTCGTGCATTTCCTTTGTTATCTCGTGGCGTTCCTTTGAGTCGTGGATGACTCAAGTCTACCTCCTTAAGTCGTGTACGACTTATATACCCTTCCTTAAGTCGTGTACGACTTATGTCTTGCGCTGCATCACTATTCCTTCATCATTCTAAAATCCAACATCTTCTAATCGTCACATGCAAATAATTATGTATAACACTTGCCATTTGAAGTATGTTTTGTGAATATAGAGCATAAATTATTTAGAGAATGCGACCAAACCCTTAGTTGAATAAATGCTTTACTGCATAAATCATCTCTATGGAGAGCCATTTCATTCAATGAACACTTTAATTTCACCGAGTCATTAAGTCTCGTTTTTCCAATCGATATAATTTCCTAAACTTTATTATCTAAAGCAATCATCTTTTCCAATGAGTACTCCATTTACAAATAGGTAAACTGGTATCCATAATCTACCAAAATCTAATTGAAATCAACACAATGCAAAAAATTATTGAATAAATCATCGAAAATGCCAATTTCTGTCGCTCGGTACTGAATGATAGGCATTAACCAATAGAATTAGTATAAGTACTCTAGTACTTAGCCAATTTATGGCACATGTCGCCTTTAATGCTGTTGATATCGACTTCCTTCACCATGGTGTTCTAATAACTTGACCATATCTCTTTAATTTGCTAAATAAGGATCTGATTCCTTCAAGTGGTTGACTCGCCATCTAAACCCTTGCCAATTCACATCAACATCACTTTGATTTGTATCCACTTCATTGGTCCCTAATTTGGGGTCGATTAACCATAGCAGCACCAATGTGTTGACTTGAGGCCTACTCTGTGTTGGTTTGATTCCATATAGCCATATTAAAAAATATTGCATTAGATCCACATAAATTCCAACACAATGGATCAATCGTCGAAACCCTTCATTGACTGATGTAGGTTGAATGCGTTGATTGTGGGAAATTTGTTGATTTTGATCGCTAGACAATCCAGGGATATACATTCCATGATTGTTTGCCTTCACTATTCTAGAATATATAATTTCCTAGAAAATGCAACCCCTCTTCAGGAAAAGACTAGTTAAGAACAAGAGTTCCAACCTACATGGGTTAATCCAAGATTAATAACGTAGTTCCTATACGTTAATAGTTACCATACAACGTATTGTTCTATCATGTGTTAGGAACTCATTCGCAAGCACAGACTAGCATTCATATCATATAGCTTACTACCGCGTGCCATACATCAAGTATGGCATAAATGCACTTCTAAGACAGTACATGTAATTAGTCGATGTACATGGTCCGATGAGTCAAGTTGGGCATTATACATCAACTGCACCATGGCATATTATACACTATAATCATTTGCATATATATAGGAATTATTAAGTAATGGTACCTTATATTACACCTAACCTTTGAGTTTGTGTTCAACTTAGACACCACAAATTGACTTGTGACATTCCACCAGATCTGCCACTATAGTGACCGCTTCCACATCAACTTCTCTTATATTCGCGTCGAGTTCTGTTGTGACTTCCACTTTTGCAGCCGCCATCGGACCATCCATTGCCCCTAGTGCGCATGCGGTTGTCATTCCAACTATTGGTATTACTAATCTTCATGTAGAGGTTGATCCTCTTAAGGAGGTGCTACCAAAGTGAGTTTCTAAACTACATAATCTGCCAGATTCTCCTTTGTCTGGTCCGCCATGGAAGATCACCTCCATATATGCCTGAAGCATGGAATCCCTAAAGTTGAAGTTCGATTTCCATAAATGTTTGAACAAACTCATAACCCATACACAGTACATTGCTTATAGTCGATATATGTGCCTTATCAATGTGGTTTTGGCATTTAAGTTGTTTTTTGTCAAGTTCTCCACACATTTAATGATTTATCCTATGAAATTTCATCTGAAAGCAAATACAATGCTTCTCGGTCTTTACACGCTTTTTGTCCCCTGCCTCAACCAAGCTTCGGAGATTGCGGAGATTTGCTCTCACTACCATATCAAGTGGAGATCACCAAACACTTCTTATTTACCCTACAAGGGGAAACACGTTTTCCGACGGCCAAAAACCGTCGGCGGCCGTCGGAAGCCGTCGGCCGCCGTCGGAGAAAGCCGCCGAAAATGACTGTGTCGGGAAGCAGTATTTCCGACGGCTTCCGACGGACGCTGTCGTATCCATTTCCGATGGATCCCGACGGTTTCCGGCGGGCATCGGTAAACGTTGGAAGCTGTCGGAAATGTTAAGTTACAGGCCGCCGGTATTCGTCGTGATCCGTCGGAAATTTTGACCGATAAGTCGTCGGAAGCCATCGGAAGCCGTCGGAAATTTGGTTTTTTTTAAATTTGCTGCAAATTTAGCCTTCCAACCACATTTCTCTTCCGAACACTATAATATCAATACTGCACAATCCAATATACAATAATCCAACCAAATATCCAAACCCAAACTACAAAATATTCAATAAACACACAAATAAATAAAATTACATCAAAATAAAATAAAAAATATAAATAACCATTCCAACATTAACAATAATCCTAACAATAACTGTTCTACCATGTTGTTAATACACAAATTCATCAATATTCTCATACACGTCCTCATGCAACCATAGAACCAAGTGTGTCAAACATAATTATACATAAATCAACAATTACCTACGCCGTCTACTAAATCATTCTAAATTAAAACAAAACATGCCTGAACGAACAAGCAAGCAAGCAAGTAATGAATCAATCTCCTGCAGATACAGAGTCAGCCGAGGAAGGAAAGCGACCACCACCCTACTGCCGCATGTACTCTAACAACTGTGCGGTGTGCATGGCCTGTTGGTGGTTCTGCTCCTTCAACTGGGAAACTCTAGTCCGTAATTCTTCTATATCTGCTAGATCGCTCTGAGGACTACTCCGCCGTCCCCTACTCTGACTACTAGACTGCAATAATTGAAAAATAAATAAAATCCAAGTTTATTGTTTTGAAAAGGTGAAAATATCATATTTTAAGTATTTTAAGAAAAAGTAAATTATTTACCGCTAAATTCCCAAATCCGTAACGTTGACCATGCTCTGCTGGATCCATAACGGACTCAAAAATAACGTCTTCCTCATTGGTCGTCAACTGATCTCGACCCGTGTCAGCAAGGAGTTTCTGCCGCTGCTCCATAAACTTCTCCTGTATTAACAAATTAATAATATCATATCTTATGCCATCATAGTTTAACAATTAAAACAATTACTAATACTGAATAAAATGACATATGCTTACATGGCTTTTGCTGGATTTATCGTCCTGCCATGTGTACGAAACAGTCCCGTCTGGATTAACATGCTCGACAACATGCGTACGGGTGAACACGTCCATATAGCTGACAAGACCATGTGACTCGGCTTCCTGAAGTTGATTGTTACATACAATTATTATACATTTAAAATCATATAGTATAAACTATTTACATTTATTATTCAGTAAATTTAATAACTCTTGCCGATACTGCTGAAACGACTTCGATCCTCCGCGATGAGTGACGGGATTCTTATTTCTATTTGCAGAGTTTCTATCCGACTCTGCCTGTACATTCAAAATTTGATACATTATTTTTCGATCACGTCAAATTAATAATTCAAAAAAATTAGTATACTTGCCTTCGCCTCGTCCGTCTCCCAGTATCTCAACCAAGCTTGCCACACGCTCTCTACCATCCACCGTGGTTTCTTACAAGATTTATTAATCTCAAATATCATATCCCTGTAGTTCTTGTGCATCTTCTTCATCCAGTATGCTCGTGCCAGTATCATATCGTCTGTCTGGATGTCTATCTCAGCCTGTGTTAAAAAAAATACACTTTAAATGATATAAACAGTAGAAAAACGACAAAAAAATATCCATACTAGGACATCCTGCCATATGCACTCTATGATGTAAGGAGGGATGTTATCCCACTTCGGCCAGCAAGCACTCATCCTACTGCGATAGGCAGCTTTAGAGACGTCCAGCACAACCTTAGAGGGAAGTAGGTCGAACCCCTTGTTTTTAAGTACGATATAGATAAGTACGTACGTATATCATAGAAAAAATAAGATGCTGAATAAAATTTAATTCTTACCCATCTGCTCTAGGGACTAACGATACAACTGCACGCTGTGGCTCTTGCGATGGGCCACTGCCATCGCCTCCTGACGATCGAGAAGAGCTCCTACCCCTACATGACATATTGATAAACCTGTGACATATACACATCATTATATAAGAGAATAAAAACATGATAATTAATATATTTCATATGAAAATGACATCAACGGTATAAATTGCTTAATTAATGACTGAAATGGAAATAGAAATAAAAGTGTGTTATACCTGATTTATAATGGGTGTACTATTCCAACGATAAGCAGAGTTCATTGAATTTTAAATAAAAATTGCTAAATAAATGACAAATGGAAATAACATAAGACATGCAAACAATAGTAAACGGATTTGGTTTCATAGTTACATCAATTTCATAATACATCAAGAATTCAACATAGTTACATCAATTGCAAAAAACAGATTTAGATTTATATCAGTCATCATCGTCTTCTGATTCAGATTTGGTCTCGTTTTCGACGATATTTTCCTCTACACTGTCAAACTCTTCTACCAAAACATTTTATTCATCGATCAAAGGACCAAAATCTGTATGATCGTCTGTAATTATTATTTCGTTATTTTGCTCAAGATCTGCCTGATAAGCTTGTTCGTCCGGAATATTCTTCCCATCGAATGTGAATCTGGCCTTTGTTTTAAAAACTGCAAACCAATCTGCTTTATCTCTTTTTAGAGACGGATAAGGAGCGTAATAAACTTGCAATGCTTGTTTGGCTAGTACAAAAGGATCATACTTGTGATAGTGCGATGTATGCTTTATTTCGATAAGATTATAATCCTTGTGCACATTAATTCTAGAACCTGGAACATTACTAAACCAATTGCATCTAAATAGAAACATCTCCTCCACAGGTCGTGAGAAATATGTCAGTTGCAAAATTTGTGTCAGAACGCCATAAAAATCATTTAAATGATTTTCTGGATCGTCACTACCTTTAACAAATACACCAGTATTATTTGTTAATTTTTCTGCACCGTATTCTTTGGTGTTAAATTTATATCCATTGACGAAATATATTGGATATGTCTTGACCACTCTTTTTGGTCCCATCGCAAGATGTTTCAACCCTTCGTCAACAACACAATTTCTCGGCTCATAAACTTAATTTGAAAACCAACCGGAAAATTCTTTGCTGAGATCTCAGTTCGGATGTTCACGTTCATAAACACTGTTTATATAAACAAATTATTACATTAGGTTACACACGCGCATGCATTATAGAAAAGAATAAAACAAAAATTATTATTTCAGATTACCTAACAAACGGTGCAACCTTGGCACAATTTAGAAGAATATAATTGTGTGCTACATGAAGATCTCTATCGTCTAACCATATTTCTACACATTTTCCAAAAGGCCGACCATGTTGTCTAAAAATAGATAACATTGCTTGAGAGGACTCTTGTTCGTCGCCTTCGTCATTACGAGGAACACTTTCAAATGAAATATTCACATGGTCACTGAAATAGTGAGAGAAAAAGAACGAAGCTTCTTCTTCGATGTAAGATTTACATATCGAACATTCAACTCGTGCTTTTTGCCTCACTTTTTTCTTCAGATGATTCAAATATCTATGCAAAATTAATTTATATTAACTTCATCTTTCAAATGCAATTAAATTATGTTATAACATATTACATACCTCTCAAATGGATACATCCATCCATATTGGACAGGACCTCGAAGTCATGCTTCAGATGGGAGATGAACAGGTAAATGTTCCATCACATTAAAAAAACCTGATGGAAATATTTTCTCTAATTTGCAAAGTAATATAGGAATGTCCACTTCAAGTTTACATAAACGTTGCACTTTTAAAGTAGTCGAACAAAGCTCTTTGTAAAACATACTAAGCTCCGTTACTACCTTCCAAACTTTTAACGACAGTAGTTCTTTGAACATTACGGGAAATAAATTTTCCATCATTATGTGACAGTCGTGACTTTTCATTCCGCTCAATCTACCATTTTTAAAGTCAACACATCTACGAAGATTTGATGATATCCCATCAGGAAATCTTAACCCTTCCACCCATTTTAACACAGTTTTAACTTGATTATTATCTAATTCGTAACATGCTTTGGGTTTTTTACTGTCATTTGGTTTCATATGAAGCTCAGGACATTTGCATAATTCTTCTATATCACGTCTTGATTTCAAATCATCCTTCGTCTTCCCTTTCATATTCAAAATTGTGTTAAAAACATTATCAAATACATTTTTCTAATTGTGCATCACATCTATGTTATGGCGAAGCAGATGATGTTTCCAATACGGCAACTCCCAAAAAATAGTTTGTTTGCACCAGTTATGAACAACTGATTTGCCTTCAATTTCTGTTTTCTCGCTAGTTTCATATATCTTTGGATAGTCCTTAACAAGTTCATATATGTCTTCGCTTGACCGTATCGTCGGTGGTTGTCTGGTTTCTACTCTATTAGCTAAAAAGTTTTTCTTGTCTCCTCTGAAGGGATGATTTACATGGAGAAAATATCGATGACAGTCAAACCATGAATTTTCTTACCATGAGGTAAAGAAAATGCTCGTGTTTCATCCATGCAATATGGACATGCTAGACGACCAGCAGTACTCCATCCCGAAAGCATTGCATAGGCAGGAAAATCACTTATAGTCCACAACAAAGAAGCAAACATACGAAAATTTTTCTTCTTGGACACATCGTATGTTTCTACTCCTTCGTTCCATAGTATTTTTAACTCCTCAATCAACGGTTGTAAATATACATCGATTCCTTGTGTCGGATCGTCGGGGCCAGGAACGACAACAGTAAGAAACATATATTGCGTTTTCATACACATCCATGGAGGTAAATTATACGGTGTGACGATAATGGGCCAAGATGAATATTTAGAACCAAATTGAGAAAATGGAGAAAAACCGTCCGTACATAATCCCAATCTAACATTTCGACTCTCCGCTGCAAAATTTGGATACGTTTTATCGAAATGCTTCCATGCTTCTTCATCGGCCGGATGTGTCAACGTACCCTCTTCCTCTGTTCTCACGCTATGCCACCTCATATTAGACGCAGTTATAGAAGATGCATATAATCTTTGAAGTCTTGGAGTTATGGGTAAGTAGTGCATACGCTTGTACGGAACTTCCTTCCCCTTCTTTTTTCTTGGTTTGTATCTCTCCTGGTTACAAACTTTACAATTTCTAAGGTTTGCGTCTTCTTTCCAAAACAACATGCATCCTTTTAAACATGTATCTATTTTCTGATACAGTAAACAAAAAGCCGACATAAGTTTTTTAACTTCGTAGTGATTTTCACACATTTGATTATCGGGCAGCATATGTCTTTTTGCATCTTGTACAACAGCCGTAAACCCAGCTTCAGTGATGTTGTATTTTGACTTCATCGCAATGTATTCTGCGATTACTGACAGCTGAGTGTCGCTTTTACAACCATCCCAAATAGGTTTCTTAGCTGCATCTAGTAAATCATAAATTTTTTTAGCTTCAATATTTGGTTCTTCAACATTTCCATCATCGTCGTCAACTTCAACCATAGGAAACATTGATCGTGCTGCATCTTCGACCAAATTTTCTATACGGGTCGTTGAAACTGTTTCGTTAACGACACTTTCAGACTCTACAGAAGTATTTGCTACAACTTCTCCATGCTGATCCCAAACATAATATTCGGGTGTGAAACCGTGTTGGCACAAATGAACTTTCACGATATCTGGTAACAAATACTTCAAATGTCTACACCTACTACACGGACAATGAATTCTAGATCGTTTCCGTTATTACTTAAAGCGAATTCAACAAACACGTTTATACCATTATAAAAATCTTCTTTTATTGAGTCCCTCAGTCCTTTTCTTTGGTACATCCATCTCCTCCGATCAACAAAATAATCAATCATTTTTCCTATTTGACAAAATGAGAAGTTCAAAATTTAATATTTATTTTGAAGAATACAAATTCGAAAAAGATTATTTTCATGGTCATATAATATTTTGAATTTAAAGAACAACTTCACAAATTTAAAAATATTTTCAAATAGGGCACATTTTATTTTTTAACGTAACGATTTAAAAATATATATAATTTTTTTTTCATTGGTCAGGCATCCTACTTCCCATTACAAACACAGTAAGCATTTACATTTCGTATATTACTTCGTCTCAAACGATTCAACAAAATTTCGACAGCATTTCCCTTTTGCTCCATGCATTGTACACAAATGCGTGTACGTAGGAAACAAAAAAGAAAAGTTAGGCCAAAATTTTATGAACCGTTTAAGACGAAGTAGTATGCAAAATGTAAATGCTTACTGTGTTCATAACTTGTCCAATACAGGGACAAATCCGACAAACATTGTACCAGATGAATATAAATGGTCGTTTTTCGAAAAGAACGACTATTTATACAACGATCATGTACAACACTCGTCAGACGGGGCCAAAAACTCTCTAAGGGACATTTGTCAGTTACATGCGCGCATTTTACAAAAAAATACAGTTTTACTCACTGTTCACATTTACAAAAATAT
Source organism: Allium fistulosum (assembly GCA_030737815.1). NCBI lineage: Eukaryota > Viridiplantae > Streptophyta > Magnoliopsida > Asparagales > Amaryllidaceae > Allium > Allium fistulosum. The sequence goes on from CM060903.1 coordinate 1,032,363,769, forward strand.
ATATTAATTTAGCACATTTATTCAACGTATTACATCAACTTAAGGCTATTTTAACATTTTTGTCATTTTTCAATACACACAATTATAATTTAGAGTAATGCATTTTTTTGTTTCATAAGTAAATACGCGCACAATATAATACTCCTAATTCATTCAATCAATTTATCTTATTCCAAATAACGTATACAATCGTCGAATCAAGGCATACACAACAATTTACATATACATGAACAACCACAAATTATACGTGTTTTTCACAATTTCACGATAAAAGATGAAATCGGTATACCATGTGATGCTATAAACCGTTATTACGCTATTGGAAACAATTGCAATCACTAATTCATCCTAATTTATCAATTTATGCAAATCTAGAATTAGGGTAAAATTGAATTTTTCATAAAAATAAGATATTATACCTGAGATTAAGAGTAATGGAGGTTGATTAGGGAGCCTTGGAAGATCCGAAAGCAAGAAATTAGGGATTGGAAGTTTGGAGGTTGAATTTGGGGGTTTTTTGGTGGAATTTTCATATGAAGAGGAGGAGGAAGAAAGCTCTTGGCTGGAGCTATAATCGCAGATTTCCGACGGCTTCCAACGGCCGCCGACGGCCCGTCGGAAGCCGTCGGAAATTTGCCGTCGGAAGCCGTTGGCCCTGGCTGTCGGTTTTAAGCCCTTTTCTAGTAGTGTTATTCCTTGAAACCCTCGCTCTTATTGTGTTGTGGTCAACATTCATTACAAGAGGAATTAATTCTAGGATAGTTACTTATTGATGAAATGCTCCCCAATGGCTCTCTAGATGTAAGTTCTCCACCTTATATGCTGAGTTTTCAATTCTAACTCTTCTTCACTCACGTTTCATACGAGTAGTTATCAATTGCAGATATTCCTTTGAGTGTCAAGAGTGATGCTCTACTATGAATGGTCACCAATCTTAAGGAAATTTCTAAAGCCAAATTACAAATATCCATTTTATCTGACTATATTTAGGCTTTGCACCTACTACCTAGTTCATAATGGTCCCACAATCTTCTGTGATCATCCTCGTTCTAAAGATAGAAGATGGGAGCTATACCGTCCCAACGTGGAAGAGCACCATCTTCTCCATATAAACAAACTCGACCGAGACCAAGAATAATAAAAGAAGAAGAAAAGGAGAAAAGAGAAGATACTAAAGAAGAGGAGGAAAAGTGGGAGGAAGTGGAAGTAGGAGAAAGTGATGACTCTGATGAGGAGTCTACAGAAAACGAGAAAGAAAATTATCACGAGTTTCAAATCCCCATTCCCTAGTAGAAACATCTCTACAAGGACGTCACTAAGGCCGAGCTATGATGTTCATCAAGCCATATCTAAAGAATTCATGCCATTATTCCTGAAGTTGACAATGTCGCTGGTCCTTCTGAACATTGTACCTTCAATGACCTCGAAATCCTAAACTTTGTCTTCTCTGATTTTGTTAGGTCTATGGAACTCCTTATGGAACAAAACCCCACCGAACCATATACTACTACATGGGTGGGGGTGTGGGGAACGAGGGTTAAAGTTACCAGCTCGAACAAATAACACTCATAGTCTATAGCATAAGTAGAACTACATTGCACAATTCATTAAAAAGGTGTGCATTTGCATATATCTACATTATAGTTTTCCTTAATCCATATATCCATTCTAGTACCATTTTTCCCTAATATATTGGTGATATGAGATGTTGTAGTAACACTAAAGCTCTATGCCAAAATATAAGCAAGCAATTGGAGTCCATCTCTCCTCCAAGGGGTACCTCTTTTCATTGTAATATGATCGCAAGAGGGATAAAAGAGAATAACCTTATATTGACTCTTACTCCCAAACATATTGCTGCATCACCAATCTTCAAAAGTCTTAGGTTAGCATCCCAAACACCCATCATCACTCCTCAAAAACTAGGAGGATACATTCTCCAAGAAGGCACTCTCCCACATGCCAAAGGGTCGCTATAAATAGTCCATCTGTGTGCCTACTACTACCCATTCTTCTTCTAGCACTTCCGCTTCTTAGAGCAAGGGCCCTTCCTCTCTTTCTACTTCCCTTCATATGTCCACCACTATGACTCCTTTTGTCAAGCCATCGTCTCACCACATAAGCCCCTAGTTTAAGGGGCTATTAATAATTATAGTCCATGCTACTGTCTCCTTAGCATCTGCAACCACCTTTGGGTCGTAGGTTTATTAAGAGCTTAACATTAGTGGAGTTTCATTACTATATACTCTTGAATCATTCCCAAAGGGCACTATGGGAGCTTCAATCGATACAATCAGGACACCATAGGAGAGTACAACTCCTTCCGTAGGCTGGCCAAGCACCTCTGCAACATGAACTAAATCAACTAGACTCTTATTGATGAAAAAGAAGGCTAGATCCAAGCTGATGAGAAAATAATTATAATACCCCTTAATTATGATAATTATTTTTTGGGGCATTTCTAACAACTTTATTTAACAAGGGTAAAATTATAATTGTACAAAAAAATAGTAGAATAAAGGAGCTGCGCCATTCCACAGATCAGATTTTCTGATCAATTTCGACTATAAGAACATCAGAATCAGTGTTTGTATGAAGGAGTTACATAAGTTTTAAGTTACGAATTCACATGGGCTGAAATGAGTTAAAAGTACAGCAATAAGAATTTGAAGTCGAATGGCCCTTCCCCACTCTATTACATAAACTGGAAACTGATGTACATACACTTCATTTTCCCATTTCATCTTCTTCTTCCCCATAACCCCTCTCGTATAGCAAACTTCAAAACCCCATCACTCCCTCATTTCTTTACCGAATCACATGAAATTTATATCAAAATAACGAGCATGGCGAGAGCAACGCGTAATACAAATATCAAGTCAAATTAAGAAGATTCTAAAACCATCTACTTTAGGTCAATGGTGGAATTGGGTGAATTCTCGTCAATTGATAGGCTTGGATCATTGCTATGTGAGTGGAATCCACATAATTTACTTAAAATGTGATTATACATTTATAATGTTGTTTTTTGTCTACCTCTAGGGGTAATTCTAAATTAGTTAATGTGAAATCACTATTTAAATGAAATTAAATCAATGAGTTAGTGAAAGAATATATAAAATGAGATTCTTGTACTATATGGAGAGTTAATATGTTTTGGTGATTATTATCCCACTTTTTGGCAAGGCGTAATATCATCGACTTGGCTAGGAATGGATGGTTATCGGACTTAAGGATCGATCGTATAAAATACTATGGACAATGGTCGGGCAAATTTGGATCGAGCCCCAATCGAGGTGCAATTGGTATGGAGTGACTGGCATAGCCCCATGAAGTTACATTTCAAATTTGGAGTCGATCGGAGTTCATATGCTTGAGTTATGGACGAAGCAAGCATTCATATGGATCGATCAGGAACGTTCCATAAAACAGCTCAAATCAGCGGAGATCGATCGATTTCTCAAAATCCACACGGCCAATTCAGTTGAAATTCTTAGAGCATCAGTATATTGAAGATTGAAGCCCACAAAAACGATAGTAGGTCAAGACCTGGAGATATGAAGATAGTCGATCGTTATTTGCCAATCCTTCACAACAATCAGTGTATTTCAATGAACGTTCCAAATGTAGCAAAGGTTGATCCCTATCTCGCAATCTACAACTCAGAATGACTTCATATTTTAGGGACAAGTTCAAGAAGCATGTGGAACCCCTTAAAAACGATCGCACATAAATTAGAGGCAAAAATAACGATCGTTGAAACTTTGTCCGATCGTTCCAAGATATCAAGTTAGGGCCACCGATCGTTATTATGGGTCTCTATGGACCTAGAGAGCCTTCTACCAAAATCTTAGCGAAATATCTCATCATCTCTCCCTATAAATACAGGCCTTTTGGTTCATTTTCAAGATCTTTACGCTGCTTGTTACTCTAGACTCCATTGTAATCAAGTGTTAACTTTTTTCTACTGATGTAATCAAATTTAGAAGTGATTAATAAAGGATAATTTTCAAAGTGGACGTAGGCATACAATGCCGAACCACTATAAATATTTGTATCTTTGATTATAGATAATTCTCTGTTACTTGTTGATTTATCTACTCAATTTAATTTGATTTTTCTTCACTTACCTCTCTACAAAAATCTATTCTTGGGTGGTTGTGACCAATTTAGTTCCAAACATTTTGGTGCTTTCATTGAGAGCTCTGCTTCTCAGTTTTTTAGGATCCCTTTGTTGCTAATGGATTAGATAAATCCCCCAAATGAGATCTGCAGTAATCTTCAAGAAGTTTCTCATACTACTCAGATTCAGAAATCTAAGCAGAGCTATTAATAATGGTGAGGAATATTAGATCTACTTCTCAAAACGTGGAAGGAAATGAAAATGCTACTATCCAACAGGGAGGCCCGAGCAGTCAACCAGCGAATGTGAATGCTAAAATAGTTGAAGTCCAGAAGCCAAGTTACTCTATTACGAGAGATGAATTCCAGAATCTGATGAGAGAGCTAACGAATAGCCTCGAGAGTTAAATTAGCAGATGCAAGCCAATATCGACCTAATGAACTAACTCACTCAGCAACAGGGGGGAAAAGCTAAGAGGGACCCCAACCCTTACTCGGCATCGGAAAGGTCTAGTTCATCTGATGGATATCATAGACATAGGCGTCGCAGAACAAACAGATATCATGCAGAAACTTTAGGGCGTCAACAGGCAGACCATCGTGGTCTGCGAGGAATGATCAGTGTTGATCCCTCCGCTAGAGAAGGGAACATAACTATGCATGGTGGAATACAAACCAGAGTTTCTACGGCTGCTTTGAATGATGGAATTCAGTTAAGTGTTAACCAAATGCTTCCCCGGAATGATGGCCAAATGAATTTATGAGATGCACATCGGGAAGATGGTAAACCGAGAAGGCGTGAAATGGCCCGTAGACGTCGATTGGACCATTCATGTGAGGTGGAGCACGACCACCGCTTGGCACTAATCATCCAAACACTGGACTTGTCGGCAATGGTCAGATAGTTAGTGAGAGAGAGCTAGGGCTTGACTAACGACGACTGGGGATCCCAAGAAGCCATACCTCATTAACTGATAATGTTCTACATGTGGAATATCCAAGGAGGTTCAACATGCCATCAATGCCTGCCTACGAGATAAAAACTGACCCCATGCAGCATATCATGAGATACGAATAGCTGATGGATTCTGCATGAGCGGATGATGTGACCAAGTGTAGATGCGACCAAGTTAATTAGTTTTTGGACTATGATATTGTTTGGATGTATATGTATATGCTAGCTTGTGTTTTAGCATTTGACTTGAATCCATGGATTAAAGTGATGTGTTTGGATTTAAAGTTGTGATCTTTTTGATGCATGATGATGATATAATTTAGTATTCATATCTTGGATATGTGATTAAATGGTTTGGAAGTTAGAACTTGATATGCTGAAACGGACTTGAGATCCATTTTGAAAATCAAATCGTTTACAAGTTTTAATTTAGTAAATGTTTTATTTTATTTTATTTTAGTTTCTAAATTTTGTTAGTTTTTAAAACTCTTTTAAATTATGTTTTAAAAGTAAGAAGAAGTGAAAAGTTACTAAAATAACAATTTTAGTAACTTAGAAAAGTAATTCTAAATTATTACATCCATAACAATAGCCGCTATGGTTGTATTACGAGAAATTTAACGATTTTCAAGTTTTAAAAGTGTACCATTTAAATGTTTTTGAAAAATCATTTACAAACTAAATTAGTAAGCATATAAGTTAATTATTACATAACTAAGTATGTTTTGATAATCAATTAATTTATTAATTAATAATTATTATTTATTTATTAATTCGTAATTAAGTTAAGTAATTAGTATTAATTAGTCTTACTTAAGTAAGGTTATTATTAATTAATTAATGAAGTTTCAATTAGTGATTAATAAAGTTAAGGGATAATTAAGTATTAATTTTTATATTAATCAAGTTTAATTATTTTAGTTGATTATTATTTAATTAGAGGTTAATTATTTAATTAATTATTATTTAATTAGAGATAATTATTAATTAATTATGATATAATCACTAATTAATTACAACTTAATTAAATTTCGTACTTAATTGTTTACGTTAATTAATGGTTAAACATATACAGTATTTTGGTTAGAAAATTTTTCAATTTTTTTTGTTGTTGTTCTTATCGGATGTTAATTATTTTTATAAAAGGCTTTTATTACAAATTAAAATTAGCGAGACATGAAACAATGGTTCAAAATCCTAGTTATAAATTTTACATAATTAAAATAACAATATGATTTGTAACGGCTATTTTAATCAACATTTCTTTTGGTCGCTAAATATATATATTTTTATTACTTTGATAAGGCAATATACTTATTTCTGGTGTTGATAAACTAAGATTAATTAAGGCTTAATTATGATTTAAATTTGATTTATTAAGATTTAATTAAGCTTTAATTTATAATTAAGCTTTAATTTACAATTCAAAATTAAGATTTAATTATTAAAAGTTATTCTAAAATTTATTGGTTATCTTTTAAGTTGATTATCTTTTATATGTGAATTGATTTTCAATCAAGGGATATCTTGTCTATGACATTAAGAACCAAACAAATGTGAATGAGTTATACTAAGTTGAATTTAATTGTGTGGATATCCATTTAGCGGAATAAAACACCGTTCTGCTAAATTATAAATTATTTGATTGTGTGGACATTCATTAAAAAAATAAATCCATGTTTGTTATTTTAGTAGCTTAGACATTTACTTATATGATTGATTGTTATTGGTTGATTCCCTTATACATATTTGCTTGTTATGTAAATACCTGTGTTATAACTTGAAAAGTAAACTCAGTTAAATGAGAATATTGTAGTCACTAAGCTTCTTTCTAACTTTTAAGGTCAATCATACTTTTAATAATGGTTTCAAGTTAAACAATAATTTTAGTAAAGGTGTTTTAGATAATCATTTTGTTTATCAAAGGAACCTAATTTATTAAGTGTATTAAAGAAGTTTTGTTTTAAATAAGGGTAATTTTTGAAAGAGTTTTTATAGATGATTTGGATATTTATAAAAGAATTGATGAAGGGTTTTGAATATTTATAAAGAAATTCTATATTGTAACTTGAAAACCAAACTCAGTTATTGGCTGATTCACTTTTGCTTGTTATGAAAATACCCGTGTTATAACATGAAATATAAACTCGGTTAAATGAGAACCATTGTGGTCACTAAGCTTCTTTCAGATTTTTAAGATAAATCATACTTTTAATAATGGTTTCAAATTAAGTAATTATTTTAGTAAAGGTGTTTTAGATAATCATTTTTTTATCAAAGGAACCTAATTTATTAAGTGTACTAAATAATTTTTGTTTTAAAAAAGGATAATTTACAAAAGTGTTTTTGTAGATGATTTGGATATTTATAAAAGAAGTTTGATAAAGGGTTTTGAATATTTATAAATAAATTCTGTAAAAGGATATTGGAGATTTATAAGGAGTTATATAAATGGTTTTAATATTTATAAAAGAGTTTTGTAAATTAACTTGGTGGTTTATAAATAGTTTTATACGTGGGTTTGTAATTTAAGTAAAGGAGATTTCATAAACAAAAAAAATTTGGCTAAAGAGTTTACTAAAGAAAATTTATAAAAGAATTTGAGATTTGATTTTCTTTAACTAACCTTCTTAATTTTGGTGGTATAGATGTCCATTCCACACTTAACACTGAAGGAATATTGTTTGAGGTTATCTTTATCTCCAATTTAAATAACATTTTGTTTTTATCCTTTAATATGATTTTGAACTAAGAAATCTTTCACAAATGTTATGTGAATATACATATGTCTGTGAGATAAGTATATGAATGTTTTGATAAATGTTTTGGAGAGAGATTTAAAATAAATGAAAGATTTATTTTGAGGCTTAGTAATTGCTGTGGATAATTAAATCCCTGAATTTATTATTTGTTTATTTGATAGTTAAATAACCGACTATCAAATCTTGGCCAGCTTTGATTTTGGAAGTGTGATTGTATATTCGAGTTTCCCGGTGAGGACTCGAATACTTGTTACATACTCCTAAATTAGAAATTATCATTGCTAGTTTGGAGAGACCGAGATCAGATATATCATCCGAAAACTACTCCAAAACAACATATGCATTCGAATGGAAGACATCCTGAAGATGATTGAAGACGATACTCCTTGAAGAGCCTTTGGTTTCGTTTAGACCCAGAATGAACTTATATGGATGAATGCTAGCATTGCATTTCTGCTTGGAGGGCAGCGTTAGCATTCCAAGATGAATTGCTAAATGCTATGAGCGTAGCCTCTTAAGCCTCACATCTCGATAATGGTTAAAAAAGGGTAGATGCAGCAGGGCCATGTGGATCACACCTATTAGGATATGATGATCCCAAGATCTAGTGTCGATATCCCTATGTATGCTTTAGGCCCATTTTTGGTTGTTGATCGCAACCAAGGGGTGATCATATTCAGTACTACCCAGTTAAGGGGTGGGCCAGTCCTGGGGTGGGCCAGTCCTGTGTTGGCAGGTGTCGTAAGGTTTTCGATGGGGTCGAAAGGTTTTTGATCCCACTGTACATTTTATCTAGAGGTGTATATATTTTTGGAATGTAGTCCCTTACCTTGCCATTTGTTGGAAATCAATTCTCAAATACGAGCCTACTATTTTTGATTGTATATCTATTATTGTTGTCATGTACGCACCTTACAACTACTTGGTTATTACATACTTTAAACCATAGACGTTATTATAATATCACTAGATTTTATACAAAACTATTTTGGTTATCGTAAGGTGAAAACCATTTGTTTTTATGTGCGGTGTGATTTTATGAGATACCCTTGATTTTAAAAGAGTTTTTCAAGTAATAATTCAGTTGTTTTGAGTTTACTCACACCAGACCCATGTCTGACCCGGAGTTTTATTTTCTTTTCCTAAAACTATTGGCTACTCAAATTTGTATGGGCAGCCAAGTCGTTTGATTTCCACGGATGCATTTTGGAGGACCTTGGAGTAGGAGGCTTCATCGATAACTAGTCACTATTTTTTTTCCATTGTACTCTATGTATATTGTATCAGTTAGGTAGGGATATACTACAATAACTGTCCTAGGGTAGAATCCGTATTAGTATGACTCTGATGTATCTTTTTGGAAATGACTTTGTAAAGTATTATCTTAAATAATATATGTTATTCCATTGAGTTGTGAGATTCTATGATTATTCTAGTTTCTTCTTCTCTTCTTTCTTCTTTCTTTCCCCTAACAATCTATCTTTTCGGCACTTAGTTGTTCGGCACGTGAATATTGTGGATGTATTAGTGTCAACTTTTAGGATTCGAAAAGGTGGTCATTACAACGTGGTATCAGAGCGGGGTTAAGCAAGAATCTTAGCTTTGGTAGGGCAACTCATTAAGAGGTAAGGTAATGGAATGCCTTATTATGAGTTTGAGTGTATATTATAGGTGAGTGTATATTTGTTAATAATGTAAAAATGTTTTATATTGTATTGTTTGACCATTTGAGTGGATTATGAGTTCTAGTCTACGCGCTTGATCAACGTTGTCATAAGGATTCCTAAACACTGAAACAAGACTAATTGACAGTATTATTTTGAAATGGGGTAAATGAAATAACTTTACTTAGAATATACTTTATATATAAAGAACGATTTTCAAAATTAGCATAGTATGGTAAAATTATATGAAGTGCAGGTTGTTAGAAGGCAATAATATTTTATTATTATCATTTAGGGTTTGTTTAGTCATGCTCGTACAGTTTGAGCATTGACTATTATTAGTGTGTATAGGTAGCTTCGCTTTTTAAGATATGTATTGGGCAGATAGAAATTAGGAAAAACATTAAAACGAACACCTTGTGATTAGGTTTCATAATTTGATTATAAGGCGTTTGATGTTAATGTTGTTGGGGTAAAAATTGATTTAATGTAAGATGTTTATAAAAAAAAGAGTTAGAATATTTTGTAATAAATATTCTAAAAATGGTTTTATAAAGGTTGATCTTATAAAACGAATGTTTAAGATGTGTCATTTGATTCAAAAGAATTTAAGTAGAAAACTTGAGGACTTAAATCCCAGGGCATTTGAAATGGATTTTCACGGTTTTGAAAAGTAATAATAGTATTATTTGAAAGAAATTTTGGTTCAAGAATTAAATTTTTGGGAGTGGAAAGGCTAAGTAAGAAGTATTTTCTTTGGATCGGTTTGGGAATGAGTCTTGACTATTTTGTGATGATCTGAATAATCTTCTAAGTCACAATCAGATGTCTGCCTAGGTGATCGTTACAGTGTACTTGGTAAATTATTCTCTTTATCATTGTACAATCGAAACAAGTTCAGACCCAAATGAACCCAAAGCAACTGGGTGATAAATGTTTTGTTGGAAAATGTAAAGTATTGTTTCAAAAATGAGATTTTTATATAAAAGAAATATTTTAAGTTAACTAGTTCGAATGGCTTGAAAATAACTTAAAATTGGGGAAGGGATGCGTTCGGATGGTACACACTTCTCTTGAATATTGCCCTTCTTGGTAAGAGAATGTATGGTACTATTGGGTAATACCCATTTCCTTAGTATCATTTTGGAGTCAGGCTATATGTATATATTTTCTATGATTAATAGAGTTCCATTTTAAAAAGTTTTTGAAATAAAACCCGGGTATTTGAATCTTGAGTTTTCATATGGAAACAAATTCAAAATGGAATATTTAAATTAGATAGGGTTATATACTCTCAGGATATAGTGGAGTATTATACAAGTTAAACCTAAGTCAGCTTATGAAATGTTTTCATAAATATATTTAGTGAAAATAGGATTGGTATTACTGAGAAACAATTGAATAAGTGCGTAGTTTGGATGTACATCATTTCTCCATCTCATAAAATTTGATTTATGACACGAGTACATGGCTTTGAGGTGTTTCACACCGTTCCAAATAAAGATCTTTTACTTGATTTTCGACGGTGCACTTGATGAGGATTTTTGGTATGGGACCAATGTTTTCTATAATGGTACATTGCTATGTATGGAAAACAAAGGTTCGTAACTAAAGAGCATGATCGATGTCCGCACTAGAGAATCGGGTGAGCGATACTAGTTCGGAAGTAAAGTTATGTATTCGAGTAGAGATTGAATCAGGTTTTTCATATGAATGATCTATGTACATCATACAAACTGATGTATAGGGTTGAGTGTTTTCTAGGATAGGTTGAGGCATAATTTCAGGACGAAATTCTTTTAAGGGGGAGAGTATAACGACCTGGAATTTCACTACTTTGATTTGTGTATATTTAATAATTTAAATATTCAAATAATTTATTTTATAATTGGAAATAAAATCCTTTTAAATAATGAATAATAATGGTGAAATAGTTTTCCAAATTTTTTTACAAAAATATTTAGTTCGAAGAAAGATTAAAAATGTGACCGAAATTTGTTTTCCGAATTTTCGACTTTTCATTTATTAAAAGTTATTGAAAACGTTGTGAACCCTTTAGCATAAGTATACACATTTTAAAGTAAATTAGTATATATATGTATGTGTGTACTAGTATATGTATATATGTATTCATACCTAATTATATAAAGTTTAAAATATAAATGTCACATCATTAGAATCATTAAGTACAAAGAGTACTTAAAAATGTTTGCATGGAAATAAGAAGAGGGATCAAGGGTGTGGGCGTGAGTAAATGAGGTGGAGGAGGATAGGTGAGGTGGCAAGAGGGTAGTGGAGGTTAAAGGACAATGACATTTACGTAATTTACTTTTTCTCTTGCTTATAAATAGCCCTTCGCTTCTTCGAAATGTTCCTTCTCTTTATTTTATCATATCGCCCTCATCTCTTATCTTAATGGAGAAATTCTTTTTTTGAAGCTATAGAAAATTCTAGTGACTACAACTTTTATTTGTACCACTTCTCCAAATTTCTGGAGTAACATAGCCAAAAATCCAAGTAAAAATGACTAAATTTTGGTTCTAGTTTTGTGAATTCAACATTATCCGAAGTCCCTCCACCTCTCCAAAATAAGTCCTCACCTCACTTATACATGTTATGGCAGAGCAATACTCTACCATGGCCAAGCCTATTTCCAAGTTTTAAGTTAAAAGATCAAGTTTTGCATAGTTCTAAAGTTATTTCAAATTTTCAAAAGAGTTTTGCAAATTTTCGATGAGTTAACTTCTAACTTTTGGAAAGATGTTGCCTTTGCATATATGATGGTTATGTGTTATCTATATATTATGTTAATTTTTGGATTATGATATGGTTTGGATGTATATTTATGTGCTAGCTTATGTTTAGCATTTGACTTGAATCAATGGATTAAAGTGATGTGTTTGGATTTAAATTTGTGATCTTTAAGATGCATGGTGATGATATGATTTAGTATTCATAATCTTGGATATGTGATTAAATGGTTTGGAAGTTAGAACTTGAGATGTCGGAAAGGACTTGAGATCCATTTTGAAAATCAAACCGTTTACTAGTTTTGATTTAGGTAAATGTTTTGTTTCATTTTTGTTTCTATTTAGTTAAAGTTTTTAAAACTCTTTCAAATTATGTTTTAAAAGTAAGCAAAAGTGAAAATTTAAAGTTTTGGATGGTAACTTTGAAAAGTAATTATTAGTTATTACATCCACAGCGATAGTCACTATGGATGTAGTTCGAGAAATTTAATGATTTTCTAGTTTTAAAAGTGTTTCTTTTAAATGTTTTTGATAAACCATTTTTAAACTAAATTAGTAAGCATATAAGTTAATTATTACTTAATTAAGTATGTTTTTATAATCAATTAATTTATTAATTAAGAATAATTATTTATAAATTAATTAGCAATTAAGTTAAGTAATTAGTAATTAATTAGTATTACTTAAGTAAGGTTATTATTAATTAATTAAGGAAGTTTTAATTAATAATTAATAAAGTTAAGAGATAATTAAGTATTAATTTTTATACTAATCAAGTTTAAATAATTTAATTAATTATTATTTAATAGAGGTTAATAAATTAATTAATTATTATTTAATTAATTACGGTATAATCATTAATTAATTAGGACTTAACTAAGATTAATTAAAGTTTAATTATGATTTAAATTTGGTTTATTAAGATTTAATTAAGCTTTAATTTATAATTTAAATTAAGATATAATTAGTAAAAGTTATTTTAAACTTTATTGGTTACATTTTAAGTTGGTTTTCTTTTATAAGTGAATTGATTTTCAATCAAGAGATCTCTTGTACATGACATTTAGAACCAAAAAAATGTGAATGAGTTATATCAAGTTGAATTTAATTGTGTGGACATCCATTTTACAGAATAAAACACCGTTCTGCTAAATTGTAAATTGTTTTATTATGTGGACATTCATTAGCAGAATAAATCTCCTTCTGTTATTTTAGTAACTTGGACATTTACTTATATGATTAATTGTTATTGATTGATTCTCTTATACATATATGCTTGTTATGTAAATGCCTATGTTATAACTTGAATAGTAAACTCAGTTAAATGAGAACTATTGTGGTCACTAAGCTTATTTCTGATTTTTAAGGTCAATTACACTTTTAATAACGATTTCAAGTTAAGTAATGATTTTAGTAAAGGTGTTTTAAATAATTGTTTTGTTTATCAATGGAACTTAGTTTTATTTTAAATATGGATAATTTATAAAATAGTTTTTATAGATGATTTGGATATTTATAAAAGATGTTTGATAAAGGGCTTTGAATATTTATAATGAAATTGTATAAAAGGATTTTGGATATTTATAAAAAGTTATATAAATGGTTTTGATATTTATGAAAGAGTTTTGTAAATTAACTTGGTGGTTTATAAAGATTTTTGTAAGTGGGTTTGGAATTTAAGTAAAGAAGATTTCATAAGTAAAAGAGATTTGTTAAAAGGATTTATTGAAAGAGATTTATAAAAGAATTTGGGGTTTGATTTTCTTTAACCAACCTTCTTAATTCTGGTGGTATGGATGTTCATTCTGCACTTTAACTCTGAAGGAATATTGTTTGAGGTTATCTTTATCTCCAATTTTCATTTTGTTTTTATCCTTTAATATGATTTTGAAATAAGAAATCTTTTTCAAATGTTTTGTAAATATACTTATGTTAGTGAGATAAGTATATGAATGTTTTGATAAACATTTTAGGAAGAGATTTAAAATTAATGAAAGATTTATTTTGAGGCTTAGTGATTGCTATGGTAATTAAATTCTTGAATTTGTGGTTATTTGTTTATTTGATAGTTAAATAACCAACTATCAAATTTAGGCCAATTTTGACTTAGGAAGTATGATTGTATATCGATTTTCCCGATGAGGACTTGAATACCTGTTACATACTCCTAAAAGAACTAGGAATGAGTCAACCAAAAATTATCATTGCTGGTTTGGAGAGACCGGGATTGGATATGTTATCTGAAAACCACTCCAAACAAATATATGTGTTCAAATGGAAGACATCTTAAAGATGATTGAAGACGATGCTCCTTAAGGTGTCTTTGGTTTCGTTCAGACCTAGAACGAACTTGTATGGATGAATGTTAGCATTGCATTACTGTCTGGTGGGAAGTGTTAGCATTCCAAGATGGATTACTAAATGTGAAGAACGTAGCCTCTCAAGCCTCGCATCCTGGTAATAGTTAAAACATGGTAGATGCAGCAAGGCTATGTCATGCAGGTCAAGTGTTAGGTCGTGACCGACCTAACGAAATCTTAAGTCGCTCAGAAAGGTTGAATCGTTTCCGACCTAAGACCATGGGAGCTAACAAGGAAGTTCGCGAGGAAGTACTAAGTCGTGACCGACTTAAAGAAGCCATAAGTCGTGACCGGCCTAATAGAGAACTGCGAGTTAACAAGCTAAAGGGACTAAGTCGTGACCGACCTAAAGAAGCCATAAGTCGTGAACGACCTAGTGGAGAACCGCGAGTTAACAAGCTAAAGGGAAAGATGCTCGAACGACTTAACGAGTTACAACCTATGCTAGGTCGTGGGAAGATCTGGGGAGATAAGTCGTTCACTATAAGTCGCGAGGCTTTAAGTCGTGAAGCCTTAGGTCGTGAAGACTTAGGTCGCGAAGATTTTCTGAAGCCGCTTCTTTTAGATCGCTGATGGGGATGCCATTCATTTTTAGGTCGCTCGCTCCAGATGCCGTTCATTTTTTAGGTCGTGTGAGTTGTATAAGTCGTATGTTGTAATATGTCGTATATTTCTTAAGTCGTTAAACATATTGTTAAGTCGTATGTTTTTAAGTCGTTCATTATAAGTCGTATGTCGTTGGAATTATGTTGTAATGTGTTTGAAATACATTCTTAAGTCGTAGGATCTGTTAGGTCGCATACGACCTAAGGTGAGTCGTGTGGTGTCTTGAGTCATGGACGACTTATGAGTTGTACATTTTCTGTGGCGTGTGTTGTAACTTCTATAAATAGGCCGGTGGTGCCATTTGTAATGGTAGTTGATTTGAATAAAAACTCTTGTTTTGTTAGCTTTGTGCTTTCGCCAAATTGGTAGTTGAGTGTAATCTCCTATCTCCACCTTCGACATTCGAGTGCGCTCGAATCTTCGATCATTGAAGCCAATTCGCGGAATCAAGTGCGCTTGATCAACGCTCGAAGAATTGTAGATCTCTCTTCACGGTATCGTGCGCGATCAACGTGTCAGAGATAGCTAGAATTCGGTATCTTCGGATCAACGAATTTGGGCATTTCAGTATTTCTCAATCCACCGATTACTATTTTCAATGATCTACCTTGTTTTGTTTAATCCGCTGCGTCAGTTTGGTATCAGAGCTTGTTTTAGCCAATCATAGCTAAATCGAGTCTTGGAGCCAATTCTTTTTGAAGAAGTTTGAAGAGTTAGAGAGGCCGAGCTACATCAAGCAAAGCCGAGTTGAAATCGAAGAGTTTGTGTTCGCCGTGTTCGTCATTTGGTATCTTTCGTAAATCTAAGCCGAGAATTGAAGTTTGTAATGATTCAATCATGCCGCCGAGAAGAGCTCATCGCCGTCAAAATGTTGAAGCATTGTATAGAAGAGAAGAGGCCGATGAGATGGAGCAAAGAATTAATGAAAATTTTAACGAGAAGCTTAATGAAGGAATTGGTCGAATCGAGAAGATGATGTTAGAGATGAATCAGAATCAGAGAAGGGTTTCACCTGAATCTAATCATGGGAGAAGTAGAGTTTCGCCACATTCCAATAGAGAGAGAAGTGTCGACAGTAATCATAGAAGTATGGGTCGAGATTCTTATAGAAATGCTGATGATCGGAATGTGAATGGTCGTGATCGAAGGAACGATGGTAGTACTGATGTTGGTGGTCAAGATCGACATAGATATACTTCAGATTTTGAAGAGGACTATGAAGGTGGACAAGGACGAGGCCAAGGTAGAAATTACTCAGAGTATGATCACAAGTGGGAATCGGGAATGAAGACTGAAATTCCAGAATTCAAAGGTGGTATGCAAGCTGAGGAGTTTTTAGATTGGATGGCAAATGTTGAAGAGATTTTTAACTTCAAGGAGGTTCCAGAACATCGTAGAGTGAAGTTGGTTGCTACAAGGTTGAGGGATAGAGCTTTGGCGTGGTGGCAGCAAACTAAACTTACACGTGAACGGATGGGAAAGTCAAAGGTTGAATCATGGGAAAAAGATGAAGAAATTGATGAAAGCTACATTCTTACCTTATAATTATCAATCGCTTATGTATTAGAGGCTGCAAAACTTGAGGCAAGGAACAAAGACTATGACTATGCTGATGAATTCTATCAACTGATCGTAAGAAATGACATCATGGAGACAGAGGGACAATTAACAGCTCGATTCGTTGGAGGTTTGAGAATGCAAATTCAAGATATGGTGAACATGTTTGATCCCAGATCAGTTGCAGAAGCACACCAAAAGGCGTTAGCTTGGGAGAAGCAAGGTAGACGAGGTGGTGGTGTGTTTACAAATTCCAACAATCCAGTGAAGGATGTTAGTGGAAGTTCTAATGTTTCAAAAGCTATTGCAAAACCAGTTGTGAATGAGGTTGGGAAGACGAAAGTCAATAATGGTTTCAAGTGTTATAATTGCCAGGAAATGGGCCATAAAATTAATGAATGTCCAAAGCCGAAGAAGAGAGCTATGATAGCGGAGGTTGAGGATGAAGAAGCTGAATGTTCCAATTCACCACCTGATGAGGAGGAAAAAGAAGTGTCGGGAGATGAAGGTTGTAATCTAATGCTGAGGAGATCGTGTTTGACACCGAAGCAGGAAGAAGCTAGTTGGTTGAGGAGTAATATCTTTCAGTCGACATGCACTATACTGGGAAAGGTGTGTAAATTTGTGATTGATGCAGGAAGCTGTGACAATATCATTTCAACCGAAGTTGTTACAAAGTTGAAGTTGAAGACAGAAAAGCATCCGAATCCATACAAGTTAGCATGGTTGAGAAAAGGAGGAGAGGTGAAAGTGGATAGACGAGTTCGTGTTCCATTCTCTATTGGGAAGAAATATAAAGACGAGATCTGGTGTGATGTAGTAGAGATGGATGTTTGTCACTTACTTTTGGGAAGACCATGGCAGTATGATCGAGCAGTACAGCATGACGGTCGGACCAATAGCTATAGTTTTATGTTTGAAGGTACGAAGATTATCTTAGTTCCAAAGAAGAGACAACAAGGAGAGAGTAAGTCAGAAGAGATTGAAGAGCTGAAAACTTTGTTATCTTTGAAAGAGTTTGTTAAAGAAGTTGAAGAGGAGCCTGAAGTGTTCTTGTTGATTGGGCGAGAGAGTCAAGAAGTGGTTGAAGTTCCAGAAGAAATAAAGCCAGTGTTGAAAGAGTTTGAAGATGTATTCCCAGATGAGTTACCAAAGGAGTTACCGCCACTAAGAGATATTCAACATCAAATTGATCTTGTTTCGAGAGCAATGTTGCTGCACAGACCACATTATCGAATGAGACCGAAGGAACATGAGGAATTAAGGAGGCAGGTGGAAGAATTAATTGAACATGGGCGCATACAGGAAAGCTTGAGTCCGTGTGCTGTGCCAGCTTTGTTAGTACCCAAGAAGGACGAGACGTGGAGAATGTGCACTGACAGTCAAGCATTGAATAAGATTACTGTGAGATATAGATTTCCAATGCCAAGGTTGGATGACTTGCTAGATCAATTGAGCGGAGCTACTATCTTTTCGAAGATTGATTTGAAGAGCGGATATCATCAAATTCGTATCAAACCAGGGGATGAGTGGAAGACAGCATTCAAGACAAGAGAAGGATTATATGAATGGTTGGTCATGCCGTTTGGTCTTTCGAATGCACCTAGTACATTCATGCGGGTGATGAACCAAATCTTTAGACCTTTTATTAGGAAGTTCGTGGTGGTATATTTTGATGATATACTGATATATAGTAGAAGCTCAGAAGAACATTTGCAACATCTGAGGGAAGTGTTGATGGTATTGCGACAAGAACAATTTTATGCTGCAACAAAGAAATGCGTGTTCATGACGCATAGTGTTTTATTTTTGGGATATGTTGTATCAGAGGAAGGAATACAGGTAGACCGGAGTAAAGTTGAGGCGATTAGAGATTGGCCGCAACCCAAGACGATAACAGAAGTTCGTAGTTTTCACGGGTTGGCTTCATTTTATAGAAGATTTATTCCACACTTTAGTAGTGTGATGGCACCTGTTACAGATTGTATGAAGGGTAAACAGTTTTCATTGTCAGAGGAAGCAGGGGATGCTTTTGGGAAGATCAAGGAGTTGCTGACGTCTGCACCAATTCTAATATTACCAGATTTTCAATTAGTATTTGAACTACATACTGATGCATCCAAGGTCGGGATTGGAGGAGTGTTAAGTCAGAGGGGACGTCCTATTGCATATTTCAGTGAGAAGCTATCGGGAGCGAAGATGAGATATAGTACATATGATGTGGAATTTTATGCTGTTGTGCAAGCTATTAAACACTGGAGACACTATCTATATCAGAAAGAGTTTGTTCTTTACACTGATCATGAGGCGTTAAAGCATTTACAAGGGCAAGACAAGATTTCAACGAGACATGCATCGTGGATTGCCTATTTGCAGCAGTTTACGTTTGTGGTCAAACATAAGTCAGGAGTGACGAATCGTGTGGCTGATGCTTTGAGTAGGAGGAGTCATTTATTGACAACAATGAAAGTTGAGGTGACAGGTTTTGAATTATTACCAGAATTATTCATTGATGATCCTTACTTCACAAAGTTTGTAGATAAAGTCAAGAAGGGGGAGACAGATGAGTTTTTGATGGTAGATGGTTTTCTGTTCAAAGGAAATCGATTGTGCATACCTGATTGTAGTTTGAGAATGAAGACTGTGAAGGAGCTACATGAAGAAGGCCATGTGGGAAGAGACCGTACATTACAGTTGATTTCTCAATCTTATTTTTGGTCGTCGATGAAGTGGGAAGTTGGAAGGTTTGTGGAGAGATGTCATATTTGCCAAGTTTCCAAGGGAACAGCGACGAATGCAGGATTGTATATGTCGTTACCTGTACCTGTTAAACCATGGGTTGATATCAGTATGGATTTTGTTTTGGGATTACCGAGAACTCAAAGGGGGAATGATTCGATATATGTTGTAGTGGACAGGTTTTCAAAGATGGCACATTTCATCGCTTGTAAGAAGACAGCTGATGCTATCCGGGTTGCTGAGTTATTCTTCAAAGAGGTATATCGTTTACATGGTTTTCCAGAATCCATTGTTTCTGATCGGGATACTAGATTTCTAAGTCATTTTTGGCTAAGTTTGTGGAAGATGGTGGGAACGAAGTTGAACTTTAGCAGCGCTTATCATCCGCAAACGGATGTACAGACCGAGGTCATGAACAGATCGCTGGAGAATTTGTTAAGATGTCTTGTGAAAGATAATCTGAAGAGTTGGGATATGAAATTATGTCAAGCGGAGTTTGCTCATAACCATGCTATAAACCGCAGTACATGATTCAGTCCATTTTAGATAGTGTATTCAAGTTTACCAAAGGGACAGTTGGATTTGACGATAGTACCACAATCCAAGGGAACCGTTAAACGAGCTGTTGATTTTGTTGATGGGTTGACTGAATGTCATAAAATCGTTCAGGAATGATTGGAGAAAGCGAATGAGAAGTACAAACGATCTGCAGATCTGAGGCGAAGGAGTGTTGAATTTAATGAAGGGGATTTGGTTTATGCAGTGTTAATAAAGGATCGTTTTCCGGTGGGAACGTACAATAAATTGAATGTGCGGAAGATTGGTCCAGTAAAATTTTTGAAGATGAGAACGCGTATCAATTGGAATTGCCGAATAATATTCATACTTCTGATGTGTTTAACGTCAAACACTTAGTTCCGTACCATGGGGATGAGTGTGTTACGGAGGAGGAAGATGCAAATTCGAGGACGAATTTCTCTCAACCAGGGGAGGATGATGCAGGCCAAGTGTTAGGTCATGACCGACCTAACGAAATCTTAAGTCGCTCAGAAAGGTTGAGTCGTTTCCGACCTAAGATCATGGGAGCTAATAAGGAAGTTCGCGAGGAAGTACTAAGTCGTGACCGACTTAAAGAAGCCATAAGTCGTGACCGACCTAATAGAGAACTGCGAGTTAACAAGCTAAAGGGACTAAGTCATGACCGACCTAAAGAAGCCATAAGTCGTGAACGACCTAGTGGAGAACCGCGAGTTAACAAGCTAAAGGGAAAGGCGCTCGAACGACTTAATGAGTTACGACCTATGCTAGGTCGTGGGAAGATCTGGGGAGATAAGTCGTTCACTATAAGTCGCGAGGCTTTAAGTCGTGAAGCCTTAGGTCGTGAAGACTTAGGTCGCGAAGATTTTCTGAAGCCGCTTCTTTTAGATTGCTGATGGGGATGCCGTTCATTTTTAGGTCGCTCGCTCCAGATGCCGTTCATTTTTTAGGTCGTGTGAGTTGTATAAGTCGTATGTTGTAATATGTCGTATATTTCTTAAGTCGTTAAACATATTGTTAAGTCGTATGTTTTTAAGTCGTTCATTATAAGTCGTATGTAGTTGGAATTATGTTGTAATGTGTTTGAAATACATTCTTAAGTCGTAGGATCTGTTAGGTCGCATACGACCTAAGGTGAGTCGTGTGGTGTCTTGAGTCGTGGACGACTTATGAGTTGTACATTTTCTGTGGCGTGTGTTGTAACTTCTATAAATAGGCCGGTGGTGCCATTTGTAATGGTAGTTGATTTGAATAAAAACTCTTGTTTTGTTAGCTTTGTGCTTTCGCCAAATTGGTAGTTGAGTGTAATCTCCTATCTCCACCTTCGACATTCGAGTGCGCTCGAATCTTCGATCATTGAAGCCAATTCGCGGAATCAAGTGCGCTTGATCAACGCTCGAAGAATTGTAGATCTCTCTTCACGGTATCGTGCGCGATCAACGTGTCAAAGATAGCTAGAATTCGGTATCTTCGGATCAACGAATTTGGGCATTTCAGTATTTCTCAATCCACCGATTACTATTTTCATCGATTTACCTTGTTTTGTTTAATCCGCTGCATCACTATGTGGGTCGCACCCATTAAGTTATGATCATCCTAAGATCTAGTGTCGATATCTCTATGTATGCTTCGGACCCATTTTTGGTTTTTGATCGCAACTAAGGGATGATCATATTCGGTACTACCTAGTTCAGGGGTAGGCATGTCCTGCATTGGCAGGGGTCGCAAGGTTTTCGATCCCACTATGTTTTTATCTAGAGGTGTACAGATTTTCAAAAGGTAGTCCCTTACCTTGCCATTTGTTGGAAATCCATTCTCCAATACAAGCCTACTATTTTTGATTGTATATCTACTATTGTCGTCGTGTACACACATCACATCTACTGGTTATTAAATACTTTAAACCCTAGGCATTATTATAATATCACTGAATTTTATAAAAAACTATTTTGGTTACCGTAAAGTAAAAACCCGTCCGTGTTTATGTGCGACATGGTCTTACGAGATACCGTTGGTTTTAAAAGAGTTTTTAAAGTAATAATTCAGCTTCTTTGAGTTTACTCATACCAAACTCATGTTTGATCCGAAGTTTTCTTTTCTTTTCCTAAACTTTTAGGAGCTCAAATTTGTATAGGCAACCAAGTAGTTCAGGTTTCCATGGAAGCATTTTTGAAGAGCTAAGAGCATGCGGCTTCATCGGTAACTAGTTACTATTTTGTTTCCACTGTACTATTTCTATATTGTATCAGTTAGGTAGGGACATGCTGTTATTATTGTCCTAGGGTAAAATCCGTATTAGTATGACTCCGATGTATCATTTTGGAAATGACTTTGTAAAATATTATCTTGATTAATATATGTTATCCCGTTGCCTTGTGAGATACTATGATTGTTCTAGTTTCTTGCTATCTTCTTTCTTCTTTCTTTCCCCTAACAATCTATATTTTCGACACTTGGTTGTTTGGCACATGAATACCAATGATATATTAGTATCGACTTCTGGAGTTTGAAAAGGCGGTCGTTGCATAGGCAATCAATAATGACTTAAAAATATGATTAGAATAGTATAGCAAAGAAAATAAAACTCCACTCACATACAAATCAAAATAGCCTCTAATTGACAATAAATCTTCTTTATCTCCGATTTCCCGGATTAGCCCTAGTTTCCAAACTCCAGGGAATGGCTTAATTTTGGTATCTTTGTATAGTTCTCTTCAATCTAATCTTTCTCGACTTTTAGCTTCTTTAATTTGATGAAGATTTGATGACTTAATTTTGATCTATAGGTCTAGGGTTTCTTTTGTTTGAGGAGAGGAAGGAGACAAAGAAAGAAAAGAACGTATTTTCTTTCGTTATTGAGAAGGGATGCTAGTACCCTATTTGATACTAATGGGTTGTTAGGACGAACAAGCCCAATTCCACAAAGTATATTCTTTTAAATTTAATTCCATACATGTGTAAACGTTTTTAATGTTTTAATAATGAATCTCGTCCAAAAAAACATGCTCATTACAACAGTGTAAGTTTCGATGCCAAAATTCATTCGTTTGTAAAAATTCTTATTTTATCCTTTTTAGTAAAACAATCATTTTATTCTTAAACACCAATTTGTTTTATTATTAAAATTTACAAGGTGTCACATTAACCATGACTACCATTTGCATGATATAAGTGCACATTTGCAGACATTCACTAGACAGTTAAGATTTTCGACGCGTTAGAAGTATTTAATGAGCTGGAAATTGAAATGAGTCGACCGAGGCACATACATCATTTAGCTAAAGCATTTTGTATTGGACTGTTGTTCTTGACGCATTCGACATGTCGGAAGTGTCAAGTGCCAATGGTTCAATACGAAACAGATGATTTTGCACCTATATAATCCCCACACCATTCTCTTCTTTCTCCACCATCGGCCAACCACAAATATAGAACCATTTTCAGCCTTTTCTGAGGATAAATCAAGGTCATTTATCTTCTAATTATGTTAATTTCATAATTCTGGACAACATATTATTTACAATTTTTTTCAATTACAGAATGTCAACCTCTCCACCGATTCTTCTATTCGAACAATCGTTAATTCTGATGCTCAGAGAACATTAGCTTACATAGACATCTGCTTGGCACGAATAGATACTCGTGGTAGACAAGTTGACAACTAGTACCAAGTTACCGCAGATGAGTTCAACAAGTGCATAGGCACTAATTTCACCGCCATCCATACGAAAACAAATGGGATAATACGAAACGTGTTTGGAAGCCATGAAACAAGCTTCTATTAAGTAATGTGTGTTTGGTCTGTAGAACAAGATTGTATTCAAGGAGATGATGAATGCTGATAAATAACAACTTTATGATTTTGTCGCTTTGAAAACCTTATTGCCCGAAATTCAGATAGCTAGACAAGATGTAGGACGATGTAATAGGGGAGGCAAGTGCATTTATAAAATTCCTCCATCACCTCTAGATGACTTTGACATCCACCGATACTTCGATATTCTTAATGAAATGACAAATGAGCTACTTTCTAATCCTACCGTTGTTACTCCATGGCAGGCGTTCAATGTTGCTGTATCATCTCGGACAAGACAAGGCAGGGGAGAATCTCTCACTATAAGAGAAATGTTAATTTTTCTAACTCGGAATTCCCTACGCCATCCATACACTGCGTAGGCGTGATGCAGGGAAATCGTGAAAACGTGAGAAAGGCGTAGGAAAAGCGTTAGCAGTTCCCTACCCATTTCCTACGCGTCCCTGGTTTAAATGTTCCCACCTTAAACCTAATTATCCCAAATTTTTCCTTCCATTTTCAGAGAGAGGAAAAAAAACCTATAGCCATTCCAGATCCGTTCCTATCTAAACCTCCTTCTTTCCGTTCCCCAAATCCTCCTCCCTCCGCACCGCCATTTCTGTCTCCACACCACCGCCAGTAGGTGCCTCCGATCCGCCGCTAGTAGGTGCTACCACGCCGCCACCAGTAAGTGCTTACGCGCCGCCAGTAGGTACGCCATTAATCGATTAATTTATTTTTCCTGCCATTATATTAAAGTTGAATCCCCTACATTCCAAATTTTGACACATTCCAAAGTTAAGTATGTGAATTTACTATATATCATTCATAAATGAAGTTTTTGGATGAATGGCTTCAAATACACATGTCGGTTTTTGAAAAAATAAACCAAAGCCACCATTGCTAGGATCTTGCGTTGCCTTCTCTACCCTAACCGTCACTCCATAAACGTTGACGTCAAACTGTAATTTTGCAAGTGACGATTCTAACGAGAATGAGAAAATGGATCGGGGTTGAAGGTTAAAAAAATTGATTTTTTATTGCATCTTGGGATAAATTTTGTCATTCAAACTAAAAAAATAAATTTATCACATTGGAAAAAAAATTGATATTCAAACTGAAAAATAAACTTGTTGAAACCAAAGATTGCTTAATGTTGGAGTTTATACACTTTTATGCAATGTAAGTTGGATATTGAACAACGAGGCGTATGAATATTACTCAACAACCCATCTTTTACAATCCCAATGCAACGTATAGCTTCAATTCAGAATCTCGAAAGATCATGATTAAACCTAGTTTTAATATCTATTCTTTCCAACAACCAATTAGAGATTTCTCATTCTAATACTGTTGGTTTTTTTAGAAAGTGTAAAAGATTGATTCTCTTAATACCACACTATTAGTATCGTACAACCTTCACCTTCTGACAAATTTAAGTTACAGATTTTTTATTAGTTGCAACTTTATTGTAAAAGAATATGTGTTGATTTTGATTTTGAGAGCACTGTTGTTTGTTTATGAAAGTTTATCTTGTTTTTATTTACAATCAATTGTAGTATGTTGGTTGGATGAAGATTCAATTAAATGAACTAAGAAACTTTTGTTATGAATTCTACTTTTTGAGGCATTCAAAGATTCAGTCAGCCGCTTCCTTTTACTATGAAGTTTATGTTTTTTATTAGTCTGTTGCCGCTTGGATATGAAAATTCACATATGTTATAAGAGTGATCTTAACATGTGCCAGTTGGGCATACACTAAGATTTTTGATCAATCACACAAGGGCCGCTTGAATTTAAACAATACATATTCATTTCTAAGGGTTGAATAGGATTTTTACGCTTGATTTTTTGAGGTTTTCTTCAAAGCATTCATTGTAAACATGTGCACGTTGGGTGCATGTTAAGATTTTGATCAATCAAACAAGCCCCACTTGAATTATAGCTATCCATATTCTAAGAGTTGAATAAACTTTTTGTGTTTTCTCCAGCAATCATTGTTTATGTTATTCATTGACTACCTCAACTAAATAACAAGAAATGATAGAATATATTTTAGCTACACCTTTTTTAGTAGGATGTCTGTTTTGATTGATTTTAAAAACAATATTCTTAAATGTTCAATGCTTGCGTGCCTTGTTTTCATTTGCACAATCAATTTTAACAGATGGTTGGAATGAAGATTCAATTAGATGAACAAAGAAAATTTTCTAATGAGTTCAACTTTTGAGGCATTCAAAGATTCTGACCGCACATTTATTATGAAGTCCGAATTCTTTTTAATTAGTTATCATAATTTCTTCAATTATGAACATTTACATATGTTATAATCATCTAACAACCACAACAATTTGACAAAATAAAATGATAATAATCCATATCTGGGAATTGATAGGGAAGGCCACTTAAGAATCGAACACACTAAAATGATATTGTCTACATAAGAAATCACGAAATATGCTTACTCTTTTAAAAGCGTAAGATTTCTATATATGTTTAAACAAAGAAAAATCTTGAAACAATATTGTCCATGTAAAACCCAAG
Source organism: Allium fistulosum (assembly GCA_030737815.1). NCBI lineage: Eukaryota > Viridiplantae > Streptophyta > Magnoliopsida > Asparagales > Amaryllidaceae > Allium > Allium fistulosum. The sequence goes on from CM060903.1 coordinate 1,032,390,158, forward strand.
AAATATGTTTTCTCTATATGCGTATAAGGTTTACCACTACAATTGACACATGTAACATAGGTAAACGCAGTGAAAATCACTAAAAAGAGGTAATATTCATGGCTTAATCTATCAGTCTGAAATCAATGCGTACATATAATGGTTGTAGAGCAGTTCGCAATGGACTTCTTCGTTAACAACACACAATGGAAATAATGATAACTATAATTCCATATAATCATATTCTAAGTACTCAATTAATTATCTTAATTATGTAGTACAAGATGGAACATTTGAAGGTTCGTCGAGCTTGGATGTATAAAAATGTAGGGCATAGAGGAACGATTCCATTTCATTTTTTACGAGGTTTAACTGAGTTCATGCTAGTGACATCTTCCAATGAGATAAACATGACAGAAATCCGTTGTCCTTGTAAGAAGTGTAAAGCCACTAAACATCATTCTTATGAAGTTGTTCAAAAGCATTTGACTAAAAACGGTTTTATGAATGATTACTATGTGTGGATACATCATGGTGAAGATACGATGAATGTTATTAATACATCGGTGGTTGGTGAGGATGATAACGTAAATATTGGTGTTGATTTTGATGAATCTACTACTTCAAAAAATAGAATGACAGAAATGGTTATTGATGCCGCTAGTCCGAGTATGCTGACTAATTCGTTGGATGTAGAGGAAGAACCAAATCCAAAAGCTAAGAAATTTTTCGACTTGTTAGAAGCATCAAAAAGACCGCTTTTTGATGGATGTCCAATGACGGAGTTGGCAGCGACTTCTAGGTTAGTTGCTATAAAATCCACAAACAACTGTACACAAAAATTAATGAATGATGTTCTTAGTTTAGTTCGAGATGTGGTCCCATCCGGTTTGCAGACTAGATTGGAAAAAAATTGGTATCAATTAAAAAAACAAGTGTCCACATTTGGATTGCCGTACGAAAAGATAGATACATGTCGAAGTGGGTGCATGCTATATTGGAAAGAGGACATAGACCGTTCACAATGTAAGTTTTGTGACTTAGGAAGATATGAATAGGAAAAAAGCAACGGTAAAGGTGTACCCTTTACTTGTTTACATTATCTTCCACTTATTACTAGATTGCAAAGATTGTATTCGTCTTTTGCCACTACGGAGCACATGAGATGGCATAGTGAACGAGTTCGAGAGGAAGAGGTTTTATATCATCATGCAGATGGAGAAGCGTGGAAACATTTCGATGACAAATATCCTGATTTTGCTAAGGAGTCATGAAATATTAAGCTCGGTTTATGTACTGATGGTTTCCAACCTTTTAGCCAGTATGGAAAAAAAATACTCCACTTGGCCAGTTATTTTAACACCCTACAATTTACCTCCTTGGATGTGTATGCAAAATCCATACATGTTTTTAACTCTAATTATCCCTGGGCCGAAAATTCCAAAAATCGGAATAGATGTTTATTTGCAACCTTTAATCGAGGACCTGAAGAAGATGTGGGTAGAGGGTGTTGACCCTTACGATGTGTAAAAGATAATTTTTTTTAAAACTATTTGCTTGTTTATTGTGGACGATAAGCGATTTTCCCGCGTACGGGATGCTTTCAGGCTGGAGTACGGGGGGTAAATTATCTTGCCCCATGTGCATGGATTCAACAAAAGCATTTACATTGAACCATGGTGGTAAGCAGTGTTGGTGGTATTGCCACCATCGATTTTTGCATACAAATGACACGTTTAGATGTGATAAGAATTTTTTTGAAAGAAATAAAATTATAAGTTTGCAACCACCAACATTTTTGAATAGAGAAGAGGTATTTGTTATTGTAAAAGATTATGCAAAATTACATAAGACGGGAAACAAAGAGCCTAAAATTCCTGGCAAAGGGGATTATCACAAGTAGTGCAAACAGTGTATATTTTGGGAATTACCATATTGGAAGGATCTAAAACTTCGACACAATTTGGATGTAATGCATATTGAAAAAAATGTGTTTGAGAATTTCTTTCATACAATTATGAATGTGAAAGGAAAAACTAAAGATGATTTAAGATCAAGAAAAGATATCGAATACTATTGCAATTGTTCAGAGCTTAAGATTAATCCTATGCGTCCAAACTTTAAAGTTCTTGCATGTTATAAGCTGGATTGGACTCGTTGTATAAAATTACTAGAGTGGGTCGATTCTTTGAGGTTTCCTGATGGAATTTCTTCTAATATGAAACGATGTGTTGATATGAAGGATGTTATACTATCAAGTATGAAGAGTCACGATTGCCACGTATTATTAGAGACTCTATTCCTGATAGTATTTAAAGAGCTATTACCACAAAAGGTTTGGATGCCTATAATAGAGCTCAATTTATTCTTTAAAGAGATATGTTCGAGAACTCTATTTAAAAGTCATTTGCAGAAGCTTGAAAGAGATATACCCAAATTACTGTGTAAATTGGAGAAAATATTTCCTCTTGGAGTTTTTAATTGCATGGAACATTTACCGGTACATCTACCAACTGAAGCGTTACTACAGGGACTAGTGCAGTATGGATGGATGTATCCTTTTGAGAGGTATGTAATAGTTATATTTATTTATGCAATTTTAAATGTAGAACATGTTATAGTTAATTTCACACATTTTCATATTAAGGTATCTGGGTAACCTAAAGAAAAAAGTGAAACAGAAAGCAGGCGTTGAAGGTTCTATTTGTCAAGCATACATTATTAAAGAAGCATCCATATTTTTATTCATTATTTCGATGATCATGTGAATTTAAATTTAAATCGTGGTCATCACAATGAAAATGATATTGTGGATGATTCAATCGATAACGTTCTCTCGGTATTCAAAAAACAAATATCTCCATCTGGTAAATGGAAGAATATTAAAGGCTTCGCTACAACAAAGGATGACAATCTAGCAAAGGCAACTGTGCTTCTTAATTGTAATGAATTAACTGATCTTATCAAGTACCATAATAATTTGATTATTCATTAACTAAATTTATGTCAATCTTTTCAACCTACACACAATACTCCTTAGATATTAACATGTGTGCTTGATTTAAACAGCAAGTTTGAAAGTGAATATCCTAATGTTGAACTCTGTAAAGAAATCGGGGGATGGTTTAAACAATATGTAAGTATGATAAGTCTTGTATTTTAACCTCACAAGGTATTCATTATATATTAACTTGTGTACTTAATTCAAATCGATAGGTTGATACGAACAACATCACTGACGTATGTTATAGGAAACTTGCATTTGGTGCGCGTAATAGCTACAGAATATGTCTAATAATGTTTATAAATGGATTTAAATTTCACATGGAAGAATATGGAAAGAAAAAAACAACTGTTAACAACGGAGTTTGTATTAATGTTGGAAACAACGATGATGACATAAAAGATTATTATGGTGTACTGGAGGAAATAATCGAGTTAACTTACTCGGTGGTGCCGAAGTTAAAAACATTTCTGTTCAAATGTCGATGGTTTGATAGTAGGCCGAATATTGGAGTAAGACGCGTACACAAGAATTACCCTCTTATTGAAGTAAACCATAAGAAAAAATATTTAGGGTACGATCCATTTGTGTTGGCAGCACAAGCTACACAAGTTTATTTTACGCCGTATCTGCTACCGACAACAGTTGTTCAGATTGGTGGGCTGTTATTAAAACAATACCGAGATGGTTATTTCACTCAAACACGATCATAACCGACAATATGGCATATCAAAATGATTCAGAACCTAACGAACTACTGGAGATTGTAAAAGAAGTAGAAGATATAGGATCTCTTATTAATGATGTTAATGATAGGGTCGAAGTAGATGAACGACGATGAGCAAGTCGAAGTAGATGAATATGAGTGTGAGCTTGAAGATGAGAGTGTAAATATAGAGAGTGATGATGATAATGAAGATTGGTAGCATGTATATCTAATTATGATTGTTTGCATGTGTTTTAAGTTGCTCGATTGCTTTTATGTTGATGAAGTTGTTCACCTTTTAGTTAATGGTAAAAAATTTCAGTTATTGGTTTATATTCTATGCTATTTGATGTATGTTTTCAAACCTTGTCTTAAATAAAGTTCACAAATTTCATTCTGAAATGTTACCTTATCTTATGTATATAGTTGCATATGTTGTACTCTTGTAACATATATGAGTTCTCGTGGTGGTGGTCATCGTAGTAGTGGTGGTCGTCGTAGTGGTAGTTGACGTGGTTTGGCTTTGATCGAACCAACACATCCCTCCACCGATCAACAACCCACCCCTTCAGATGGCGGTGATCATGATGAAGGTACCCCTGGGTTTATTGGACATTTGTCACAGACTGGCTCGACTTCCTCAGTCGGCACCATGTATATCTATTATAGGGAGAGTGGAGAGTAAGTAAAATTTATAAACTTTTGAATTATCGTATATGTTATTAATGCAGTAAAGGATTAATATAATTTGTGCATTAATAGTTGAGAATTCGCGAATAGTGCCTCGACGTCTCGTACTATATCTTCTATGCTTAAGGCCCGTAACGTCATTTTGGTCTTGCTTTAGTGTGGTTCCTGCTAATATAAAGGATAATTGGTTTGAAGAGTTTAAGGTAAAATAATTTTGAAATTCATGATGTTACAATATTTAAGTCCATCCATGATTAAGTTTTTTAGTTCATTTAATCTACTCCCAAATTCTTGTATAGGCATTGTACTCTTGGGATCCCACCACTTCTTTTGTTGATGTCAGATGATTATGGGATCAAAAGTGCTCTTTGAAGTATATGTGGATTGTTGGATACATGAAAAGTTATAAAAAGAAGAATGCTTCTATAACAAATGAGGTATGCAAACAGTTTTTAGCCTATTAGGAGAGGGAGGATGTGAAGAAGCTTGCTCAAAAGAACTCAATCACTCGCAAAAGCAATCTAAGGCCACATAGATGTGGTTCTAAATCAATGGCACAATGGATGAATGATATGGTGATTGTTTAAGTTATTTAATAATACTAGTATACAATTCAAATAAACACACGATAAATTATTTTTATTTTTTAGGAGAAAGAACAGGGTCGAACACCGACATACATGCAGGTGTACATTCGAACACATTATGTTGAGAAACCAGACAGTTTTGTAGATGGCGAATAGATTGATGAGTACTCGGAACAGTTTTTTGTATGTAATCAACAAAAATTTTGAATTTTAATTTAAAAATTCCAAACTATGTTATGTGTACAATACCTAACTCTTAATGTAAATTACAGGCCAAATACAATGAGCAAGTTGCTCAAATGACCGCGAATAAGGGTTGGGAACTCTATCACGACGAGCTAAACCTTCTGTACATGCAGCTTATTGGTGAAGGTGAGACATCCGCTTCCTCAAGAAGCACGCGGAGACTTGGTACTGGCAATATTCCTAGGATAATGAATTATTCCAAATGTTGCTTTCATAAGTTGGTACCTTAAATCCAACCCGAAGTTTTAAAGATATAAATAAATGACTATTCGTAATTTAATAATCAACAATCGGAATTCAGCAATCGGTAATCAATGTCCAATATTTAGCTTTCGACGTTTTAAAACAATCGGCACCTTAATTTTGCAATTGTTAAAATATTTAGCACTTGAAAGGCAGTTGTGCACAACAGCACTGCCTTTGCTTGACAGGTAGTTGTGCACTGCCGTTGCAAAGGTAGTGATGTGCACTGCCTTTGCACAGCACTGCCAAAGGCAGTGCAACAGCAGCACTGCCTTTGCTTTGCAATTTATTAATGTGCATGTAACGGTACGATCTTTCGACGCTCGAAAGTCGACATTAATACGTCCACTGTATCAAATGCCGCCCAATCAAATGCCGGAAACCGAACCATTAGGGTTAAAAAGAAGTGGTAGAAGAAGACAAAAGAAAAGAAAGAACAGGAAAAAAATAGAAACAGACACAATATCAGAATCTCACATTCGCAGCGGAACAACATATAATAGATGAATGAATAATCTTTAAAACAAAAGACTATATCAATTTATACATTACATCATCAGAGTTTACAACAACAACATCACTGGACAGTTATATAAACTTTTACATACAACATAATACACAGTGGAATAATACTAGTATAAGTGATACGTCTCGCCATCCAGCACGCCTCCAGATTTCCACATCAACTTTTGAATTCCAGAATGACCTGATAACCTGACTCTAGGCTGCCTGTGTGGAAAATTATGGGCACCCAGAGTTTAGAAAGGGAACAATAAACTCCGAGTCAGTCATTACCATAAGACCTCCCGCCACACACACAATGCAAACGCAGAATTGGAGGAGATTTCTTCTTATGATAGTCAAACATGTTTACTACGCAAAATCATTGGATATTATTACTATTGCATAGTGTAGAAAACATTTCGAAAGTATAATATTAATCTTAGCCAACATAGGCATTCCGCACTTATGCCTACTATAGCTACTATGTTCAATAGTAGGTTACCGCCACATTCCATAGCAGGTTATACAACTAAAACCGTACAAGGCTCGTATTGTTTCTTTGGATTTCCAATAAATGGTCAGGCTAAGGAACTTCCTACTGCCACATGGGTACGCCTCTAGATGGACGTCCCGAGAACCTAACCGGATCTCTGCCAACACAAGGCCGGGTTACCTCTTACACTAGGTAACTACTACACGAATATGCCATCCCCCGGTCCTTTGGGACCTTTATCCGAGGGCCCTCGATCACAAAGCAACAATCACACAGTAAATGACACTGGAGCAACCACACAGGTAGATATCTGGGCTCCATACCATGATATCACTTTTTTCCAGAAGGAAATGACATACCCTAAAGGGAGTGACCCTCATAACCTTGCCGCATCATTCCTGTTTCGACCATTTCCGGGTTGTGAGGTCCGATGAGGTCTCGTCCACAAAGCTACGCTTTTTCCACAAAGCCATGCTTTGATCACAAATGATCAACAAATGATCAGCATCACACAACAACACTTAGCATGCCACACTACCAAATTGGGAGTATATCACTGATAACCTTCAACTACATAACCTCTGAGCTCGTACGTCTCAGAGAAGGGTGTTAAGCTAAGGGAATAAATTCTCCTCCACCAATAGAAATGTATTTGAAAGAAATCAGCTTTATATCTCAATGTGTAATGTCAGACATACAACCATACAAGTCTGTTCCGGGTTCGAACAGAACCAAAGGCACTTCCAAAGAAGCTCTTGCAATCCGGGTATTCACAATCTCGATCAGACTTCCCATCATAAGAAGAGTGATATAAATCTCTATACCGGAGCAACTCGGTGTAGAGACATTCGACAGGTTGTCCTTTCATTTTTGAAAATACCCGGTCTTCACACCGGTCTTTAAATGTTATCCATTCACGTCGTATCATTATTCGGAATGGGTTATATGACACAAAGTCCTCTCCCGACTTAACCGAATAATGAGCATTTGTTTTAAAAACAACTTCAAGTGCCATTTCAAAGACAAATATTGATAGTCGGTTATTTAACTATCAAACAACATTCACAACAATCAACCAATTTAAATAATTTTCCAAAATTATTAAATTTCAAAATATCTTCACAAGATATATATTTTCCACACTTCATCGCTTTGAAAACAAATTTCAAATCATTTTTCACACTTGGAATAAAAAATTCCAGATATTATTTATTTCCCTTTTTCTTTATAAATTCCATTGCGAATTTAAATTTCCAAATATTCACTTATACACGATCTTCAAATCGTTTTCCAAATATTCACTTTCAAACACCAAATCAAATTCCAAATTGATTTCTAATTTCTTTTTAAGCACCAAATCAAATACAAATTGATTTCTAAGTTTATTTCCACATACCAAATCATTGGCAAATCCATTTCTAAATTTATTTCAACACAAAATCCATTTTCATTCAACACCAAATAAATTTTTATATCGATTTCCCAAAGATTTATTTTAAAATACCAAATCAATTATCAATTGGATTTCAAACAAATTTATCACTTTTTAAATAAATTCCTTTATCTCCTCCAAACCATTTAAAATTCCATTTTAAATAAATTTTTCAACTTTTCAACAATATTATTCAAAATCCATTTATTATTATCTTTTCCCATATTTTGGAAATAATTCGATAAGATTACAAAAATCAACTTTAATACTTTTAAATTCCTTTCTTTAAATTCACCAAATTCTTTCAAAAGAGATTTACTTAAAATTTCTTACTTTAATTTCAAAAATCCAATTTATTTATTTCTGGTATCCAATGATACCAAAAATACATTCGGCTAAATTTTTAGCCATCAACAATTTCAATCGACAATATATAATCATACACAGATTATAATAAATCACCACACAACGGATGAAACAAATCCATACAACATATGAAACAAATTCATATAATTTGAGGAATCCAGTTGGATCCCTCCAACCTGTTTCCCAGCATCCATAGATGTTAGCACAATACCAATTCCACTTCGAGGTGGAATATCATGGTATATGGGATTTATAAAATATCAATACGCTATTATGCGGCGCATAGGGTCTCATCCGCTATATAATGCGGGAAATGAACAACTCCAATATATATATTCCAATATATATATATATATATATTGCTATATACTACTATATATACTATCACAATCAGGCAATCAATCAATAACTGCAATTCAAATTTTTATTTTGAGTGAGAAGATCTCACCTTTGCTTTTTATTTTGCAATCCATTTCCGTTCCAGATTGTTTTCTCGATTTATAGACCTTGTATAAATAATTATATAAATTTATTAACATCCGAACCAATCGAATAATTAATTACCATTTATTTATATAATTTAACTAACAATTTGGTTTTAAACTCATTCCCTAAATAATTTTTGTAATTAAAATAATTAAATGAGTTAATTTAACAAATTTATCACCATAATGCATTATCCCAAAATTAACAGTAAGTTCAAAACATGTATATTTATTATTTATTTTTTTTTATTTTTTTGAAATACATATAAAAATCTATATACGGATTTAAGAAACCACTAACTTTTTCTTAAAACCCTACAATAATTTTAAAGATTCCCATTTCAAAATCGTACCTTTATACATTTACTGTTTTAAATACAATATGCATGAGATAATATAGTTTAACATTAACTAAACAAATGCTTTAATAAATTAACCCAACTCCAGAAATTACCAGACGGAATCTGGCCACGATGCTGACCCCATGCACCATCGAATCGAAACCCTCGCGACTGAAACCACGTCGAGCCGCTGTCGATCCCTAAAACCCCTGCGAACCACTCGCTACTCCGATGCGTCGCTACCCCTCATCACCACGTCGTCTTTGAGCATCAAAGAATACCGCGGCTCCACAATGTCTCGAGCTCGAGCAAGACACCCAACACCCCTAAATCGACGAGCCTCCCCCTTTGAACGTGATTTCGAATCGTGTTACATTGCTGTGAGGCCCTAATCTTCAATCACGATTTAACTGGAGATGCTCGGCTATGATTCTTTTTTTCTTTGAATTGAACTATCTTCGATTCTAAGTTGAGGAACAAAGGGGGGGGGGACGAAGAGGAAGCACGCGATTTTTAGTTTTATCTCTTTTCGAATCGAAGCACGAGAAAAAGAAGTTTGGGAATTAAAGTCTGAATGATTTTGAGTTCGTCCATTATTTGTTTTAGAAGAAGATTGTTTTTTTTCTTTCGTTATTTTCCTTTCGAACTGTTTTAACTAGGGATAAGGGAGAAGGTTGCGTGAAAATGAAGGCTGCAGTGATTCTGAAAAAGCTGAGGAGAAAAAGTTACGATGGAGAAAGGAAGCAGGCTGATGGAAGAGAATCTCAGCTGGGCTGACTAAGTATATAAATATATTATTTAATTTAAATTTTAAATTCAAATTGTCTCAAAAATGTAACTCAAAATTTCGATATCCTATCGAGGCGTGCCGCCAGGCGTTTATAAGGTTATACACCTATTCCGAACGCAATGGAAAAGGTTTCGAGTCTGAATTCGATCGTATGGAGAAGATAGCTTTTTGGACCAGTTATAATATTAAATTTTCGATTTAATTTTCAGCGCGTTTGCTCATCGTACGGCCAAACGATCACTCCAAACATTACGAAAATTAAAATCCGATAATAATACAATATTACGAATCCAATGGAACGGGTTTCATCGACTTCCGAGACTATGCCTCGAAAGACTATTTTTAAATTCAATTTAATTGATAAAATTTCAAAACTGAACAAAACAATTTCAAATCCAATTCTGAAGGTTCTATTACCTTCAGAATTATCAATATAAATTTTCTAAGCCTTGAAAATATTTTTAACAAGCTTAAAAATGAAAATTCAAATTTTTACCCAGTTTCAATAATTAAATTCACTAATTGCATTGCCAAATTCATAGCAATATTTTGAATTTCAATTTAAACTATCATTCGAATATTTGAACTCAATTAAATATTCACATTTCAAATGTCAAAAATTCAGGGTCGTTACAATCTTCCCCCCTTAAAAGAATTTCGTCCTGAAATTACAAGTTAAGAAGAATGCTCCAATACCCGTTTATCTTTTTCCCAAATCCAAATAGTTTTATCAACTTATCAACCCAAATCTTTTTATTAAAGATCATCATTTCAACTAACTGTCCAAATCTTAACCATAGTTTCCAAACAACTTTATTTACTTCACAATTCAAATTTAAAATTTAAATTATCCAAAATTTCTCAAAAATTCTCTAACTCTCTAAATTTTCAAAAAATTTCGTCAGCGTCTCCTTTGCGCGGCTAGCTCGGTACAACTACAAAATGTCATTACGGACTCCCAAATTCCAATAGAAGACAAAATGCCATGTGGCAAAATAAAAAACCCAATCAAATTTCATACAGAAATATTAAATACATACCTTATTGTCGGGCAATTTCAAATTTATCTTCAAAATCTAAATCCAATTCCATTTTCCTTAGCCTTTATAATCCTTGTATATTTTACTTAACAACAATGTCCAAATTTACTTATTGGATTTCCAAATACCCATTTTGCTTAAGAATTTGCTCCATTCATTTCTTAAGTTCAACATAAGTATTTACATACTTCTTATATTTATTTTCACTTCATTAATAAAGTTATATATTTGTTTCCATTCAACTTTGCATTTTCAATTCCATTTGAATTCAATTTACAATTTCAATTCTATTTGAATTCATTTTATCTTCAAAAACCAAAAATTCCTTTTCTAGTTCAATTCCTATGTTTCCATTACAATTTAAAAATCAATTTTCCGTTAACTGAAATTTTCCAAATTTTCAAAATTTTTTTTTCTAACTCCCAAAATTTTCAGAAAATTTTGGCGGAGTCTCCTTTGTACGGAGGAGCTTTTGCAATTTGACAAAAGATATAAATATATATACATCGACCCACTCGGTTGGAAAAACAAAAACAGTTAATATTTCCTATTTTGTATTGCGTAGGCGTACCTTTATTAGCATTTTTAAGCAAAGCGGCTTATTTATTAGCATTAGCGCGCTCAAATCCAGCCAAACGGCTTCCAAAAACCTGTACTTACTCAGTTTAAACACGTAAGTGACATATATAGGAAATCTATTAACATTTCACTTATTTTCAATAGTAAACACATAGTTTTCATAAGCAATGCATTCAAAATAAATTCCATTAGCAATTTATATGGTTTCAATTCAACTTAAATTGCTTTCATCCAATTTACATTCAATTCAATGGTTTACAATGCAATTCTTTATATTCAATCCATTTTTAAATGAATCTAACTTATATCCCTTTCAATTGATTCCAAAATCAATTTTATTTGCTTTTATTAACTCATAGATTTTGATACAATCTTGTTTGCGTCAAACGACAATCGTTTCTATGCAAATTTCGACGATATTCACTTAATATAATATCCATTCTAGTTTATAACTAATTTAAATTGATACCAATTCAATTTATTTTAATTCCATTTCATTTCCAATTGATTCCATTCAATTTAATTTACATTTCATTAATCAAACAAACTTCATTGAAAAGCATTCAATAAAATTCGACAACAACCATTTTACAGTTTTTACTTAAGTCAAGCTTTTATCCAAATATTGCTTAAGTTATTTCAACTCAAAATTCAAGTCATATTTTCCTGGTAAACAATTTCCAATTTAAATCTTTGATTTGATTTTTTCTTTCATTTATCAAATCCATCCCATCTACTAATTTAATTCAATTAGTATATTCACTCATCCATTTTAAATTTCAAATTTCCATATTCAATTCATCCTGAATTTACTTTATCAATAACAAGGAAATTCCAATTAATTTTTTCTACTTACTTGAATTTATATGCAAATTCAAACCATTTTCAAATTTAGCTCATAATTCAATTTTAATTTAACTGATTCAACTTCCAATTCATTACTTCATGAATTAATAAATTATCAAGTTTGTTTACTTGAATTCAATCCATTTTATTTTATTTTTCCAAGTTTGGATTTTTCTTCAACTCGATTCATATCAAATTTCATTTCATTATTTAATTTGAATTCATTTATTTACAAATGTAGCTCCATTTGTTCATTCACAAATTCATTCCTTTAATAAATTTTATTTTCAATATTTTTTTGGAATTCTATTTCCAATTATAAAGCACATTTACAATTTACACTTACAAATCCCATTCGTATATGAATTCATTTCCTTATCTTTTCAATTCATATTTATAAATTTCATTTGTTAAATGAATTTATCTCCAAATCTTTGGTTATACCATTATTTATCATTAAATTTCCATATAACAATGATAATAATTCAATATTATCTCTTCCTAACAACCAAGCATCCATATATTATAATAATTCATAGAAAATCATTTCTTTTCAATACAAAAATAGTTTTGGGTAAAATTATTTCATTTACCCATTTAAAACAATACTGTGTCAGTTTATCTTGTTTAAGAGTTTAGAAATCCCTATCGATTACAGTTGGCCAGACTACACCGACCAGAAACTTTAAACAATCAACCGATAAGTCAACACAATATAAAACAAATTTTTGTATTCACTAACAAATACGCACTCATATCTATTATTACACTCACATTCATTCTAGAGTACTACCGACTCTATCTCTAATGAGTAACACCCAACAGAGCTAGGGTTATCGCTTAACCAATTGCTCTGATACCACATGTAACGATACGATCTTTCGACGCTCGAAAGTCGACATTAATACGTCTACTATATTAAATGTCGCGCAATCGAATGTCGGGAAACCGAACCATTAGGGTTAAAAAGAAGAGGTAGAAGAAGACAGAAGAAAAGAAAGAACAGGAAAAAAACAGAAACAGACACAATATCAGAATCTCACATTCGCAGCGGAACAACATATAATAGATGAATGAATAATCTTTAAAACAAAAGACTATATCAATTTATACATTACATCATCAGAGTTTACAACAACAACATCACTGGACAGTTATATAAACTTTTCCATACAACATAATACACAGTGGAATAATACTAGTATAAGTGATACGTCTCGCCATCCAGCATGCCTCCAGATTTCCACAGCAACTTCTGAATTCCAAAATGACCTGATAACCTGACTCTAGGCTGCCTGTGTGGAAAATTATGGGCACCCAGAGTTTAGAAAGGGAACAATAAACTCCGAGTCAGTCATGGTGACTGGCGTGAGATCGTAAAATAGTTATTTTCACAAAGAAAATAAAAGAATTTCGCAATGCTTTTGGAAAATGAAACTACCATAAGACCTCCCGCCACACACACAATGCAAACGCAAAATTGGAGGAGATTTCTTCTTATGATAGTCAAACATGCTTACTATGCAAAATCATTGGATATTATTACTATTGCATAGTGTAGAAAACATTTCGAAAGTATAATATTAATCTTAGCCAACATAGGCATTCCACACTTATGCCTACTATAGCTACTATGTTCAATAGCAGGTTACCGCCACATTCCATAGCAGGTTATACAACTAAAACCGTACAAGGCTCGTATTGTTTCTTTGGATTTCCAACAAATGGTCAGGCTAAGGAACTTCCTACTGCCACATGGGTATGCCTCTGGATGGACGTCCCGAGAACCTAACCGGGTCTCTGCCAACACAAGGCTGGGTTACCTCTTACACTAGGTAACTACTACACGAATATGCCACCCCCCGTTCCTTTGGGAACTTTATCCGAGGGCCCTCGATCACAAAGCAACAATCACACAGTAAATGAGACTGGAGCAACCACACAGGTAGATATCTGGGCTCCATACTATGATATCACTTTTTTCCAGAAGGAAATGACATACCCTAAAGGGAGTGACCCTCATAACCTTGCCACATCATTCCTGTTTCGACCATTTCCGAGTTGTGAGGTCCGTTGAGGTCTCGTCCACAAAGCTACGCTTTATCCACAAAGCCATGCTTTGTTTACAAATGATCAACAAATGATCAGCAACACTTAGCATGCCACACTACCAAATTGGGAGTATATCACTGATAACCTTCAACTACATAACCTCTAAGCTCGTACGTCTCAGAGAAGGGTGTTAAGCTAAGAGAATAAATTCTCCGCCACCAACAGAAATGTATTTGAAAGAAATCAGCTTTATATCATAAAGTGTAATGTCAGACATACAACCATACAAGTCTGTTCCGGGTTCGAACAGAACCGAAGGCACTTCCAAAGAAGCCCTTGCAATCCGGGTATTCACAATCTCGAGCAGACTTCCCATCACAAGAAGAGTGATATAAATCTCTATACCGGAGCAACTCGGTGTAGAGACATTCGACAGGTTGTCCTTTCATTTTTGAAAATACTTGGTCTTCACACCGGTCTTTAAATGTTATCCATTCACGTCGTATCATTATTCGGAATGGGTTATATGACACAAAGTCCTCTCCCGACTTAACTGAATAATGAGCATTTGTTTTAAAAACAACTTCAAGTGCCATTTCAAAAGCAAATATTGATAGTCGGTTATTTAACTATCAAACAACATTCACAACAATCGACCAATTTAAATAATTTTCCCAAATTATTAAATCTCAAAATATCTTCACAAGATATATATTTTCCACACATCATCACTTTGAAAACAAATTTCAAATCATTTTTCACTCTTGGAATAAAAAATTCCAGATATTATTTATTTCCCTTTTTCTTTATAAATTCCATTGTGAATTTAAATTTCCAAATATTCACTTATACATGATTTTCGTTTTCCAAATATTCACTTTCAAAAACCAAATCAAATTCCAAATCGATTTCTAATTTCTTTTTAAGCACCAAATCAATTACAAATTGATTTCTAAGTTTATTTCCAAATACCAAATCATTGGCAAATCCATTTCTAAATTTATTTGAACACAAAATCCATTTTCATTCAACACCAAATAAATTTTCATATCGATTTCCCAAAGATTTATTTTAAAATACCAAATCAATTATCAATTGGATTCAAACAAATTTATCACTTTTTAAATAAATTCCTTTATCTCCTCCAAACCATTTAAAATTCCATTTTAAATAAAATATTCAACTTTTCAACAATATTATTCAAAATCCATTTGTTAATATATTTTCCCATATTTTGGAAATAATTCGATAAGATTACAAAAAATCAACTTTAATACTTTTAAATTCCTTTCTTTAAATTCACCAAATTCTTTCAAAAGAGATTTACTTAAAATTTCTTACTTTAATTTCAAAAATCCAATTAATTTATTTTTGGTATCCAATGATACCAAAAATACATTCGGCTAAATTTTTAGCCTTCAACAATTTCAATCGTCAATATATAATCATACATAGATTATAATAAATCATCACACAACATATGAAACAAATTCATATAATTTGAGGAATCCAGATGGATCCCTCCAACCTGTTTCCCTGCATCCATAGATGTTAGCACAATACCAATTCCACTTCGAGGTGGGATATCGTGGTATATGGGATTTATAAAATATCAATCCGCTATTATGCGGCTCATAGGGTCTCATCCGCTATATAATGCGGGAAATGAACAACTCCAATATATATATATATTGCTATATACTACTATATATACTATCACAATCAGGAAAAAAATCTATAACTGCAATTCAAATTTTTATTTTGAGTGAGAAGATCTCATATTTGCTTTTTATTTTGCAATCCATTTCCGTTCCAGATTGTTTTCTCGATTTATAGACCTTGTATAAACAATTATATAAATTTATTAATATCCGAACCAATTGAATAATTAATTACCATTTATTTATTTAATTTAACTAACAATTTGGATTTAAACTCATTCCCTATAATAAATAAGTTTTGTAACTAAAATAATTAAATGAGTTAATTTAACAAATTTATCACCATAATGCATTATCCCAAAATTAACAGTAAGTTCAAAACATTTATATTTATTTATTTATTTATTTTTATTTTTTTGAACTACATTTAAAAATCTATATACGGATTTAAGAAACCACTAACTTTTTCTTGAAACCCTACAATAAATTTAAAGATTCCCATTTCAAAATCCTACCTTTATACATTTACTGTTTTAAATACAATATGCATGAGATAATATATTTTAACATTAACTAAACAAATGCTTTAATAAATTAACCCAACTCCAGAAATTACCAGACGGAATCTGGCCACGATGCTGACCCCACGCAACCATCGAATCGAAACCCTTGCGACTGAAACCACGTCGAGCCGCTGTCAATCCCTAAAACCCCTGCGAACCACTCGCTACTCCGATGCGCCGCTACCCCTCATCACCACGTCGTCTTCGAGCGTCAAAGAATACCGCGGCTTCGCACTATCTCAAGCTCGAGCAAGACACCCAACACCCCTAAATCGACGAGCCTCCCCCTTTGAACGTGATTTCGAATCGCGTTCCATTGCTGTGAGGCCCTAATCTTCAATCGCGATTTAACTGGAGATTCTCGGCTATGATTCTTTTTTTCTTTGAATTGAACTATCTTCGATTCTAAGTTGAGGAACGGGGGGGACGAAGAGGAAGCACGCGATTTTTATTTTTATTTCTTTTCGAATCGAAGCACGAGAAAAAGAAGTTTGGGAATTAAAGTCTGAATGATTTTGAGTTCGTCCATTATTTGTTTTAGAAGAAGATTGTTTTTTTTCTTTCGTTATTTTCCTTTCGAACTGTTTTAACTAGGGATAAGGGAGAAGGTTGCGTGAAAATGAAGGCTGCAGTGATTCTGAAAAAGCTGAGGAGAAAAAGTTACGATGGAGAAAGGAAGCAGGCTGATGGAAGAGAATCTCAGCTGGGTTGATTAAATAGATAAATATATTATTTAATTTAAATTTTAAATTCAAATTGTCTCAAAAATGTAACTCAAAATTTTGATATCCTATTGAGGCGTGCCGCTAGGCGTTTATAAGGTTATACGCCTATTCCGAACGCAATGGAAAAGGTTTCGAGTCCGAATTCGATCGTATGGAGAAGATAGCTTTTTGGACCAGTTATAATATTAAATTTTCGATTTAATTTTCAGCGCGTTTGCTTATCATACGGCCAAACGATCACTCCAAACATTACGAAAATTGAAATTCGATAATAATACAATATTACGAATCCAATGGAACTGGTTTCATCGACTTCCGAGACTATGCCTCGAAAGACTATTTTTAAATTCAATTTAAACGATAAAATTTCAAAACTGAACAAAACAATTTCAAATCCAATTCTGAAGATTCTATTACCTTCAGAATTATCAATATAAATTTTCTAAGCCTTGAAAATATTTTTAACAAGCTTAAAACTGAAAATTCAAATTTTTACCCAGTTTCAATAATTAAATTCACTAATTGCATTGCCAAATTCATAGCAATATTTTGAATTTCAATTTAAACTATCATTCGAATATTTGAACTCAATTAAATATTCACATTTCAAATGTCAAAAATTCAGGGTCGTTAGAGTGCACGTCGTATAGTCAACTCTTTAAACGCCTTAATTACTTCACATATAAATCAAATGGGAGTCCTCTCTGCCAAGTAATCGGTAATGATAGGTGGATCAAAACATATATTTTTCTATACATAGAGTGTTTTAAGTGTTTCAACTATCAAGCATCTTTGTTTCAAACTTTACTTCATCTTGCTATATAAAAACATAATGAAAAGACATAGAAGATCAATACAATTAACATAAATACTAAATGCACCAAATGTTGATCCTATATATGTAAATGATTACCACTCTTGCATTTAGGTGATAATTACAAGTTAACTATAGCAGTTCGAATTTATGATTTCTTTGAGGTGTTGCATTACTAGCCTTTGCCAATAAATCACAACCAAACGAGTGTCACTCCCAATAATAGTCCTCCAAGGAGAAACAAAACTAAAATGTTTCCATGTGCATTTTGCTCAAGTCCCTGCAATATGAACACATATATATTTTATATGCCCATAAGTAGTTAAGAACAGAAACCAAAGTACAATAGAAATTCAACTATGTTATAACACATTAATTGACAAATTTACCATTGTGTTCATTCTTAAGCAGTGGGAATGCAATGCTAAATTTGTTGATTAATAGCTACAACACAGTCAACTTTTTTGTGTTATAACATACTTATTTTTTCTCTTCAGTACAAGTATGCTTACCGTGTAACCTTTAGGTGCTGCAGTGATTGCACAAACCGTTAAATGACCATTAGTCAACCCAAGCGAAGAGGTAAGCATTATCATGTAGCCTTGAGTTCCATATTTTGTTGTAAAGTAAATGCAGGTATAAACAAGAAACGAGTACTGCAGCTAGAAATAATAACGATTGTTAACGCTAAAAATTTAACGCTAACACCCTGGTGTGTGTATTAATATTGTGAAAGCACCACCCGTGATTCGGGAATAAGAAATAAGCAGTAAAATAGCAGAAAACAGTAAAAGACAGCGATTTTATAGTGGTTCGGCTTAAGATCAAGCCTACGTCCACTTTGAATTCCTTTATTGCTGATTTTGGTTACAAGTTGATACAATGCACTTCAAAATACAATACACTTTGATTTCAAAACACTTCAGACTAGTAGCTCAAACTTCGATGTGATCAGGTTCTTTGAATCCATGTCGGATGTGCAAAATCTCTTTCGAAGCTTGTTGTAGTGTCTTCAATGTTTGGAGTTCTTCAAGTGTTGGATGAGTTAAGAATTCTGCAGAGTAACGGCGCTTCAGAGAATGATCGGAAAAGTCCCTCTCTAGTTGGAGTTAGGGCTGTATTTATAGGGGTGATTCTGGGCAGAATCCAATTTCTAAGTCTTAGGTCGTGAACGACCTAAGTTAGGTCGTAGGTCGCGAGCGACCTAAGATAGGTCGTGGGTCTTGTTTGAACTGCATTGAGTCTTGTCTGAATGAGTTAGTAGGTCGTGAGTGACCTAAGATAGGTCGTGAGCGACCTAAGATAGGTCGTGAAACTTTTCCCTGCTTTAGCTTGCTAGGTCGCTACATTGCTAGGTCGTGAAATTACAGAAGTCTTTAGGTCGCTGATCTTCTTAAGTTATTAGGTCGCAGATAGCTTTAGGTCGTTAGGTCGCTGAGTGTTAGATCGCAGAGCTTTAGGTCGCTAGTTCGCTGTGTTTTAGGTCGCTTGGTCGCTGAGTGTTAGATCGTAGAGCTTTAGGTCGCTGTGTTTTAGGTCGCTAGGTCGCTGAGTGTTAGATCGCAGAGCTTTAGGTCGCTCAAAAACAAGGAGTTAACATTTGCCTCTCGAAGTACATGCCTAGGTCGTAGGTCGTGTGCTTCGATCTAACTTTGCTAGGTCGTGAGCGACATAAAAACTGTGCTAACTCGCGTGCCTATTCACCTTCCTCTCTCAGCCCCATATAAATTTGTTAGGTCGCTGCTTCCTCCTCACTCACCTGCTTCGATTTCCCGCTTGGCTATTAATAGAATTTTGTGATTTCAAAGACGAATTAAAGTTAATCATTCAACGATTCATCCTCGCTATCAGATTACGTAAGTATCTTCGATCTTTATCCATTCCACGATCACCATCGAACCACGAATTCTAATCTCCGAACCCCAGACCAATTTTGTATGCCGTGCTTCACTTTGAGTCGTGTTGTGATCAATTTTCGATCGACATTGGTTATTGTTGTTGTGATTCACGAGCGCACATCAGTGAGTTAGATCTATGATAGATCGGAGATATGTTGAATCGGTTTTCGAATGATTTGGTGGTATGAAAAGATGAGGAACTTCACGAATAGGATGATGGATTTCGTTGTATTGGCGTTAACGGGTTATCGGGTCTGGTGAGTTATTGCGTGGGGAAGAAGTTAGCGACTTAATGAATTCGAGCGACTTAAGATAACTCGCGACCTAAGGAACTTTGCGACCTAAGGAAAGCTCCGACCTATGCTAGGTCGCTAAACGACCTAAAACTTGCTCGACCTAAGACTTGTACAACCTAAGACTTGTACGATCTAACTTTCTTGCGAGCTAACCGGTTTGAGATATTTAAGCGATTTAACATATCAACGATCTAATCTTTTTGCGGCAGGCTATAGGTCACGGCCGGGTTTGGACTTGGAGAAATTTTCATTGCCTTGAACCTTTTGACTTGCACAGTGCGACCTAAGAAGGCTCCGACCTATGCTAGGTCGCTGAACGACCAAGGACTTGAACAAATTCTGAGTTAACTTGCTTGAACTTTGAACTGTCTGAACTTGGAACCATGTTGAACTTTGATACAGATTATACTAATCTTTAATCTAACAACCTGTTTAAGCATAATATTTGCAGAAAACTAGGACGAATATACTGCCATTGACTGCCCACATCGAATGACATATTAGTCGATAAAAAATAATCAACTTAAATGAACCGCGTGAATGAAATGCTGTGAAACAACAAATTCAAGTGAAGTATTAAAGCAAAGCTGAAATAATCAACTAAAGCTGATTTGTTTGCATCAACACAACACCGTACTTGGACTTAAGATAACAAGCCTTGAAACTTTATAATCGACAAATGTCATCTAACTTGATTTCAGTTATATTTGCTTGTTATTGTATTAGTTTTGCACAACACTTCACACTTTTAGGAAACGTGCACCTTCATATTTGAATATCCAGTTCCTTGTGTAGAATGGCATCTCAACAAGAAGATACAGGACCAACTGGAGAAGCTTTTCCGATTGCTAACCCATTGATTGATCCTCCGGAAAGGACTTCTACCACCTTGAGCCATAAAGTTTTCAAACAATTGTGTATCTAGTTCGGCATTGCCGAAACAGATGCTTTATTTCCTAGAGCAAACGATACTGCTGACAGGCCACCTCTTGGTTTTGTCGCAGTTAATCGTCAGATGTGCCTAAGCGGAGCTATTTCTCCCTTTAATGATTTTCTCCAAGAACTTTTTCATTGATTAACTATCTCTCCCTTCCAGCTACACCCCAATGGTTATGCCGTCTTGATGGGGTTGTGTGTTCTATTTAGGAGGACGTTCAACCGTCTTCCAAGCTTTGATGAGGCTTGCTATTTGTGCACCTTTGCGAAGAACAAAGATCACCCTTCAATTATACTTGTAAGAGGTGCGAGAAACCGCAAATTGATTCTAGACTTGCCCGATAGTGCTCACGGGTTCTTAAGTCAATTCTTCTTCGTTCACTGTCCTCCAGGATTCTATGCCGTCTGGAGAGTCGGAAGTAAGATTGCCTTTCTCTGTTCATCTCATGAGCCTTTCAAAACTCGTATTGTCAAATGATTAACTTCATTTTCTACTTTTTGTAGCACTTCCTCCTCCACTTAGAAATCCCAGCCTCAAGTCAATCTTTGAAACTTTAAACGCTGTGGCTGCTGAAGAAAGAAGCAACAATTTTTTGTTGAAAGATGAGTTTTTGCATCAGTTCGGACTTCTACACTCCTCCCGGTCTACTCAGATTCACGAAATTTCTAGTTCTGAGACCGAAACATTAGGTGCCCCAGGTTCTCAAGCAGAGACATTAAATGCCCCAGTTTCTGCAGAAGAAATTATATCGGAAGGACCTATTGTAGAGGCTGCACTGGTGAAATGCTCTATCACTGTTGATGTTGCAGGATCATCCGGAAAACTCACACTCTCTCCAGTAATTGAAGAAGAAGAAACTTCTCAACATTTCGAGAAAGTTGATGATAAAGGAGTTGAAAGAGAAAGTCCCGCTAAACATGACGGTGACGATACTTTTGAGGGATTGAGTGATCTGATGATTACTTCTCAGGAGCTCTTCAAAGATGATATAATTAAAATTACATCTCCTGCAACTGAAGTGACATCCGCTTTGCAGCAAACTTCGTCGCCCAAAAAATGACTCCTGCTTCAGAATCTGTTATCGCTCTCCAATCAAAGAGTAGTTTGTAGTCTGACGCGCGTAGCTCGCACATTACACACACTTTGGATTTCTGGCACTTCTACGCGCTTAACTTCTTTAATTTGAAGATCTCTAAGACTTGTCTTTTTCATTTCCAGATTCTCCGATGGGGCGAAGTGGCTCATATCATGATGACTTTCGGTGCTTTGGAGGGCATGACACTTATGATCATAGATGTTATCTCCCCGTTCGTAGGGAAACTGATGAGGAGCGAGCGGTTAGAAAAGCTCGAGAGAGACAAGCTTATGAGGAGCAGCAAAGGAGAAGGGAAGAACGTCATGACTCCTCTCAAAGAGATGACGATTCCCATAAGAGAAAGTCGCATGACGACAGAGGAAAGATCCATATTTTTGAAGATCCCAGTAAACGGGCCAGGCTTAGCGAAAAGGACGCGTCTGCGATTTCTGAAAAGACCGATGCTCCTATCTCTCTTGATATCCCATCCGGCTCTCCTGCTCTAAAGAAGTCTGACATCCAGACGATTATCAGCAGGCCTCAGTATCAAGTCAAAGATGCTCCTTCTACATTTCAAAGCCGATTTCCAAATTGGTGCTTAAGCGGAGTACGCTTCGACCTAGACTTGGTACCGATTGATAAGCCAGCTATGTTGAGGAACCTTGACGCAGTCAAACTTGACATAGAGAGGATGTCTGGCTGGCAGAAGCTTGTTGACGAGCTTCAAAGAGTTAACCGTATGAATCATGAAGCCATGCTGACTATGGAGAATGACAAGTCAGAGTGGGATAAATTTTGTAAGCAGCATGATGCGGAGATGGCGAGCATTGCTGACGACAATGCAAGACTTGAATCCGAAGTTAAGAGACTCAAAGAAGATCTCGCCACTTCTTCCGCTTCGCACTCTCAAAAAGAAGAAGTTTTTCAAAAACAAGTGCGGGATGCGCATGCTGCTCAAAGAGATGCCAAGTTGAAACTTGAAGCCGAGCAACATGTTATTGAAAAATATCGCAATGACACCGTCCAGCTGCGGGAAAAAGTTGGCTCTCAAGATTTGGAAATTATAAGGCTGCAAGCTCAGTTATTGAAGACCGAAAAAGAGAGCGATGAAGCCATCGCTGGAAAGGAAGCAGCTGAGCACTCGCACGAAATGACGAAGGCCAATGTTAGCTCAACTTTATTTGATTTTTATCTTCATAGCGTTCTGGGGTGCGGAAGCCTCTCATTCTTGGGCCCGAAGTATGAAATCACCTTGGCTGAAGTGTGGGAGGCCGCGGTTGATATGCTCGGAGGTGCCGGTTATGATGAGGCAGAGCTTGAAGCATATTATTTTGATGACAAAACTCGTGCCGTTCTTGCCAGAGGAAAGGAGCAACTTGCTAGAGCGAGAGCTGAAGCAGTGGCAGGGGAGTATCCGAAAAAGAAAGTATCTCCAACTGCCCCTGCCCATACTTCGACTTCGGCCGACGTTAATATTATCGGTTCCAGCTCTTATTCTCTACCTCCTGCAAAAGCTGAGGCTAAGCCTGTCATTTCCGAGTCTCCCATTATTCAAGCCGAGGAGAAATCCCAAGATGATGCAAAAGCCGAAAACTTTGAAGTCGTCGTAATTAAGCCAACTTCTCCAGGTAACTTCAAGTCTGACTACTCATTCGATTCAACTGAGTTCGATGAATTTCTCGCTTATTACCTAAGTCCTGATGATCCAATATCTTCTCTTTTTTTGGAGAGTACTGATTTTAACTTCTTTTCTTCTGTAGCGGAAGTACCGAGCGATGTGCACTCTTCTCCTCTTCCAGCTATTCCTCCTCAATCCCTTCAAGTTACTCCTGCTTCTCAGCCAGGGTTGCAGGAAGAACAAATAGAAGCCCTTCGGGGCTTAGAGGATCCGCCCGCTTCACAAGAACAGAAGGCGGAAGATCTTGAGGACAGTGAGAAGACCCCAGAGCAGTCTCTTGATGATGACACAAAGCTTTCTACGTTGCTCACTCCGAGAAGTGAGTCTTCTTCGAAGAGGAAGGGGAAGCGCGTAATGAGGAAGAAGAAGAAAAGCACTTCAGTTGGAGAAGACAAAGTAGAAGAGGATTCGACTACTCCTTCTTCTCCTCCTCCCCCGACCCGTCCACAACGACTTCTAAAACTAGTTATCAAGCCGGGAAAGAGCTCTAAGGGTGGCGGGAAGAAGGAATGATAAGCTGGACTTTATGCCTTTTGTTTTGCTTTTTGCTTTTTGCATGTATCGACCGGAAATTGTGCGGGTACCGGTCCCCGCTTTTTTGAGATCTGCACATGTAAAAAAATTTCATAGTATTGAATAAAATAATTCTTTCACTTGTACAAATTCTTGTGTATGTAAGAATGCATTTATTTCTCATTTTAGTGTAGAATAAACGATTCTTTTTACTTGTACAAAATTTTTTGTCTATGTTTGAGAATGCAATTATTCTACATCTTTTTTGCATGATATTATAATGAGCTTGTGGTATGTTGCTTGAATACTACTTTTATTGATGTAGCTATATTATATGGTGTTGCCCCCATACCACAAGTGCATTGTAATATCTTTTGCTTTGACGAGACTTGTACACTTATTTTGGAGAATAACTATTCCATTTTTGAGGAAAAATTATTCTGCTTTAATGGAGCGTGTCTCGTTTTTGGAGGAGTTTTTACGCTTCAACCTTCGAAGATGGTTACTTCATATTTTTGAGAAGTGAATTCTCGTACGCGGTAAAGCGGGCCTCTAAAGAGGGCTTTATGTAGCACTTCAATTTTTAGGAACAACTTTTCAAGATGAACAAGTTAATCTTCCTTTGAGAGTTGAAGTGTGCTTCCGAAGAGGGCTTTTTTTTATTTGTTGTGCCTCGTTAGAGGGCTTTTTGTTTGATTTGCTTGAAATTACTTCCTCATAGTTGAATGGACCCACGGAGCGGACACAAACCGTCCGATCGGATGTTTGTTTGCATGGACGATCGCGACCAGTTAGCAAGAGTCCTGTTCCTTCTGCTTGGGAAGGTGCCCCTCTGGTGGTTCCGTTATCCTTGCTGTTTGAGAAGAGCATTTCATTTTTGGGACGTGCCTCCGGAGAGGTCTTGTGCCTCCGGAGAAGTCTTGTGTGCCTTAGGGAAGGTCTTCTGCCTCTGGAGAGGGCAGTATGTGCCTTTGGGGAAGGCTTGTGCCTCGTAAGAGGGCTTGTGGTGCCTCGGGAGAGGTCTTCTGCCTCCGTAGAGGGCAGCGTGCCTCCGAAGAGGTCTTGTTCCTCCTGAGAGGTCTGGTGCCTCCGAAGAGGTCTTTATTTGATTGCCTGAAAGTTACTTTATCACAGTTAAATGGTTCCACGGGGCGGACGCAAGTCACTTAATTGGATGTTCATTCGCACAAACGATCGCAACTAGTTAACAAAGGCCCTGTGCCTTCCACTTGGGAAGGTGCCCCTTTGGTGGTTCCACCAACCTTTTTGTTGAGAAGAGCACTTCCATTTTTCGGCGTGCCTCCGAAGAGGGCTTGTGCCTCCGTAGAGGTCTTTTATCCTCCGAAGAGTTACGCCTTCGAAGAGGTCTTGTGCCTTCGAAGAGGGCTTTAGTTAATTGGCTCGCCCATGTCTCTTCATTGTTTGCTCATTAGTGGTCCCCTGTTATTGTCTCCAAGCCCGTGTTCCTTTCTTTTGCAAGCAGTTTGCTTCATCTGAAGGAGTGTACTTCATTGTCCAATGATTTCACGGGACATGCGCAAGCTATCTAATCAGATGTCTGCTTATACAAACGATCGTAATTAGTTAACAAGTGTCTGGTTCATTTTCTTGGGAAAAGTGTCCCTTTGGTGGAATCATTAACTTTTTGTGTGAAGTTAGTCTTATGTGGATTTAAATTTGGAACTTTTGTGGCTTGAGATTCATTTATCGAGTGATTTACAGGGCTCACTTGGCCTTGTAATGGGTAAGCTTTGTCTTAATGACCTGCAATATTAAATCGACATTTTAGCAATACATTTAGAGTATTTACACATTGAAATGAAACAGGCATTTTATAATAATAAAGAACACAGAATTTATAGTGGTTCGGCCAAGAATTGGGCCTACATCCACTTTATAGCTCTTTTATTGATTATCACTGATTTTACAATGGTTTACAATGCAATTGATACATCCATCATCATTTTACAATTTCAATTAGAGCTTTTCAAGTAAAGTATGGACGCAAATGGTTGCTGTTCCAGGCTCTTGGGATTGGATCTCCTTCGACAGTTGTGAGTTTGAAGGTGCCATCGAGAAGCTTATTGCCTATGACATATGGTCCTTCCCAATTTGGTCCAACACTCCAGTTGCTGTCATGATCCACTTCAAGACTAAGTCCCCGATTTCGAAGCTTCATTGATAGACTTTAGAATTGAAGTGCCTTGCTATCCTTTGCTGATGGGCTGCAACTCTGCGTTTAGCTTCTTCCCTCCTTTCATCAAGGAAGTCAAGTGCTTCGAATTGCAATTTTTCGTTTTCAGCCTGGTTGAAATGAATTCTCCTGTGTGAAGGGACTTCTAATTCTACTGGGATCATCGCTTCTGACCCGTATGCCAATGAGAATGGAGTGTGCCCAGTCGCAGTTTTATGGGTTGTTCTGTATGCCCATAGTGCTAGTGGTAGTTTATCAACCCATCCACCTTTTTCTTTTTCAAGCTGTTTTTTGATGGTTGACCTGATAATTTTGTTTACTGCCTCCACTTGCCCGTTTGCCTGCGGGTGAGCCACTGCTGAGAAGCTTTTTCGGATTTTGAATCGCTTGCAAAAGTCCTGGAACTCTTCGCTTTCGAATTGAGTACCGTTGTCTGTGATTATCTTCTGTGGCACACCATACCTGCAAATGATATTTTTAGTCACAAAATTTATCATCTTTTTAGAGGTAATAGTAGCCAAAGGTTCAGCTTCAGCCCATTTAGTGAAATAATCAACATCAACAATAGCATATTTGATTCCTGACTTGGCAATCGGTAAAGGTCCGATTAGATCTATCCCCCAAATGGCGAATGGCCATGGACTGACCATCTGCGTTAGTTCGGTGGAAGGTGCTCTTGGAATTTTTGCAAATCTCTAGCACTTTTCGCATTTTTGGGAGTAGATAGCAGCATCTCGATTAATATCTGGCCAAAAATACCCATACCAGAGAACTTTCTTGGCAAGAGTTTGACCACCTGAATGATCCCCACATTCTCCTCCATGCACCTCTGCTAAAATTGTCTTGGCTTCTTCCTTGGTTACACATCGGAGTAATGGCATTGAGAATCCCCGCCTGTATAACCGGCCGTCTTGAATTACATATCTCGATGCTTTTCTCAACAGCTTTTGGCGTTCTTTAGAATTTTCCGGCAGGGAACCGTTGAGTAGATATTCTTTGATCGGGGTCATCCATGATTCTTGTTCTTGAGATACAGTCATGATCCAGTCGATATCCATCTCATCAGTGCTTGGAGCTGACAAGACCTCCACAGGAACCAATCCCAATAATTGGGTTCTCCAGAACTTGAATACTTTGCGAGAGAATCTGCCTTCATATTTTCCTCTCGAGGTATATGGCTTATCGAATAATGGTCGAAATCATCGAGAAGCTCACAAACCTTTGACAAGTAAGCAGGCAGATTTCCTCCTTTAGCTTGAAACTCCTTCTTGACTTGACATACTATAAGCTGAGAATCACTGAAGATCTGCAATGCTTTGATGTTTAGTTCCTTTGCAATCTTTAATCCAACAATCAGAGCTTCATATTCTGCTTTATTATTTGTAGAAGGAAATTCCAATTAATGCGTAACATAATGATCTCCCTTCGGGGGTTTCAAGCACAACCCCAGCTCCGGAACAGTAGTCATTTCTTGAGCCATCAACATATAACTTCCACCTGGTTGGGACGTCAACTGTAACCTCTTCCTCACTGTCACCTTTATCTGTGTACTCTGCAATGAAATCTGCTAAAGCTTGTCCGTTGATCGCTCTTCGGGGATGGTAAATATCATATTGGCTAAGTTCAATATTCCACTTCAGAAGAAGCCCGAAGTTTCAGGGCGAAATAGGACTTGCTTTAGGGGCTGATCAGTGAGAACTTTGATAGGGTGAGCTTGAAAATATGGCCTCAACTTTCTGGAAGCAATCAGTAAACAATAGGCGAGCTTTTCTAGCTTTGAATAATTCATTTCTACCCTAGTAATCTTTTGCTGATATAGTAGACCGGGTGTTGGACTTTTGCATCCTCCCGCACTAATGCTGCACTCAAGGCATGAGATGAAACTGCCAAGTATATGAAAAGGTCTTCGCTATTGTTGGGCTTGGAAAGTATTGGAGGCGCTTCCATGTGAAGGATTAGTTCATCGAAAGCTTTCTGGCATTCATGAGTCCATTCGAAGTTTTTCTTTCCTTTCTTTAGAGCGTCGAAGAAGGGAATGCATTTATCAGTGGCTTTGGAAATAAACCGACTTAAAGCAGCAACTTTCCCATTGAGACTTTGCAGTTCCTTCTTTGTCTTAGGGGCTTTGACTTCCCTCAGAGCAGTAATTTGAGCAGGATTAGCTTCAATGCCCCTAGCGCTTATGATAAATCCCAAGAATTTCCCGGACTCTACTCCGAATGAACATTTTAAAGGATTGAGTTTCATGCCATATTTTGGAGAATTGCGAACATTTTTGCTAAGTTATCCATATGGTCAACTGCTTTCTTTGATTTCACCAACATATCATCAACATAGACTTCCATAGATTTCCCAAGCTGTGATTTGAACATTGCATTAACAAGCCTTTGATATGTTGCCCCTGCATTTTTTAGTCCGAAAGGCATGACTTTGTAGCAGTAAAGACCAACATCGGTGACGAAGCTCGTATCTTCTTGATCCGACTCATGCATCATAATTTGGTCATACCCAGAGTAAGCATCCATAAAAGACAACAATTCGTGCCCGGCTCTTCCATCTACCAGCTGATCAATCCTTGGCAACGGGAAGCAGTCCTTGGGGCAAGCTTTGTTTAAATCTGAAAAATCGATGCATACTCTCCACTTTCCATTTTCTTTTTTAACCAGTACTGGATTTGAAACCCAATTTGGATAGGTGGACTCTTTGATAAAACCATTCTCCATGAGTCGATCTACTTCTTCCTTTAGCGCTGCTGACCTTTCTGGACCCTGGGTTCTCCTTTTTTGTTTCACAGGTGTGAACTTTGGATCAATATTCAGATTATGTACAGCAATCTCTGGAGATATTCCACACATATCGGCGTGACTCCAAGCGAATACATCCAGATTTGCTTTCAAAAAAGATATCAGCATATTTTGAACTGCCATACTGTGTTGCGAACCCACATTTAGTACTTTGTTTGGGTCTTTAAAATCAACAGGTACTGGTACCGTTACTTCCATCAGCACCACTCTATTTTACCCTGCACTGGCTTTTCTGGGGTCCATTTCTCTCCGTGCACCACTATGCTCGCCAGTGCAGGGGCCACCCTGTACTTGCTACAAGATTTGCTTTTTGATGCGGAGCGTGGCTGTCGCATCTTTTCCCATCTCTCTCTTCCTTGCCTCCCGAAGCTCTATCAGATAACACTCCCGCCCAGCATTTTGATCCCCTTTAATGACACCAACACCATTATCTATGGGAAATTTCATAGTTAGGCACCACGGGGCGAGAATGGATTTGAACGCAGCTAGAGTTGGCCGGCCCAGGAAGGCATTGTAGGCAGAAAATCCGTCAACAATCACAAAAGTCTATTTCCGAACCACCTTTTTCTGTCCATCTCCAAGTTCCACAAACAAGTCGACAGTTCCAATTGGCTGCTGTGGTTCCCCAGTGAACCCGACAATCTTCTATGATGAAGCCTGAACGTCAGTCATTGGAATCTTCATTTGATCAAATGTCTTCTTGAAGAGTATGTTGCAAGAGGCGCCGCAATCAATAAGCACTCGCCTTACAATAGCTGGCCCAATTCCTGCAGAAATGACCAAGGGATCCATGGTTGGAGCTTCAATACCCATAGAATTCATAGCTTTAAACACAATATCATCATTAGAAGTTCTTTGCTGTTTCAGGGGTGCAGCGTCTTCTAAAACAAAAACATCTTCTTCTGTTGGGGTATATTTCAAAGCACGAGCATATCTTTCCATCTCACCCCAGCTTCTGCCTGCTGGGTGTGGGCCTCCTGTAATCTCATTGATAACAGGCCTTTCAGATTCACATGCAGTAGTGCCCTCACCCGAGCCAGATGGGTGAGTAGGGGGTTGCTGCCCCTGAACAGATGAAGTTGGGTCATTCATGTACTTTTTAACATACTGTTGCAGCTTATTTTGTCTTAGCAACTCTTCAATCAAGCTCTTCAAATGACGACATACGTTGGTATCATGGCCGGGTTGGTTATGAAATCGACAAAATTTTCCATTTCGCATAGCACTCTTTCCTGGTTTTATCTCAGTTGGTTTAGGATACTCCGCGACATCTTTGGTGGCAAAGAAGATATTCTCTGGAGTGTCGGTTAAAGGAGTGAAATCTAAGGGTTTAAAGAAGCGAGGTTTCTTTATATCCTTTTGTTTCTTTCCATCATTATTCTCCCTCTTCTGACCTCCGGAATCTTTCTTAGCTGACACAGCAATGTTATTCTGCACTCGTATCCCTACCACTTTCACAAGTGCCGGAAGATTTTCCAAGCGTATGAACTCGTCAGCTTTCTTATAAAATTTCTCGAGTGAATTTGGCTCCTTCATTTTCAGCCATTTCCCAAATTCACTTGACTTATCGATAGCCCGCATCAGATAAGTCAGAATCATTCGTGGTTCTGCATTGTCGACTTCAGCCAGAGCTATATTGAAGCGATTCAAGAAGGACTTGATAGACTCTCCTGGATTCTGCTCAAGGGTAGATAATGACATTATGTCTTTCGCCTTCGAAGCGTACAGTCTGAATTGCTCTTTAAACTTCCGAGTTAAATCAGAGAACTGGTCTATAGATCGGGCTGGCAGCTTTGTAAACTAGAGTAGTGCCACCCCTTCTAAGTATACCGGGAAGTACTAGCATTTAATTTCATCCGTTGCCCTGGCACTCGTCATGTGCCAGTCGTATTTGTACATAAATTGATTGGGGTCGCTTGTCCCTCGATAAGCTGGAATGGCTGGAGGAACAAACTTTCTTGGGAATTCAGCTTTTAGAATTTTCTCGGTGAACGGAGTCTTACTTGGAGCGAACCCCCAGTCGTTCTCATCTTCATTTCTTTGCATGCTCTCTTTCATGATCTATCGTATCAATTCCGAGAGGTATTCCTCGTTGTTTAGAGGCTCTGCAGGGCAATCATCAGCCATTTTCTCAGAAGTTTGCTTAAACAAACGTTCGTGGAGAGTTGATTGCGGCCTTGTCACTCTAGCTTAGGGAGATGCCCCCTCGGCAGTGCCAGCTACCCTTTGAGGAATGTTACTCCCTTCAGGGTTGGGAACAGCATCAGCAAAATTTTCCTCATTATTCGCTGGTTGACGGTTAGCTCCGAGCATAGCATTCAACCTTTCTAGCATTAAGGTGTTCTGGGTTTCGATCTGCTGATATAACCCAGTCACAGCAGCATCTAACTTCGCTCGTGTCACTCCAATGCTTGGAGCTGCTTGACTTGATGAAGGAGAAGTAGAAGTGTTATCATGAGTATTAACGGATCTGGTAGACTTGCGCTTTCTTCTTGGAGCCATTATTTTCGACAAACTTCTGGTTCTCAAAGAAACTTTTTCCACAAACTCTTGTGAAGCAATGATGACAATACTCCTGAGTTGGGTTCTCAATGAAAGCACCAAAATGTTAACGCTAAAAATTGAACGCTAACACCCTGGTGTGTGTAGTAATATTGTGAAAGCACCACCCGTGATTCGGGAACAGGAAATAAGCAGTAAAATAGCAGAAAACAGTGAAAGACAGCGATTTTATGGTGGTTCGGCTTAAGATCAAACCTACGTCCACTTTGAATTCCTTTATTGCTGATTTTGGTTACAAGTTGATACAATGCACTTCAAAATACAATACACTTTGATTCCAAAACACTTCAGACTAGTAGCTCAAACTTCGATGTGGTCAGGTTCTTTGAATCCATGTCGGATGTGCAAAATCTCTTTCGAAGCTTGTTGTAGTGTCTTCAATGTTTGGAGTTCTTCAAGTGTTGGATGAGTGAAGAATTCTGCAGAGTAACGGCGCTTCAGAGAATGATCGGAAAAGTCCCTCTCTAGTTGGAGTTAGGGCTATATTTGTAGGGGTGATTCTGGGCAAAATCCAATTTCTAAGTCTTAGGTCGTGAACGACCTAAGTTAGGTCGTAGGTCGCGAGCGACCTAAGATAGGTCGTGGGTCTTGTTTGAACTGCATTGAGTCTTTTCTGAACGAGTCAGTAGGTCGTGAGTGATCTAAGATAGGTCGTGAGCGACCTAAGATAGGTCATGAAACTTTTCTCTGCTTTAGCTTGCTAGGTCGCTACATTGCTAGGTCGTGAAATTACAGAAGTCTTTAGGTCGCTGATCTTCTTAAGTTGTTAGGTCGCAGATAGCTTTAGGTCGTTAGGTCGCTGAGTGTTAGATCGTAGAGCTTTAGGTCGCTGTGTTTTAGGTCGCTTGGTCGCTGAGTGTTAGATCGTAGAGCTTTAGGTCGCTGTGTTTTAGGTCGCTAGGTCGCTGAGTGTTAGATCGCAGAGCTTTAGGTCGCTCAAAAATAAGGAGTTAACAACGATAATGTGCTTATAATAGTAATATATATTACCGACTACTTTGCAAAGTCAGTGCAACAACAACACTGCCTTTGCTTTGCATTGTTATATTTTTGAATGTACAAGTATCATCTTTGTAGTCAGAATGAAATTTTAGATCGTGGATAATGGAATTTACGATATGTAATAATCTTATTTTAAGAGTCTACAGGAGTTCAATTTTGTATACATTATTTCAACTTTCAAGGAGTTTAGTGGAGGTATTAAAAATTAATCAGTGAATGTTATCCTAACATCATTTGTATAAAATTGTATTGAGTTCATAAATATGTAAACAAAGTTTGGATTTAATTACGACGGCCACAATGTGATTCAACCTTATTTAAGATCATATGTCCCATGTTGGGAATCACCTTCATGTTTTCTTTTCTTTTTTCCTGCATTTTTCATATGAATATTTTGGCAGTTGATCTGAGTTATAACAACTGCCTTTGAAGCCTACGTAGATACATTATTCTTGTAGTCATACCAACAAATGATATGTCCATGATTAATATGTTTCTTTTTCGCTCCTCAGCCCAAGAATTAACCTTTTAAGACAAAAGCGAAAGGTTTCTTGGAATCCATAATGTCTGTTCGGTAAATTTGTAAAAGTTGCATTATTATGCAGCTTCTTTTCAATAAAAAGGTAAACTAAAGGTTTGAATCCTTCCGGACATTGTTATCAAAAATGAAGAAAACATAAACCTACCGTGGAAAATGAACTACAAAGAAAAAGCAAATGTTTTTTGTTTCAGAATTTATACTTAGCTTGTTGTACACATATATACCTTTCTTCCTGTCCGCGTTAACCCAATTCGCATTTCTGACATGAAACTTGACATTTTTTTGGTTTCAGATATACTTTTAACTGTACAATATGAGTCTACATTTTTTACTCACATTCTTTACTAAAGAGTAATTTGTTTTTCCAAACTGTAAATTATTACTAAAGAAGAAAACGACAACGAACATATACAGCTTTTTATGAAAAAAAGGTCATTATCCCATGGAGATAATGTGACTGTACACATGAATTTGAAGTAAGGTAGCATGGATTTGCTACTACTAAAAAAATCACTTCTGACATTACACTAATTGGAGATTTAGAATGCCAATTATACTATCGGCATATTTTCATGACTGGTACTTTCATTTCTTTGTGAAATTATAAGTTATGAAAAGAAAAGTAGTTATACATTTTGCTAATGTGATTAAATAATTTAGATGCAAATATACAGAGACAATACATATACTGCTCGGTTTAGAGTTTCACATGACAAAGAGAAACTTGAGGAGGAAGTAGAAGAGCTAAGGTGTAAAAATGAAGAAATGAATGCCACGATTAACAAACTACAAGGGGATTTATGTTCCATGCAGGAGGACATGAGTTCTGTGCAGGAATTTATACGGGGTTGAGGCGGGAGCAAGGACCAGTGATATGACCAACTTCGTGAGTTATTCCTATTTTGGTTGTGGGTTTGATGTTCTATTTTTATAACATACATTGTATGATGTTTGAATTAGATGAAACAACTATGTTTGAGTTATGTAGCAACTTCATTTTATTGTTTGTTGGACATGATGTATTTTAAACACATTCTATAACAAATTTATGGTAATTTGACCATTATATGCATTTTGCATTAATGTTTTTAATGAGACATATTCTTATGATTTTTGCATGTGGTTATATAATTTATTTAATGTTTTCTGTTGTTGATATTCGGTTTTATTAGATTTTATTGTGATATGTGAGGTAGACGAATGTGAATTCAGTGGGATCATATTGAATTTTTATGTACGGTGGCGTAGGGAAGACGTATGGAACTCGTAAGAGAAATACTTGTAAAAGAAGAAGGCTATGCATAGGAAATGCGTAAGGATGAAGGTGTAGGAAAGGAGTATGGAATCTAGCGTAGGGAATGCATATGGAATCTGGCGTAGACAATGCGTATGTGATGCGGCGTAGGGAATGCGTAGGGAAACGGCGTAGAGAAGCCGTAGGAAATGCGTAGGGAAACGACGTAGGAGAGCCGTAGGGAATTTTTGCGACGTAACATTTTCCGACTTCTTTTTTGGCGTAGGGGTGGCATATGAAAATTTGTTTTCTACGCCATCCCTACGCTCAATTGATGTAGGGAATCCAGAATTTTTTCGTAGTGTCTACTTGAGAAACGACGATCCGAATTAACATGTCCAAACAAAATATTGAACCCCTTTCTCAAAATTTTATCGCTTTCGATGATTATTAGTAGTGAGAGCTTGCTATAGCATTTGCGTGCCAGCCAACAAATTATCATTTGATTTGTTTTGTATTGAACAAGAAGAATGAACTTTAATGTATGTTAAACTGGATTATCTAACAAATTTAAAATGAACAAAAATGCAGTATACCATTATTTTCAAATGATGTTACCGTTATTTATGCGTTTTATATGTAAATTATAATTTAATATCAATTATTAACATTGATTTAAAAATACTTAAAAACAAATAAAAGAAAAAAAATACAAATTTATACAAACAATTTTTCGTCTACCCTGTTCAGATTACTCTTTCGGCAGCTCTTTTGCTTTTTATAAAATGCACCCTAGCTTGCATTATGGTCATGATAAGTCTTGCATTATATTTAGTCATTTGGTCCTGAGCCAATTAGAAGGATTAGTGACGTTTAGCTTTTGTGGATAACTGACGGACACATCCTTTTTTTTCTCCAAAAAAGATAAAAGAACAAAAAAAAACCGACACATAATCTACTTTCGTTGCTATTTTCCAGAAATAATGATCAGGTGCTTTCTGCGAAGTTTCCTCCCAATTTTTCACCAAAGATCTGATACTTTACTGCTATATTTTTTTTTTTGAAGAAAGGTAGAAGGGCCCGGCCCAAAATTACAACAAAACTCGGGTATACACAACTAAACCCGAAACCTCAAACACCCAGATACACACAAACCCTACCTAGGGTTGCCGACACAATTCAAACCACAGCATCGAAGCAAAAACAAAAACTAGAAATGGCGACGAGAAATTCTCGATCGCGAGAGATTAAATCTCCTTTGTTTTCCCCTTGCCGCTGCTTTCACCCCTCTCCCAATAAGAAAGCCCTTAATTGAGCTTGTTTCTCATGTTACTATCAGCTTTGCTAGATTTTGTATAGTTGTTTGAGCCATCAATTTGATTTGTCGTGCTAAGATTTGCAGATCTGGTGTCATCGCGACCCAGATCTGTAAATCTGTAGCTATTATAATCATCTCTAAGAAGTCTGTTGCTGTGGAGCTCTTTGTCGCTTTGAGTAGACTGCTTATGAAAGTTTAAGTCATTTTGATGAGCCTTCGGATTGAGGAGATAATGTTCTATATACTTGCAACCAACGCCTTTGCTCCACAGATCCGCAAGGAAGTCAAAATTGGTTTGGTCTTTAACTTTTTTCTTTGATTTCTAGAGAATGATTCTGCTATCATTATCAATAATCAGCCATCTTTGTTCTTTGAACATTTTAAGCTTGTTATGAGTACGATTATTTCTCTCCTTCCAAATATGATAAACTGCTGTGGTAATTAGAACATGAGCAAGATCTCTTTCAAGAGATTTTCCTTTAAAATGTTTGGAGATATCCATGATAATCTGCTTTAGATCCATGCTGCTAACATTGCTTATGCTCATCTTAGTTTTTATCTGGCTCCATATGTAATAACTGAAATTGCATTCAAAAAATAAGTGAGAAACAGTTTCATTCTCTAAGTTGCATAAGAAACAAAGTGAAAGATTATTCCTCCCCATTTATTGATTATATCCAGAGTTGGCAATCTGTTTTTGATAGCAAAATAAGTACAAATAGCCATCTTAGGATTATTCACTTTGTTCCAAATGCACTTATACCAATCAACAGTAGGCTGCTTGTTTCTAATATGCTTCCAAGTTTTCTTAAAGGAGAACTTACCATTGATGCTAGCTAACCATTCCCAATAATCACTCTCTGCATTAGGGTCTAAAGGGATATTAGTTATAATGTTTTTATGAGGTTTAGTAATTGGGTGCAGGTGAGGCTGCCATTGATTATTTTTAATTATGACATTAACATTAGCTTTAGCTTCACCACAAATGACAAGATTATCACAACCCACTCTATTAATAAAAGAGTCATTTTGAAACCACGGATCAAACCAAAGACTAGTTTCACAACCAGATTTGAATTTTCTTTGAATAAGAGATTTTCCCAAATCTCTGCATTTTAAAATTTGATTCCAAGCATTTGATTGATTATTTTTTGGTAAAATTATCCAAAAGTTACCATTTTTGAGATTTACAAGTCATCCATTTGGTCCATAAAGAATCTCCACTAATAAATCTCCAAAAAAGGTTTAACTTACAAGTTAAACTGAGATCATTAAGATTTATGATACCAAGCCCACCTTCGTTTTTGGGTTTGCAGACATTGTCCCAACTGATTTTATGGTATTTACCACCCCAAAGAAATTCAGCACATCTGCTCTCAATTTTTTTAATTGTAGCAATAGGGATGTGGTGAGTTTGAAACCAATATAAAATGATAGCATAGACAACAGTTATATTTATATTGCTTTAACTCCTAGCTTCTATTAGGTAAAAAGGAAACCGACATAGAAGTTAAACATTCATAAAGAATAAAGCTATAATGGATTGTCGTCCATCATGCATTCATGCATTAATTGTTGTTTTGTAATTGCCAATAGCCATTGATCAAATAATGGTGCATTTGCTTGCATGTGCATGGTCATGGATTTGAATACTTGAGGTGTATATGTATATATAAAGCTTTGTATAGCTCTTCAGTTAACGAAAGGTGATGATCACTACAATGAAACCTATTATATTAGTGTGGTACTTAATCTTTCTTAGTGAAGTTAACATATTTTACCGAAATTATAGTCGACCTGTCTTACTCAGTTTTGGAGTATCCAGACTTCTGGGACTAACCTGTCATTAGATGCGATGAGCTAATGACAGCTAAAACCTGTGATTAGACTTGTATTACTAATTTACTTTGATGTCTAATTAATAGACAGTTGATATACAAACAGATTAAAGTGAGAAGTTGAAAGAGTATACTAACATAGCAGCATACCAAAGAAATACGTGAGATTCTTCTAGTACAAAAATTAACTGCTAAAATTAACAAAATACCAGCTCTAACGCAATTATTAAGCTCATGACTAAGGCTTACGATAGAATTTCATGGCTTTTTATCATTCGGATCCTTAAAAGACTTTGTGACTCGGAAACATTCATAGATATGATATGGAGAATTCTCTCTAATTGTTCATACTTAATCACAAACTGAAAATCTTTGAAAATATCATTCGGTATATTTGGATACTATTTGTAGATCTAAAGAGGAAGGCGGACAAGGTATTAAATCCCTTAAAGATGTATGCCAAACTTATTCTTTCAAAATTTGGGATGGATTTCTTGAGAATATCTCTTTATGGTCTAATTTTCCGTCCATTCAGTATAGACGGATTGGTGGACAGAGAATGTGCAAAACTTGGAAAATGATGCAAAAATCTAAAACTGCTTTTGAAAACATTCTAGATACTCATGTGGGTCAACAATGGAGTAATGGTAATATAATTTTAAATTTAAAGAAGTTTGGAACATAATTTGTGTTAAACACAATCCACAATTGCAATACCCCCTCATTTGGGACAAAAAATTACGGCCTAAAATTTCTATTTTCATGTGAACCTTTTTACATAATTGTAATACCCTAAAAATTTTGAGATATATTATACTTGAAATGTAATAATCTAACAATTATAGTTATTTAAATTAAATTGGTGAATAATACTATATAAATAATGAATGGGCAAAATGGTCATTTTCCACTTTGAGATTTGACGATGAGACTTGCTCATGACAATCTACTCGTTTTTCTAACTCGAGTGGTATATTCATTTGTTGGATTTAGAGGCTGTATGAAGTGGATATGAATAAATTTGTGATTAGCTGATTTGGTACTAACTATTCAAATTTTGAATTTGAATTTAAATTTGGTCGTTACTTTTTCCCGTTACCTATAAATACCAGTCCAATCCATACATTCTTTTCTTTCAAGCCATTTTCACCGATTCATTTCTTTTCCCACTTCTTCATCAAATTCCAAACACCAATATCTTACCCGTTTCACAATGATTTTACATGTAACCAACGACAAATTAAAGAGTGTGGAGAATACTATGATTTCATACAATTGAGAGGTGGTACTCGAAGGATTGGAGTCACAATCCACCAGATAGTAGAGGGCTAAATGTGAGATGGTAATTCAGTGAGTGATTCTTCTATAACTTTTGATATAATGCAAAGTTTGATGTTATAATAATGTTTTGGGTCTGTTTATATGGTAATGATTTATTTCAGTTAATGATAAGGGTTTGGGGCCAATTTGAAGAAACGATAATCTAATTAAAAATGAACAGCGTTTTAAAATTTTGAATGAACATAAAAATTAAAACCCATGTTAAATTGGCTCTAAAAAAGTAAAATGGTAATATCATATAATTATATTGAATACAAATGATCGAAAGAAGATTAAGAGTGAGATGGTGCAACCAGAAGGAAAAACGGAGGAGGATACACGAAGAATGACATAGAAAAACTAACTAGGCAATCATAGGTCAACCGTGCGTAACCTAATTGGTAGATCTGTGGGTTGATCGGTCAAACGGTCAGACCTAGAGTGGTCGACAGATGGATTTTGTTTGAGCCTAGTAAAAACCTGGACCCAAATTGGGGTCGGTCCTACATGAAAGGGGTTTAAGCTCCATTTCTCAGGGTCATAAGATTCTGCTTTCTTTTTGTTTATAATCGTCAAGGCTTCGAGCCTTAGTCTTTGTTCCTCATCCTGATTGGAGTCTTTGATGTTTACATGGGAATACCTTGCTAAGTGTGGTTCGGAAGACCCTTGTTCAGACCTCATAAATCTTTTGGCCATGATCAAACCAAAGTAAGTGAATTTGATGTGGAATTGGTCTAATAGGGGTTAGAGAATTGTAGTGTTAGGGAGTCAATCAAGTCGAAGGTTTAGACTCTCCTTCTAGCTCCAAAATGTTAACCAAATTTGTGGTCAACAACCCCAAAGAATTCAAGTAGATGGACTTAATGGAAAATGGTAGTATGTAGAATCTTTAAGGAAATCAGTAAATGTTTTGTCAATTCCCCAAAGTTACTCCAAATGATGGGGTTGAGCTGATCTGTACAGAGGGATTGATAATCTTTGGAATTTTCCTTGTATCTCTGCCTATAGATAACTTTCGAATCAGACCTTTCGACGTGGTCACGGCTTAGATATAGGATCAAGGAAACCTTTCGGCTTTGCTGGGTTAGTATACAATGGCCTCTATCTTAGTTGATCCTTTGTAAGACCTCCTGCTAATGTTATCTTCTTGATTGGGATGGGATTCCCTTAGTTTGTTCTATAAAAAGTGGTAATCTTAACCGTGTCGGAAGGTTGAAACAAATATTCTTCTTGGGCTTGGATAGGGTATGATAGATTTTGTGGATGTGAAGTGGATGTCGATCTTACCGAAGATTTAGGCAACAAATTGTTTGGATATAGAGGATTGCTAGGGTTGTAGAAGTATAAGAGATTGTGAACTTTATCGAAAGGTTTAATCCACAGCTCCAATGATTTTGAAAGGTCTTTATGAATGTTGATTCAAATAAATTGCCCCTGTGGTTGAAGGGTTTAGGTTGTAGGGTTGAGGCCTCCGAAGGGATGTAAGGATTATCTATAAAAGGAATATTATTGTCTTTGTCGACAAGAACCTTTCGGAGAGACTGAACCTGAAAATGCAAGTTAATCTAGCTAAAGGTTAATCAAATAATAAAGTAATTAACAGAGCTAAGGACTCCTCTGTGCATTCGAGAAAAATCTTCCTTTTTATTAAATTTCCCAAATCACACTCAATTTAGGGATAAGCACTCTGATTAAGAAGTTACAAGACTAGAATGAAGAAAAATCTATCCCCAAAACAGAACCCATTGGGTCTTATTTATAGATGTCAAAGGGTCGAAGGGTCTCCTTTTTATATGCAGTTGCAAACCTTTCGACTTTGTCGAAATGTTTGCAATTTGCATGCCATCCTAGATCTTTGACCATTGTCGAAGGGTCTACTCCTCTATATGCTTTCGTGGTCCTTTCGTCTTTGCCGAAGGGTCTGCCTTCTATATGATATTGTGAACCCTTCGACCTTGTCGGAAGGTTTCTTTCTTAATTGACTGTTGTGAACCCTTCGATCTTGTCGAAAGGTTGCTCCTCACTTGATTGCTGTCGGGAGCCGTGCTTTTCTTGAATATTGTTAGAAGGCTGTCTTTCATTCTTTGCTGATTTATGAATGCTACCTTTATCACAAACGTTTCGACACTGTCGAAAGGTATTTAGTATGTGTTCCAACCGGTCCGAAAGGCTTATTATGCTATTGAAAAGGTCATTATAGAGTTGCATGCCCTTGTCTTGACTTCTTCACCCTCTTTAGAAGGTAAGAACTTCTTGAATACTGTGGAATGATGCCTTCCGTCCCCTCCGAAAGTTCTTGAATTGCTTCACATTGTCAACTGCACCCCTTTGACTTCTTTGGAAGGTTTGATCGGAACTCTTTTCCTTTTGTCACTTGCTGAAAGACCCTCCGACTTAGACGGAAGGTGGATTTTTTGAGTAACAAGTTTCTAGACCTCTTCCTTTAACACAAAGTCTTCCTCGAAGTTTGTTAGCCTAAGTCCCATAGTCTTGCCTTCTCACTGAATAGATCTACAAACCCCCCATCTTGTAATCAATTCATCACCAACCTAAATCCCTTCATCTAAGCTTCATGAGACTTGAACCCTGGGCTCCTTTCATGCTCCAAAGCCCCTCTTCTAAGTTTTATCCAATTCCGACCACCCTTGCCTTCGATTTGCCCAATTCGACAATATCTTTCCTAACAACCTAAAAACACTAGCAAACCATATCAAAGCACAACATACAAATCTGAAATATCATCCATACACATCCATACACACATTTAATTCATAAAAACATAATTATCATACATATCCTAACTAAGATCTAACTTTTACAATTGCATGTCAACATGATCAAAAGGGGTTGAATACCATTTAAATCAAATTTAATCTTTTTAATTTTGGCCATAAATAATTTTAAAGGTCTAATTAAAGTTAAAAAATATTTTAGGATCCAAATCATGTTAAAAACATCTAATTTAACTATACGAACATTTATAGAATAGTGAAAGGTCAAGAACCACTCACTAAATACCCAAAATACCAACTTTTCTTCTCAAATCTAAAATAAACAACAAAAGTTCGGATCCTAAGGAAGCCAAATGATAAATCTACAATCTTCTTTTCTAATTACTCTTTTAATGATGATTTAGGCTAAGATTAGTAAGAAAAATGGAAACTTTTTGATGAAATTAGGGCTGATGAGTTAGGAGGAAAGAAGGAAATGAATGGGATTAGTCCCTTCAACCTCAATTTGGCACAATTCCCAAAATTAGTTAGTGGGCTAAGCTTTGAGCTTAATTAATTACCCGCTAATCTGTCCAGTAGAAAACATACCTTAAAACGATCATATCTTGTGAACGGTAAGTCCGTTTTCCTATTATGGCCACACTTTGAAAAGAGAAACCATAATCTTGGTCTAATGGAAGTGGTTTCAAACCGATGAAGTACCACATGAGTGGATATATAGGAATCCAAATCTGCCGAATCACTCATGTATGATCTTCTACATCCTAGGTCTCCCCGTTCCATCATCTGGCTTATGTTCTTCATGTAGCATTCAGACCGAATGACTCTATGAAATTACGTCGATACTTCCACATATTACGGGTAACGTAGGAGACATCTCTATTTTTCCCCGGGGGATCTTTATAATTACCACTGCTTAGCTTTCAATTCGCCTCTGACCATCAAATTAAATGTGAATAACCCGTCCTCCTCTCTTTGAAACAAGGGGCGCTTCTGGTTCTGTGCGTGCTTCAAACAATTTTGTCTTCTCCATATTACCATATCTCTAGAGTCAATAATTTTCTATGAGGAACTACTGAACTCAATCACTTGCTACCGTTACTCAACAGTTTTCTGTTGAGGTCTATCCCATAGAGGTACTCAAATTGGATCAGTGATTGATTTCTAGGTTTCATCGTAAACCTAATTGGTTACTTCCAATTATGTAAATCAATAGTTCAAACCACACTCAAAGGTAGGGCATTTCCCATTGATATAGGAACTTCTGTACCAGAAATAATGGTATCTCCAATTATAGCCCCTCTTGGGTGTAAAATATATCTTTTCTCGCCATCCCCATAATGTATGAGACAAATGTATGCATTTCGATTAGGGTCATATTCTATGGTTACGATTCTACCAGACATGTCTTTTTCATTCCATCGAATTCAATTCCTATTAAAAGTTATAGGCCTTAAAACAATTTCCGGGTTTAAAATGTTTGATTCTAAAGATGAAAAATGTTCCTAGTGGTCATTTTTCAAAATTTTATGGTCATACGACCTCATATGAATTAAGTAATAATATTTTATGATCCTCCGATACGTAAAATACGGATCGTTACATGAAGCCTTAATATATTCTTCATAAATATTTAGATAAAGTAGGTGTCGCTCATGTCGACTTAACAAGTATGAAATGTGTACTCTTGGTCAATCAATCAAATATGACTCAAATGCCCTCATTTCCCCAATTCGTCCTTAGCAACCCATCAAAAAATTCATAGATGTGGAATCCTATCTCTAAAGTTGTATTCCCAATGGTTGATTTAAGCCACTTGGTTTTGGTTTCAAATTTTCATGTTTCACTTGTTTATTGTTAAGACAGTGTTAACCATAAGCCAACTTATCTCTTCATTACTTCCCAAAAG
Organism: Allium fistulosum; assembly: GCA_030737815.1. NCBI lineage: Eukaryota > Viridiplantae > Streptophyta > Magnoliopsida > Asparagales > Amaryllidaceae > Allium > Allium fistulosum. Next base: position 1,032,434,155 of record CM060903.1, read on the forward strand.
AAGTTTCTCTTCCTAATACATTCTTGTTGCTTTGAAACGTTGATGAAACCCACTAAATCCACCACTAGTCTATAGTCAACAGATCTGAGAATTCCTCTAATTGACTTGAAACCAATATCTATGCGTACCCCTCGATTTATTTTTGTTTTGATATGAAGTTTGTGAAAATCAATGTAGGAGTGATGGAAATATGTTAATTATAATTTAGGAATGAAAGTAATCAGTAATTATGTTTACAAAATTTCGTTCTTCAGACCTCTATATATAGCAGGTGAAGAGATATGGCAGTTGGAGAAGAATGGATGGCAAATTCAAACATTTGAATTCAAATAAGAAAATTTCCTAACCGCATATTTATCGACATATCCATGTCCATATATCGACATACTTGCTTAAAATAAACTACCTGACCGCACATATGTCGACATCCATGCCCATATGGCGACGTACTTGCCTAACTACCTAATCGCACATATGTCGACATATCCATGTCCATATGCCAACATACATGTACAGAGGAACACAAATCAAGTGCTTTAGATTGTAGATTCTAAATTTCTTCATATTTACTTCACACGAACTCCGATTTGGTCGTTTTTATAATCGAAATAGCTAAGAAAAATCTACTCTATGAAACAACATAACTTTCATAATTTGATTCCAATGTTTTTAAAATTACCATTTTACTTAAATAAAATAACTAAAATACTTTTAAAAGTAAATATTGACATTTTATGGGATATTACATTCATCCATAATGAAAAAGAATTTCATCTTCGAAATTTCAAATGCAGACGTCTTCTCAAATATATACATATCTGTTAACTATATTCTTTATCAACCTCGAAATTGTGTTTACGGGGAGGTATTAGCAAGAATGGATAACTGATATCTTGATTAAGAGATTGGAAATGAGGCAATTCTTGTATGTGAAAATGTAAAGAGACAATAGTTTTTAGAGTGCTTCGACCGAAGATGGTCTTCGTCGACTATTAAGAGCTTTTTTATTTCTATCACTTTGGTTACAACATCCCAAAATTTTGTGGTTAAGTAACTAAAAATACAAAGATACTCTTTTCTCATCTTAGGCTAATGTTATTCTTCTTTTCTTTAAGTGGCAACATATGATGTATTTATACTAGATGAATTCAATGTTTGGACGGTTGAGATTGACTTTAATTAGTCCTGGAAACACAGAAGGTCGTTGTTGTGATTTACATTTGACAAATTGTACCAATTGGAATGCTAGGAGGCCTGCATGATGTAGACATAAATAGCTAGCAAGCTACACTGCGGAAACGTCCCTAAAATGCAGCGGATGATGTGTAGTAGGGGTGGATGTAGCAGAGGCACTAGGTTGTCAGCATAATATATGGGGGGCTACATCACAACGACACCTCTGTCAAATAAGCCACGCTAGTGGAGATCGTCCTACCCACAATGTGGCACAGATGGTGCATTTCCCAAGTCATAGGAGCTTGATGGTTTGTTGGCATGATTGAGGAACTTCAGGGGGTTCCTGTGAGTGATGGCAGGTTCTAGTGAGCATGACGATGAATGAGGATGCAATTTAATTAGACATTAGAATGATGAAGGAATGACTCTAGAAACTTGGAATCAAGCTTGAGATAGCAATAGGAAAGACTTTATAAAGTTTGAATTGAAAGGGCCTTAAAAGGAGATGTTGGGTAGCGACCACTATTAGGTCGGTACTGACATATTTTCATGCACTTCGGAAGGCTTTAAAGCTTTGGTTGAGGATTGGTTGGATACATTGATCATCCTAGAACCTATTTTCTAAAAAGGTGGTTGGACAGCTCCAAAAAACTCAACAGCAAAGGACTTGTACTAGATGTGTCAAAACCTCTTGGGAACAACTTGATTTCAAAGGCAAAAGTGCTCAAAATTGGAGGAATCAAAGCTAGAAGACTGGATGATTTGGAATAAGAAAATCATATCGGTACCAACCCGATTTATGTCAGTATCAATTTGATTTTAAGCCATAGGAGACCTCATCTCCTCTCTTACTTTTTCACATCTAGAGTTTAACCTGGTATTTCATGATCCAATGACTCCGGTGGGTGATTTTCCTATAAATATCAGCCTATAACAACTTAGTGAGGACTTATTTTCCTTAGGACATTTGGCACATAGAAACTTTTCTACTTTCTACTTCCTTAAACCTTCTTAAATCTGAGATCTACTAGATTATGGTTGGAATCTTTTTATTCCGGAGAGAAAACATAAGATAGTAAAATTAAATTAGATGTAGGTTGGAGAATTTTCCGAAACACTATAAAAATCATGTTCTTTTCTTTGTTTTATTTGATATATCTATTGTATTGGTGCTTTCATTTGATATCAAGATGTTTTGTCAATGTTTTGTACAACTTTTTTGGTGCTTGCATTGAGAATGAACTATATTCGAAGACTCAAAGCTCGAACCTAAAGTTTAGAAGGGATGACGAGGCCTACTACTAGAGAAATCATCAAAGGAAGTCAATCAGAGTACGGAGGCGGGCAAGAGGTGCCCTCAAGTTCAAATCCATCCGTCTACGTGACCAAAGAGGAGATGGAAAGAATGATGAAAGAGATGCAAGATGGGATAATGGCTCGATGGAAGGAAATGCTAGAGGTACTTTTCAATTGGATGGATCAGCAAAGAACAACCGTAGCAGTTAAAATTCAAAACCAAAGGCCGAAAACCAATTTTGGAGCATTTGGGGTTAGAGCAGAGCAAGCTAGAATCGAGCCTCGACAAACAGTTCATATTGGTACCGATCAGATTCAGGCCGGTACCGAAATGAATTTACAACGGGTACAGTGGATCTGAACTTAGGACAAGTGGGGATACCAAGAGCAGATGATGCTAGACCCAGAAATGTAGATCAAATTGTGGGTGCAAAACAATAGGAGTTAGAACCAAAAGCTCATCATTAGAACGAGGGGCTGAACGAAGCTATGGATCAAAGACCTCTTTTAGACGACGATGAGCGAATAGATGTAATGATCAGCAGAACAATGAGAGGTTGCCCTTCGTATCAAAGTTTGGAAGACATGAATGGAAATCCAGTCACACCTAACATCTAGTGAGGTAAGCAAGGAACCCACTCGATTTCAAACTACCGACGTTGGAACTGTACAACAAGAGTACAGATCCGACCGTTTATCTGATGAGATACATCCAACACATTCAGGTATTGGGTGCTTTTGAGGAAGTAATGGGATGATGTTTCCCATTATATTTGATGGAGTTAACTGCAATGTGGTTCAAGCATTTAGAAAATTGATCCACAAGCACATTGGCTAGATTGGTAGAAAGATTCTTGAGATAATTTAGAGTTCATATTTCTCGACTGAAGAATGTGATGATGCTTTCGATAATGAAGTAGAGGGACATAGAGACCCTAAGAAGTTATTTGACTAGATTCAATGCAGCATCTGCTGTGGTTCATAAACCGAGTCCATTGATGGTTCTAACTTGACAGTGTCTGGAGTCTCAAGTAAGACTCACTTCAAAATTGCTTTGGAAAGGGATCCACCGATGTATCTTATGGAGTTTTAGCATAATGCTAAGAGATACTTGCATCGTGAAGATGCTGAGACTGAAAATGCTGAAGTCAGTGCTATGGATGATGGAGGACCGTCCTAAGTAGGATATAGTAAAGACAAAGGAAAGCAAAAGGCTAATGAAGGTTTTGAAGGACCGAAGCGGCAAAGAAGGGAACCAAAATTCTCTTCATACCCTGATCTATCCGAAATCCCGTAGAGGATATATCTAGATAATAAGGGGTAGATCCCCTATTGGAGGCTAACTAAGAGAGAATCCACGGATTGGGAGAAATGATCCAGAAGATTTTTCCATTTTCATGAGATGGTGTTGCATGAAATGAGAAAGTGCAGATACCTTCATGATTTAATAGAGGAGCAGGTTCGGTAACCAGCTGCAATAGTACATAAGGAATCAAACTACAACGGTGCAGTAGGAGCAACCACCACCTTTGATGAATACATCATGGCACGACCGTGAATCTGGGTAGAGAATGATTATCCCATGATCGGGATGGATATGTCAGGTTCGATTCCCTTATTTTTCGTTTTGCTTTTAATAAATAAGATGATGTTACTCTTAGGCCACTTACAACTGTATGGGACCTCAATTGGTCTTTAGGCATGCTTTGAGTTTGATGTCTAGGAGCAAACATTGGTAACATGGATGTTTAGGATATTTTCTTGTTGCTCGTATTTGGATTTTTTAAACAAATATTTGATTTTGAAAATCATTTAAACATGATAACTGATATATAAACTGATTAGACATGGTTTTCCCGACCGAAGAGACGGGGCGGTGAACAATAAGGTGCAAGTCCCCTTGTCGGAGAGTGGTTGAATGGACTTGTACAGAAAAGTAAGTCCCCTCACCGGAGAGTGAGTAGATGGACATGCTTGGACATTGGGTCCCCTCGCTGTGAAGAGCGATCAAATTGGACTTAACACGAATATATGATCCGAAGAGACCATGAATTGGATTATATATGATCTAGAGAGATCAAGCATTGAATACGATCTGGAGAGATCAGGCTCTAGATTAGACATTAAATATGCGATCCTAAGAGATCTAAACTTGGCCTTAGGATTTGAATGCCTTATGATTTGATAATGACAACTTATTAATTAGTGATTTTCACTGTCTCAATTTGGTTAGGCTTACTTATAATGGGATGCCATGCGATACTAGACGATTTATAAGTAACATTCCAATCGGTGGCAATGCACCCCTATGGTTAACTATACATGATTGCATGATATATATAATTAACTTAAGTTAGATAAATCACAGGCGAACACAAGATGATATAGATGTTGATTTATGATAACCTAAATCCCGGGTGAATACGGAATGGTATTAAAATATGATAACTTAACCCCAGGAAACATGGGATGGCTTTGGTAATGGCATTTGACTTGATGACGCTAGATGAACACAGAATGATTATGAGTTACGACTAACACTTAAGCAAGGAATGGAGTCTTTATCTATAATGGTCTGGAACAACCTTTGATTTATAGGTGGATCCTAAGGAACCGGATGATTCACTACAATTTGGATCAATGGATAGCCAAAGAGCTCAACTACCGATGACTAATCACTCCCTTAAACTTTTTCTTGATCAAAGCACATCTTACATTCATAAAGCGTATATTAGGGGGCAAGTGTTACGGCTAAATTTTCCACAGTCTTGAAATAGATTCAAACGGAGAAATTGGACTTCAGAATGACGAAGGAATGTCTCTAGAGACTAGGAATCAAGCGTGAGATGGCAATAGGAAAGACTTTAAAATATTTTAATGCAAAGGACCTCAAAAAGAGAGGTTGGTACCAACCACTTTTAGGTCGGTACTGACTATTTTCATGCACATTGGAAAGCTTTGAAGCTTTTGTTGAGGAGTGGTTGGCTACATTGATCATCATGGAATCTATTGTCTTAAGAAGTGCTTGGACCACTCCAAAAAACTCAACAGCAAAGGACTAGTACTAGACGTGTCAAAACCTCTCGGGAACAAGCTAATTTCTAAGGCAGAAGTGCCTGGAATTTGACGAATCGATGCTAGAAGACAAGATGAAGGATGGATGGATGATTTGTAATAAGAAAATCATATCGTTGCCGAACTGATTCATGTTGATACCGGTTTTCTTTTAAGCCATAGGCTGTGCAGTTAAAGCACTATGTGGTTCCATAGCGGTGGAGGTGCAAAATGTAATATCGAGGATAAAGCAAGGATATAGCGGAAAATAGTGGAGGTGCAAAAAGATTGATTAGATTTAAAACAAAATATTTAAAGTTAATTTATTCTCATTCTTACATAATTTGTGTAGGAAAAAGAAATATTGTTTAATATTATAGAACAAAATTGGATAATATCATGATTTATGCAGCCTTGATTTGGTGACTACAATATTTTTTTTACTTATGTTGAGCACTTATGCCATAAAATTAGGTCTTTACCCTAACTTTATTGATATGGTTTAAAAGAGAACTAGTTAAATAAACCTTTTATGTTAATTTTTGTACAGAGGGTGCTAAAAATCTTTGATTTAGCAGGTGTAGTGGAAAATAACGGGGCTTAAAGCGGATCTACTGTTTAGTAGTGTTACATTGAAAAAGCATAGTTGTTGAAGAGTGCTATGCATTATAGCGGGGATTTTATGGGGCTTTAACTACATAGGCTATAGAAGAGCTTGTCGCCTCTCCTACTTTCTTGGATCTAGAGTGACTCGGTATTTCGTGGTCCAGCGACTTTGGTGGGCGATGTTCCTATAAATAGCTAGCTCATAGTAACTTGGAGAGGACTTCTTTTCCCTTGACTTTTTGGCACTTAGAAACTTTTCTGCTTATTTCTTCCCTAAACCTTCTTAAATCCATGATCTACTAGATTGTGGTTGGGTTTGAGTTGGAATCTTTGTATTCCATAATGAAAACATAAGGTAATAATATTAAAGTAGACGTAGGCTGGAGAATTTTCCGAACCACTATAAAAATTGTGTTCATTTCTTTGTTTTATTTTATAGATCTATATTGTTGGTGCTTTCGCTTAATATCGATGTATTGCGTCAATTTTTGATGTAATAGCAGGGATGTGTCATTTTGCCCACGCGCATGGTGTGACAGACTACTTATCACTATTAAACGGTTAAGATCCTTATTTCCTTTTTGAACATAACGATCCCAATCTAAATTAGAAGTGTATAAAACACTTCCTCTTCTTCTCCCCTGAACCCATGATATATTGACATGTAATTTCTCTAGCAAATTCAGACTTTACATGGTTTTCTATTGATAAAAAAAGATTACTTCACCTTCCGCTTCCTCTCCTATTGCTCTTGAGCACTTTTGTTTTATGAAATTTGGTTGGGATTAAAAGGCAGGAAGTAGCTCTATGGGGGCTGAACTATGTTTGTCAATTATAGTTTCGACCGCTTGCTTGGAATTCTGCTTCTTGAGATGGATCCTTCCATTACCTTGGACCCACGCTTGCGCTTTTTGGCAATCTCTCTGGTGGTGATTGCTCATTGGTCTCAGACTAATGATCAAAGTGAAGAAAGGGGCTTCCTTGCTTTGATGCTCTTACATTCTTGACCTTAGGTCAATTTGGATGCTTTGGTTCCTTGTTGGAAAGAGTAGTAGTTGTCGCCTTTGCTGCTTCTGCCGTAGTCAAGGACATGGTTTACTTTTTGGCTAGGCTGTTTGGAAGCTTTTCAAGGTCTCTTGCGGTTGCACCCTTGGTTTTCTCCAACAAGTTTTTGAACACTTGAAGTGCTAGGGGTGCCATAGGTGTAGCCAAGCATGGTCTGGACGGTGGTAAAAGCACCGGTCGACTCTCCTTTGAAGAGCGCAGTTGATGCGCTTCTACTTTCATTCCTCTTTTTCTTCTTTTCAACCAATTAGCAATTGAAAATCTTTGTAAGCCTAGGGAGCAGGCATTGTGCCCCTGCATTCTTTTGAACTGAATAAGAACATATCTTTTATTGAAAACTTATTATCTTTGAAACTAGTTATCTTCGGTTGTTTGCCTGTGACTGCTGGGGTAGCATATCTTGGATTGCAGCAAAAATTGCTATCAGTTGCCGAGGGAAATGACAGTTGAGCTTCACTGTGCTACTTTGTTCTTAAGCGGTCCTGGTACAGATCTAAGCACTTAGTGGCTCGAGGTCCTCCACGTCGACATGTGTTCAGGACCAGTTCTAGCATTTTTTTCGAAAAAGTTCCCTGTTTAGGACATACTAAATAGAAATATTGTTATGCGATGGGCCGAACCTAGTCGTTGATAAGAGCCAAGTGCTTGCCAGGTACCATGTTAGGGTGGGTTTGGCATAGAGTAAGAGCACATGTTGGCCCATGGGTTTTTTAGGTGATAAGCAGTCATGTGTAGAATGGCGGACGGGCCCCACCCGATTCGGAGCAGATTTGAGACTCAAGGGTTCTCTTGGGTGACATATCGCTTGTCGTTAGGTGACCTCAGGTCCCGGTTCGAATTAAGGCGCATGGCTGGCTCAAATACTCACGTATAAGGTTGTGTTATAATGGTAAGACGAGTGACATGCATTGTTGTTCATACAAATTTAGCAGATAGAAATGGTAAAGAGTGAACTTATCCGTTGCCTCTCTACTATTATGCGGTCCCTGCACGAACCTAAGTGATGGGGGCTTGAAGGCTTTCCAAGGTGACATGCTGCAACAAGGAGAACATGCAGGCCCGGCTTGAACCTAAACGCCGAGGGGCTTGAATGTTCTCGAAGGTGACACGCTACGATAAGGAGCTACATGCCAGCTCGGCTCCAACTAAAGCATTAAGAGGCTTGAAGGTTATCCAAGGTGACATGTTATAATAAGGAGCTATAGGCGGGCCCTTCTTAAAACTAAGCACTGAGGGGAATGAAGGTTCTCAAGGGTGACACGCCGCAATAAGGAACTACAATAGGGCTCGACTCGAACCTAAGCGATGAGGGACTTGATGATTCTCCAAGGTGACAGGATACAATCAAAAGCTACAGATATGCCAGACTCAAGCCTAAGCAATAAGGGGCTCGAAGGTTCTTTAGGGTGACATGCTGTAATAAAGAGTTACATGTAAGACTGGCTCAAACCTAAGCATTAAGAGGCTTGAAGGTTCTCCAGAGTGACATGCTGCAATAAGAAGCTGCACCCGAATTATTTTTATGTAAGACAGTACAAATGCCCGATTTTGACGTCACCTAGGGTAACAACATCGGTCCATACAATAGTGTCCCATCCTATATGAAGGATGTAAAACATCACGGGCAATGGTTATGAACTACTACGGCCACCTATCCGATCGTCGATGAACCCTGCCACAAAGGGGAGAGACGTCTGACCTAAACTCAAGGGACAAATGATAGTCCACAAGTAATGAGTTGAATACATAATGATTCAATCTTGCCTCATAGCCTAGCAGTCCCTGACAAGGAAATGAATTCTCAGTAACATGCCCTTGCAGATAACCGATCAGACAGGTAGGGAGTGACGGCATGCGCAGTCCTAGGAGGCAAAGGTCGGTAGTCCCTAAATAAGGTAATGAGCACATGATAACTTGTCCTCACTGGATAGCCTTGGTAAAGGTGCTGAATGGTCCAGGCTTTGTGATTTTCTACGCATTCTTCATGAGAGGTTAAGGGCTCGGGAGCGAGCTTGAGATAGACAATTACGATGGAGTCTAGGCAACTTGAGACATGCAAGCGTTTCATTTTCAGACGCCATTGAGAGCGTTGACGAATGAGAGAACTATTTGGCCACCCGGGGGCTGCTTCAGAAATTATTCGGAGTGTTGGGTCTCTAGGATTTCTGTGTGGGGTTACATGGCCGCTGGCTAAGATTTCATGGGGGGTACCTTGCCCCTGGATTTTGCCATGAAGCGGGTTGACCAGGAAGGTCTAATCTTGAGGCAGAGGTCTGAGCGGATGGGTGCGGACTTCACACTGGGCGCACACATGGTTTCCATAATTTAGTTGATTGTACCAGTAATGTGAGGAGATGAGCGGGCATGAATAGCAACTGCGCATGACTTGAAGTTAAACTGGAACAGTTGAGCAATCTTCTTTGTAAGTAGCAATCTTCTTTGTAAGTAGAGGAGGCGGTGGAGCACCATCCACCATTGCCACGGTTGATGTTCGATGCGATGTACCAAGAGGGGAAAGAGCTTGCATATGAAACTATTAAGCTCAAGATCGGAGGGTTGCCCTCCTTCTAGAGCCAAAATTTGATGATATTTTTCATCAACCTTGGATTTATGATAATACATGATGAAGAGCAAATGGAACTTGCTAATTACTAGGCTTAATGATGACAAAATGAAGGAAAGGAGCATTCAAAGACAAATGACACTAGATGTAAAGTGGTTCAGCCAGGTTACCTAAGTCCACTATATTGTTCTCTTATTATATGGATCTCTTACCATTACAAGGGATTAAATAAAAATAATAAGAAAAGATCATGCGCCTATGACTAAAGAAGCTGCTAAACTTTAGGAGCTAATGATCTTAGGGAGCTTAAGTGGTGGATCATGGATTCCAACTTTTGAGTGCCAAATTCACCTAAGGTCCCCTGACCAAGGGCCCAAATCACCCTAGGGTTCCCTCCACTAGGGAAGCAACCAACATAGTGTCCCCTCGGCCGGGGTTCCAACACACCTCTTGGAAGTGGCCATGCATGGGGTTCTAATAGCTGTTGAACTGATACTTGGACGGCCAAGATCATGCCGCTAGAAAGGTGTAAACCACGGCTGGCTAATGATATGGTTGAATGGATTTGAGGGGACAAAACTGGCAAAAGAAAGGAATGCATGGCTGAGATGAAGGCCAATAAAACTATACCGGGAGCATGCTTTACCATGCTTTGCATTAAAGTAACTTGCACTTGCAGTATGCTTGTATGAAATGGGATAGGCTTCTTGTCAGAAGTAGGTACACCTGATTGTACCTCTCATAGCTTTACTCCCATATGCATAGGTCGTAGGACAAGCCAAGATGGATTATTGAGACCATAAGGGGGATGGGGACTAGATGAAAGTCGAGGGTCCGAACTAGGTGAGACAAGATGGAGTGCAGGTCGAAGGTTGCGGTATCGATGCTAGATCGATGATTGGCTGCCCTCAAGTCTCAAACTATGTCGATTTGGAGATAGTTGAGGAGGAGATGCTTAAGCAATCGGGCTAGCTTGTATCGAACTACAAGCGGGCCAAAGAGAGGGAATCGGTCGGTTGATGGGCGATGGGCCGAGCTAGGCTTGCTCCTTGTTTTGACAAGAATACTGGTTGTTGGGTTACTGAGCTGGGAGGCTTTTCCAACAAAAAGCTTCACGGTAATTGAGCAAATGAGCCAATGTGGTTCTAGGCTGGATTATGGCTATCATCACATAAAAGAAAACCCAATCAACTTACCCCTAGCTATAGTTGGCTTATGAGCCAACTTGGACCAAGTTGGCCAGGACTGGACTGTGTAACCGCCTATAAAATTAACGGTAATCAGTAAATAATTATTGAGGCCCAAAAATAGAATTTGAGCAAATATCATAATTTGGCCATAAAACTTTCACTATTGTGTTCACAGTGATTTTCTGTGCAACTTTCATATAAAAAGTTTTGTGATCGAAGATCTTATCAGCATTTGAAGTTTTCGGAACGAAAATAAAAAAAACCAAAGGAAATAAATAATAATAATTACGTGGACCCTACCCATCAACCCCCTCCTTATGCCGGTTGACCGGTTGTCGAGTAGCCGCTAGGTTGAACCTTGGTCGAACGGAACATATTTTATCATTTCAAATCTAACGGATACGATTGATTCGAGCATCTATAAATGCAGGTCTAGCTCCTCATTATTCTTCTCATATTTTCTGATCAAAGCAGTAGAGCACTGCCATTTTCCCTTATCCACTATTTCTATTAATTATAAATATTATATTATATGTGTGTATATATAATCAGAGATGTTCAAAAAATGAAAGCGAAGAAGAGAAAGAGTGAATCGATACTGCGGAAAAAGGTAAATTTCATGTTTATAAATCTATATTCCCATTAACCTCAAATCTCTTCTCAGATTTATAATTCTAATAGTTGATATATATATATATATATATATCTTATTAATATATTTTTTGGGATTAGAATGGAAAAGGAATCAAATTAAAGGGATGCATTCAGATTTGGGAGATTTGGAAAGTTAGAAAGATAAGTGAGAAATTATATTATTTATACATAATATTGAAATTAATGTCATTGAGTTTTATTTAATTATTATGCTTATGCAAGATTTGTTCAGTTGTAGGATTAGGATGAACATATTCAACTAGAATCTCGCCTACATACTCTATAAGTTAGGTAATTGGAATATGAATGGTATTTATACCTTAATCTTGAAATTTGGAAATTAGTCCATAAATTAGTTAAAGTAGAATATTGATAAGATTGAAAGATTTATTCTTGATTTACGATAATTGGGTTGTAAATTGTTGGTATAAATTTACATTGCCCTAATTTGACTTGGAATGTGAGCTATGTTTTAATTTAGGAACGTTGTGTGTACAATTTAGTTGTATTTATTTCCATGTGATTTCCATAAATCTCTAATTCCACAACTACGTATAAAAAGGCAGGTCGTCCGAAATAACAAGGAATGTACCCAAAACGAAAGAGATTGTAAAGTACGGATGTTCTTCTTTGTAGTTTGAATCGTCTATTTCAATAAAAGAAAAGAGATATTTCCTTATAATTTTAAACGGGGCAAAGTCTCATTTTTAGGCAATTTATGAAAAGTTATAGCGGTAATCCTTTTTGGGAAGGATAGCTCTAATATATTAAAATGTGGAAATAAATGTTTCTTACAGAATGTTCATATAAACATGTATTGGAATTCCTAACATATGAATTAATAAGTTAGGAGTAGGAATACACACACACATACACGTATAACCACGCCTATCGATTAAAAATATAAATATTGTAATATATGACAATATTCGAATTAGTTATAATTAGGACGAGAATTTATTAATAGCATAGTAAATTATAAGACTAGGAGGTATAGATGAGAAAGAGATAGTAACTCCAAAATTAGTAGGGCAATAAATGTGCAGTTAATATGGAGTTACAGAAATTAAATGGGGACATAAATGCGTTTAATGGGACTGATTAAGGAGTTAAAATGGCATTTATGGGGAAATGAAATATGCATAAAAGGTTGAATTAGAACAAATAAATAACTGTCATTAGTGCTTATTCAATTTAATAATAATGACCCTTGATTGCGGGCAATTGACATTAGTGGGACATAATAGGGAAGTAGAGAATATATCTAATATGCAAATAAAATAGGAATTTAATGCTAGGAGGCAGTATAATTTTCATAGTAGAAAATTATGCAGCCTCAATAATACGTTTAGGACGAGCGTGAATTAGTAGGCCTAGTTCAATATTTAGGCCTAGGATAGTTGATTTAGTTTAGAATGGGTTATTATGCGAGGTCAGTGGAGTTATACAATAAAAGTCTGCCCTTCACTTAGAAGCTACTAACAATTGTGTATACTTACTACTGATGATGGACATCTCCCAACATAGGACCCATAAGGAAAGGTATACATTTATGTATAGGTAGGGAAAAATATACCAAGGGTTCTCCTTGGATTTGAAGTATTAAATGACTCGATACCTTTAGGGATGTCAAGAGGTTTACTTTGGGTGGAAGGTATTAAATGGACATTGGTCTGCCTCTACCCTATTTAAGAAGTTTTAACTAACCTATGTTGGTACATAACAAGAAAATAGGGTCCGCTTCAATTCTAACAGTAGTTAGTTAGTAACTTGAACGAGCATTTTCCTTGACTTACATTCGGTTAGTCTAAATGGGATTTCGACTGTGGGAGGTCAGCAGGCTATGTCAGTACTTTTGTTGTACCGGTATTTAGTAGTAGGGCTGGCATATAAGCTATGACCACCAACGGTTATGAGCGGTCGTTGCAAAGGCTTTCGTTATGCCCTGATATATTTCACTTCATACTAGTGTAGAATCCATATGGTATACACAAAGATCTTAGCATTTAATTAGTTATTTATTTGTCGAAGGTGGGCCGGTGAACCCTTAGATAAGTCTTTGAGATGCGTTGCTAATACGATACTTAAATTATAAAGTCGTATCTAGGGGTCATCAATCTCTAAAGGTAGAACCGACTGATTAACGATTACATTACGGAGGGCTCGCTCTGGGGATGAGGTACTAAATGGTCGATGGGTCTGCCTCCTAACTATTTAAGAAGTATTAAGTAGCCGAGGTTATCTTTTGGGTAGTACAACATTATATGCATGTATGTGTGCGCGTGTGTATACATACACACATACATATATAGTTAAACCTTAGAGAAGGTTGGTCATATTGTACACATAGATGGAATTACACGGAATAACCGTGAATAATGGATATAACTATCAAATAGAAATCAATCGGCATGAATTAGTGTTATAGATAAAGTATGTAATTTTTCGGTCACTAGAATGTTGTTCTGACTCCTTCCTCAGTACAACCCACATGATAGATTTAGAGGGATAGGTTACTGATGTAAGACCGGAACTGGAGATGGTGAAGTCTTCTCATTCATGCTCGGCGCTGGTAAGACAATCAGATACTAAAGGAATAATATTGATTCCAAGGTAGTAGCCTTAGTCAGTATATATGTTCTATTTTATTTTTCTATTCTAGTGAGTTTCTGTAGGTAACTCTCTGATATGCTTATATTTTACAGGTTACCAAAACCAACGGTCTGCGCCCTAATGGACTTGGATTTCAATTTAGTCGAAATTCGGACCTATTAGGGTGCTGGTTGTTGCAGGAAGGGTCAGACTGAGATACCTTGATTAGTCTGCCTTCTTACTCAGAAAAAATTTGACAACACTTACAGAGCATTTAGACATATTTTTTAATTTAATATAAGCTCACCTAATAGCGATAGTTTGTCACCTAGAATTTGGAGTTTGATCAGAGGCTATAAACTCCGTTAATGCCCGTATTGATTGCGTATGTCGCAAGAAATTCCTTGGTTCAATCCAAAATGTTTATCGATTAACTGATCTACAATGGCTAGAGATTTTGTCTTTAAGTTGACATAACAATATAGTGACACTGACCCTTCTGTAATGAAGGAGATGATTTCTCACTTGAGTAGTATTTCACTTTGAGTATTTCGATGTATACCTAACAATGGACGTAACACAATCCACATGCCATATGATTGACCATAATCAAAATATAGTCTTCATACTAAAGATCGATAGCACTCTCAAGTTAGAAGATTACTGTACGTCCTTACCCTAAGATCTTCTATTTTGACTTAGTTATAATAACCTATAGAAGATTCTTGTTGAGTCGTTCTGTGATTATTCCAAACAATCATAAGTATGTAACCCTTGGTTCCCCCAATGACCATGAGTAAAAGACCATCCATCATATGGAGAGCATTACGTATGTTAGTCTCAACATATGTATTGATATCCTTTTCTTGATACTTCCTAACTAGGTATAGTTAAAGAGTTGGTGTTTTAGTTTATAATGATTCAATACTTATGATTACAAACTTATTTGTAAGTGCAATAAATAAAACACTACTTCAAAGAATTTTCTACTTTTACATGTTTAATGTTATTAGTTTCTTTATTGTGTCACAATATAACAACACATATAATAGAAGACAAAACCAAAAAATATATTTTATTTCGAATAAGATTATTTACAATATTAAGATTACATAACAAGTACATAATTGCTTCTAGGGTACACCCATAGTTCTATCAATATGAACATGAAAAGTCCATGGGAAGTTCATATTTGAGGGTTTTGAGCTCGGTAAAGGAAGAAGGAGAGAGGGGAGAGTTATACAAGCTGAAAAATAGTTCTTCGCAATTAAACCATTGGGACATGTCACGTCCGATGCATCACGTCCCATTGGATCAATTTCCACCGCTTCAGCTGAATGGTGCAAATAGCAAAATTGGTCAGTTTCTACTTTCAATACTACCGACACAATAAACAACCAACATACATTGTATCCTAATAGATCAATTTCCATCACTTTAGCTGAATGTTGTAAACAACATGATTGGCTAGTTTTTACCATGAAACACACGCTAACTTGATGTAATCATAAAATGAATATCCAACACAATAAACAAATCAAAATCTCAACTATATGATAAGACAATGTTACACTTATCATGAAAATGTAATAAAGGTCCATGGTATCAACTTTTTCCAGAATTGACACCTAATTTGTTCCCTATGATACTTGTTCGGTGTTCATTATATTATTTCAACCATTGACGATCGTGATAGAGTTAGGGGAGTGTCATAGGGGAAATTATGTAATTTATTACATATATCTAACTCGTTGACCAATCTTGTTCGAAATAAAAGGTATTTTCTTTCTATAATATACTTGATATAATGTGGTTATATTAATTAATTAATTTAATTAATTAAAAGTATATTTAATAGAAAATCCATAAATGATATGTTTTGTGATAGTAGTTACAAAGTGTTGTAACCGTAAGTAATTTATCACAATAGAAATAAATATACCATTTTAAATGTTCATAGTCAAGATGCAACGAGATTGGATATCGATGTATCCATTTAGACTAGATTATGTAATGCTCTTCAAATGTTGGACAATGTATTACTCATGGCTGTTGGGGGCATCTAAAGGTTACATACTGATAGTTACTAGATAACTATGGAACAACTTACTCGATAGTTTTCTATTGGTTAATATAACTAAGGTTTTTAGATAGATTTTTTGTCTGACTACCACCCTAAATATTTCAAAAGCTTTTTCTGAAAGGACATAGGTAAATTAAGTGAATGCTGAGGCTATTCAGATAATAAGTGTCGAACGGTAAAAGAGACACAAGATTTATAGTCGTTAAGGATCGAGATCCTTACGTTCACTTTAAATATTCTGCTTCTATGTTTATTTCTCAATTTGTTGTACAAGTACATTTATAACTAAATCTGCCATTAATGATCTTCTAATTAAAGCTTTCTAAAAGGAGCAAGGAATATTGAATGATTACTGAATGCCGAAAAAATTGTCTCCCCCTTTTTAATATCATGTGGTCCTCTATTTATAGCAAATTTAAGGATCTCCCATTGGTATAAGCATTTCCTTTTGGATTGATGACCTGGCTTCCTACGTGTGGCTTGGATTTGAAAACTTGTCATCATCTGGTTGAGTGCGTGTTGACATGAATTGATGATATGGCGCTTTTTTATATATAGCTTCTTGGATATCTCTCGCTATCTTGACTGTTATCTCGGCCTAGGCTATTTAAGCTGTTGATTGTTGGTACTTGCTGAAATGTTTCTGGTCTTGGCAAGTGCTGCTCTCGGCTAAGCTTGTTGTCCTAGTTGGACAATGGTCTTGATCTTAGTTGTTGCTTTTACCCATGTTTTCAAAATATATGTTCTCAGATACTGAGCCTGATACTTATGCTCTTCATGGTAACTAAACAATGGGTTTTGGAATTACAAACCAAGGAATCTTCTTTTTAAATGTTCATAATTTGCACTTTGTCGAAATTAAGGTGTAACATGTGCCCCCCAAAGTTCACCTTATACGGTTGGTGTGAAGTGGAATTTGGAAAGAATGGTG
Source organism: Allium fistulosum (assembly GCA_030737815.1). NCBI lineage: Eukaryota > Viridiplantae > Streptophyta > Magnoliopsida > Asparagales > Amaryllidaceae > Allium > Allium fistulosum. The sequence goes on from CM060903.1 coordinate 1,032,451,365, forward strand.
TCATATCATGCTTAGTAGTTGGCTTGTTTGTTCCGTTCCCATTATAAAGTTGATCCGGAGTCTTCGGGCGAAGTATTTATCCTAAGAACTTTCTTCGAAGTATTACTTTACCAAGACAACTTGTGAAGATTTGATCTTGTTTCAGAAATAATTTTAAATCTAACCTCATCTAGAGGGTTTTGTAAATAATTTGAAATCTAATCTCATCTAGAAGGTTTTGAAAACAATTTGAAATCTATCCTCATCTAGAGGGTTTCAAATATGACTTTAAACCTTACCTCATCTCGAGGGTTTTGAAAATAATTTGAAATGATGGCCTAGAGGCAAAAATACTCTAATATCATGCTCCAATCATTTAGACTTGGTATTACATAGGTATCGGTTTTGAAAACTACTAATGGCGGTATAATGCCTATATTTTGCATGCTACTATGAGGACGTGGTTCACTATACAGCACTATACATGGTACTTTTGACTATGGCTCACTCTTTGCATGACATGATTCCACCATGGCTCACTCTTTTGCATAGCATTTTTGTTGTGGTTCACTAGGATATTTCGACACAGTCGACTTCCCGTGACTCATTCCTTGCATGACACTATCGATCGTGGCTCACTATTATTGGAGATCTATCAAACGCGTTGTTTTTCTTGACCATGGCTCACTATATTAGGAATTCACCCAATTTTCTAATCTTCTTGGGAATCTACCCAATGCATGGTACCACTTGACTATGGCTACCAACTATGAAAAGTATTATTAAGGGCATATCTCATATGTGATACTATAAGGTCATGGCTAAAAGTTGATAAACTTTTATTTTGACACTTTGCTCGAGAGCGAGACTATTTTTATGGAGGCGAAACTAAACAATTTCTGAAAGGTGAAATTATTTACTTACCCGGAGGCGAAAGCATGACTTTTGAAATTCACATGATACTACTTGATCAAAGCTATATCATGACTAAAACATTTTGATTAAGTTGTGTGGTATTACTTGATCACGACAATAACCATGACTAAAGCATTTTGATGCACTTTTTGGAAGTTGCATGATACTGCTTGATCACGGCAATAATCACGACTAAAACTTTTTGATGCACTTTTTGGAAGTTGCATGATATTGCTTAATCATGGCAATAATCACGACTAAAACATTATGATGCACTTTTTAGAAGTTGCGTGGTATTGCTTGAGCATGGCAATAATCACAACTAAACATTTTGATGCAATGTTTAAAATGCTTAAGACTTAAGAAGACTGAAATCCCGTATGATATACCTGAGTTACGGTTAAGAGATTGGTCGTTGTGTGAAGTTGATAATCATGAAATATGGTTTTGATTGATAGATCCAGCATGTGGCATTCTTATCATGTTGACAAGGTGCAAAATCGATGTTGGAAAAGTACAAAGTCGTTGCATTATGGCTTCGACAAAGATCATCCCATTTGCTTTTGGTAGCCTTCGTCATTGACTTCGGCAACAACTTTGACAACTCTGATGTTATAGTATGATTGGCTTTCTTGCCCATGTTAATAGTAGAACTTTAGTCCCTCCTTGGTAGTGATGACTTTTTGAAGCTCGACATTAATGGATGGAGTCGTTGTTACTAATGGAGAACGGTAATTATATAGGCGTGACGTCAATATCAACGTTGTCGATCTTAAATTTCATTGCTTCATGAACGCCGACGACATTCATCTTCGACGTCGCATGGACAGATTAAGCTTGACATTCTCATGAAGCTTGGTATTGTCCAAGGCGCAGCATTGAGTAAGCTCGATAAGGAATTTTTTATGCTCAACAAGTCATTAAAGAATGTCTACGTAGTTGAGAAGCGACATGGTCTTATGGTCTTTGACATTGACTTATCTTTGCATCTAGAGTTTCGAACCTCGATATGAACCCCTAGTCTAGGCATTGATTCCTTGCTCATATCCTTTGAAAATAATTGGGATAATAATAAATAAAAAGAAATTTTTGGAGTAGTAGTTGGCCAAAGTCAGCCGAACCGCTATAAACTCTCTTGTGCTCTTTCTTATTGTTTTAACTTTTTTTCCTCATATTTTAATCTCTACTCCACTCTGTTTGGATTTGGATATTGAATCTACGGTGTTATCATATTAATTGAGTGTTTGTGATCAATTTTAGTGCAAACAATACCCAACTATGTTTGTAACATGGTCTCCATGCCATATGGTTGATCATAGTCAAGGTACATTCTACGTACTCAAGACCAATAGTACTGTCAAGTTAAAAGACTACTATACGTCGTTACCCTAAGGCATAAGTAATAGAAAACAAAACTAAGAAGTATATTTTATTTCGAACAAGATTATTTATAGAATTAAGAATACATAACAAGTACATAATTGTCACTGGGACACACCTTTAGTTCTATCGATATGAACTTGAAAAGTCCTAGAAAATGCTTGAGGAGTTCAGATTTGAGGATTTTCAGCTCGGTAGAGGAAGAATAAGATCGGAGAGAATTATATAAGCTAAAAAGTGGTTGTTCACAATTAAACCGTTGGGAACCATTGGAACATGACTTCGAGTCCCAACGGATAAATTTTCATCGTTTTAGTTGAATGACGCAAAAGACTAGATTAGTCAATTTCTACTTTCGACGCGTACGATGCAATAAACATCCAATAAACATCATATTCCAACAAATCAATCTCAACAAATGGCACTATTGGCTAGTTTTTATCAACTAACGCACGCTACCTAAAAATAAACTATAAAACTAACATCCAATACAATAAACAAATCAAAACTTCAACTATATGATAGTAAAATGCTACACTTATCCAGACATTGTAATAAAAGTCTGCAGTATCGACTTTTTCCACAATTGACCCGAGGTTTGTTCTCTATGAAAATGTATTGTGAAGGTTTAAGAGAAGCTTATCAAAACATTACTCAACATTCACAACATCCACTTTTGTTTCCGTGCTTCATTCTAAAAACAAGCTCCTGCAAATTGCTCAACATTCATTTTGTTTATGCGCTTCATTCTTGAAACAAGTTGGAAGTTCATACAAAAAATCAAGCAGAATGATTAATAACAATGAAACAATGAAAGTGATGTACAAGCCACATTCAATATTTCATTTACCTAGTAACTTCTAAGACATCTCCTCTCCAATAATTCAAGACTTAACATTCTACGTTTAAATATTAGACTATGAATTTCAATGAAAATTTTCAATGGTCATGACATATGCATTCAGTCTCCTTTTTAATAGATTTCTAAGAATTAATCTTTTTATACAAAAGATATCAAACATCTATTAAACAAACATTTGAACTTTAGGAGCTTATTTAATAGAAGTCCGACTTCATACGTCCAATAAATAAGCGTCTAAATCAATTTAAGATTTTGAATTAGTCCATGAATATTATTGTATAATATTACATGTGTTTTAATATTCAGCATTTATATATTAAACCATGAAATTTAATGAAATTTTTCAACAGTTGCTGGCACACGCGATCAGTCTTCTGTTTAATAGACATCTAGAACTTTTTTTTGATGATGGATAAAAGGACCCAGCCTAAGTTCGGTTACAAATAGATCGGGTAGGAAATAGATAACCTAACCCGAAAGCCAGATATAAAAAAACCCTAATTAGGGTTGCCGACATAACATACGAGCAAAACAATGTCTTCAAAAAACATAACAATGGCGGATGGCAATTCTTCAAAACTAATTAATCCCACTGCATTTCTTCACACCACTAGCTTCTCCATGCTCCCAATTTGATAAGCTCTCATTAAAATCATTTCTCATACCCCTACGACTGCCATAGTTGTTCGAGTTGTTGAGACTACTAAAAAGGAAAGAGGGATTGTTAGATCTGGTGTCATCACGACCCAGATCTGACAAAGCCCTCTTCAAATCGTAGCTACCATCCATTTCAGAGCTTCGATTCATAGTATTGACATCAAGAGCTTGCTGGAAGTGAAAGTCACTGCTATCTGCCACTTTCAAGCTCCAATTAGCTGTGTTAGCAACAAAGTTTTGCTCATTGTGGGAGCTAGACTCACGAGTCATATTATTAGCAGGCTTGTTGGTCTGGAAGCTTCTCGGTCGTGTTAAATAAGCTTCTAAATGCTTGATTTCATCTTCAGAGCTCCAATCATCAACTAAGGAAGCGAATTTGGTTTGATCTTTTAAGTTATTCTTTGATTTCTGAAGAATAATTCTGCTGTCGGTACTAATTAGTAACCAAATCTTCTCTTTGTTCCTTTTAACTTTATTATGCACACTACACCAGAATCCTAATTTCGCAACGGCTTTTAGCCATTGCAAAACAATTTTGCAACGGCTATGAGCCGTTGCGAAATAGGCAGTGGTAAAATTTTCGCAACGGCTCAAATCCGTTGCGAAATATATATTTTGCAACGGCTAAGGGCCGTTGCAAAATGTTCTTTAGCAACGGCTTGTAGCCGTTCCGGATTTTATTTTACAACGGCTTAAAGCCGTTGCGAAATGTAGACGTATAATTGACTTTTTCAAATATTAGCAACGACTTTGATCCGTTGCTAATTACTATTTTTATTTTTTTTAAAAAAATTCAAAATTATTCTCTACACCAGTGACAGTCATTTCATTACCATAATTAATACAAAAATTTGAAAATTTAACACTATCACAAAAAAAAAGATTATTAAACCAAATATTATTCATAGATTAAACACAAAAACCAAACATAACAAATGTTTGAATTATAATGTTCAACATCAACACATACCATTATATAGTTCAACAAGTATACATAACATACATAGTACAACAACGACATCATTACATAATACTACATACATAGTACAATACATACGGTATATAGCGTCTTCCTCCAATCGTCTAATGCTCCCGCCAGCATAAGTTTCATGCCTGCGCAAAACAAGAAATTGATGTTTGTTTATAAAGAGGTCAAATATCATATGTTTGTTAAAGTAAATAAAAAGCTAATGAAGGTTTGTACTTTGTGCACTTGTTTCAATTTTTCAATTCTATCAGTTAATGCTCTAGATTATTTTTTCTGAATTATATATATAATATAGGGGCTAATGCAACATACAAATCATCAATATATCATTTTGTACTTTGTGTACCACACTGCTACCACCGTCAGTAATTGTCAACACAAGCCTACTCTGCACCTACAACATCCTTGCTTCCAAATCCCGCTCTGATCACAGTGAGAATACCCTGTACAACCTACTTCTGTCACTTATCATCATTACCCGACAACTTCACAACCCCCGTCAACCTACATCCCTCAACCAAGAAACCACCGTAATCAAATCAAAGAAATATCAACATACGTGACCTTGACACACCAAATTGCATGCAGTCCAATCGACATCCACGTCCTCTATCGAATTCACAACCTCCCACCTCCAACATCTGGATTCCATAATCCATGAAATTAAGCATCTCATCAAAAGCAATAACCTAAGTCTCATTACTATTTCTGAAACTAAGCTCAATGGAGTCCCAACTAAGGCTACAACTAATCTCATTAACTACAACTAAATTCCCAAATTAATAACCAACCCAACCCACAGTCTAACACTGGTTTTATTAATTCTACAACCAATTTTCAGTAGTAATGTGAACAAAAAAAATGTTACCTCACGGATCAAGCTTTTCTAGTAAGGTATAGCTGTTGTATACTCAATACCTCTGAAGAAGAGAGTAGTAGCTGGACATTGATGAAGGAAAATATTTGAGTGAAGACTTTTCGAACCAAAAAGGGAGGCACCTGAAAAAGAAACATGAAATGCATTTTTTTTATAATGATCAAAATAAAAACACTCTACAAGAGAAATATTAAGCCTCGGTATTTGCAATCCATTGTCCAGTGTTCATTATACTGTGTTACAAGATCGTACAAAGTTAACCATTCGTAGAAATGCAAGTAACATGAATATCCACTAACATGGTTAGCTTTCAATGTGCTCAGAATATACTAGGCTTGTTTGCTAAAACAAGATGATAGTATCGTCATGATCTTCAAATGGTTCCTCATCATTTTTCATTAAAGGCGATGTATTAAATCAATATGATACATATTATTTGTCATATATGCCGAAACAAGTACATTAGAATTTTACAGAATGAGAACCCAAACAAGCAAACTCAACGAAAATAATAGTTTCTTTAATAGGTAACAGGAAGCGACAAAGTTTATTTAATTTTTTGTATAAATAAATATAAAGTAGAGTTGGAGCGACAGCCTCCATAGGCCTAAGCTATAGTCCCATGCTCCCATGGTTGAGTGTAGGTCAAACATTTAAAACGCAGCCACCCTGGCCTTTTCCTTCAACCTTGCATTTACCATATACACGAGAAGTTTACTATTTACTTTCAGGTAACAGCGATGTAGAAAATGGGTACGTTATAATTAAATTGAAAATAAACAGACGAGCGAATCCAACCTTGTTGCACCTATTATATTTGTTGGTGAACCAACCTGTGAACCTGTTTCAAAACAGATAATGGACCACTGAGGTCCAGAAAACAGTTTTCTGCATCAAGTAAGAGAGGCGGGACCCAATCGATATATCCGAAGTCAGCACGTGACGTGCGGCCGTTACGAACGGAAATGCCTAAAAACGTACAGAGCATTCACGTGCTTACGATGGACACGTGTTAACATATGAGGCGAATTCCCATGCTCATGATATGCGTGTTACTAGCTTGTTTAATAGTTCATACATCCTTGGTGGACAACGTTACTTCTGTCACGATTACTTTATGCTTCTGTTTTCTATTAGTATGTTGAACAATGTCTTGCAGTACCTCAGCAAACCACCCTTAAAATGATCTAAACTGACGCCATCTGAATAACATAGGTACTCACTAATTTTTTGTAACTAGTACAAGGTACACAAAACCATACTATATGTGTTAAGTACATTCAGAAACGCAGTGAATACATGCTTATTTTTTTGGATACTGTACTTGTGATCGTTTAGGCTGGAAAAATCAAATGTTTTATTATTGTAAATAATCCACATGAGCAGCTATTGAACTATGAGTTATGGCAATTTTCGAATGAGTTAAAGATTTTTATCTCAAATAATATTAAATTATGTGAATATGCTGCCTACTGCCATTTGCTTAAACTTGACTTCTCTGAGGAAGTAATTTGGTTCCATTCGTCTTAACTTAATTTTCAACTTGACTATTTATCCAACTTGGCCAGTAAAAATTGATATGGAATGCAACATTGTAACTATAAAGAGGGCTGACAATAAACTCTTCTCTAACTCTTTTAATCCAATTAATATTCAAAAAAGACTATGATTATGAACCCATTGTAAGTTCAGTTGTCATTTACTCTCCTTTCATATTTTCTTATCAAAACTTCGCATCTACCTTTTTTTATTACAAGTTAGCACATACATGGTTATCAAGAAGATAAGTTGAGACCAGTCCATCTGCACAGTCCAAATTGATCATCAAGTGATTCCACTGCCCACTGCACATTGTTACCAATTTTGAAAGCTAGTTTACTTGGACTGTAAAAGAGTTAGCATAGCGAAAACACAATTAGGCACTAGTTATTGATTGTTGCATCAGGTTTCTAGTTAAGAGAAAGTGAAACAAAGCTATGATTTGTTGATATCCAATATTATAATTTGACATATTTAAGTAGTTTGTTAACCTCATAAAAAGTTGATATTTTTACTCTAATACACGCTCAATCATAAAGAAAAAGTATTGGTACTAGCATCTTATAACACTCTCAAATCGAGATAAATTTATGTGCACGATGACGTATTCATTTATTTAAAATTGCATTAAACATATATAGATTTCAACCTTATATTATACCAATATAAAAATATTTTCTAGGTAAAAGGATAGTGCAACTCACATATGAAGAAAACGTTTGTGCTAAAATGTCTTAGCCCATATTCATTTAATTAAAAGGCCACCAAAAACATCAATGGCAGCACAGTGAACACACAATCCAAAAAAGACAATGTTCATATCACCAACATCATTTAAAGCATACTACAAAAATTTCAATTTACTGCTCACCTATTGATCTAAATATACCCTCCCTATAGCTTAAAATGACGATGCAGATGCTTGTAATTGTCTCTTTTTAGTGGATGGTCATATATCAAAAGCCATGCTACAATTTACTTCATCTACATCAAACTGCTTTTCAAGCATGGTAGAAACAAATATCAGAATCCCAAATTTTGAACTTTCCTTCACAAGTTTCTAGTTTAAGAAGATGCATATTTTAGCTTACTCGAAAGCTACGCATCAAGTGGTTAAATAGTATCAACATGATAATATTGTTGAAATCATTTGTTTAGAATAATGTAATGCTAAATTGAAGAAACTTTCCATTTCATAAACTCAGATGAAAACAACAAACCCAAAATTGCGAAAAATAATCTGTAAACCGAAAAGCTAAAATTTGTGCATTGAAGTGGAGTACTATATAACCACTTGATAGGCCAAGCTTAAGAGTCCAGATTAAACTAATATTAAGCGGAGTACTTTCTCATCAATTGTTTATTTAAGCGTTTCAAGCTAAACCTAAAGTACCTGAAGCTGTGAATAGATTATACTGTATAGGAACGAAAAAATAGATACATATAAATTCTAAGATAGAGAAATAACCCAAGTGAAAATCTGAAGTTGAACTAAAAGGAAAGGGAGAAGGCCACAAAACCAGGATTCAGAGAAAGTGGCGTAGTTTTGAAAATGCAAACAACATAATTATTTAACGACGTGAAAGCTTGAAATGAAATAATTTGAAGATTTAACATACCTGAAGCTGTAACTAAATCCACGGGAAGATGTAGAAAATAGAAAATATGGATTCTTAGGCCATAAATGGGTTCGATGTTATTTGAGAAGGCATCGAGCAGTGGGGTTAAGGAATGAAGTGGAAGACGATTGATTTTCATCCCCATTAGAGCGGTATTAAGAAAACAAAATGGGCAAAGCGTGCTCCGAAAAACTCTCCCAAAAGCTTCGCATCGAAATCAAAGCCCCAGCCCTCTTCCGCTGCCCAATCTCACTTGAAATCATGCGGTCATCCATAAGTCTTTGCACCGGCGTCACCTACGACCGTGCCTCCATCCAACGGTGGCTCGATTCCGGCAACACAACTTGTCCTCCCACGATGCTCCCTCTTCCTTCCACAGATCTCATTCCCAACCTCACCCTCCGCCATCTGATCTGGATAAAAGCCTTGGAATTGAGCTGAATTTGAAAGCATTGGAAATTCTCGAGTTGATTTTGGGTTCAAATTTGATCGATGACAAAGCGGTGGAGGAGGGAAATGGGGGCGATTAATTAGGGCAAAGCGGCGAAGGAGGGAATTGAAAGTAATTTGGGGCGTTTAGTTTTGGGAAGGGGGTATGTTTCTGCACGTAAGTGGATGGTCAACAAATTAAAAAAAATATAGGAAAACTAAAGAATGGCTATTAGCCGTTGCGAAATCAAAACGGCCCATAGCCGTTCCTAAATCATTTACAACGGATGATAACCGTTGCTATTTAGCAACGGCTCAGAACCGTTACGATTCTTCCGCATGGAGGAGTTGCAAAACTGACAATATGGTGTAGTGGCATGCACAAGTTTCTCTCTTTCCATATATTGAAAACAGCAGTAGTTAAGAGGATATGCGCGTAGTCTCTTTCCTTTAACTTCGACCTAAATTTGTTGTTGATGACTTGAATAGCATGCATAAGATCCATTTGACTGTTGTCATGAATATCCAAAATAGCTGTAATTTGATTCCATATAAAGTATGAATAACTGCATTCAAAATATAAGTGATTAGCACTTTCATTAAAAATATTGCATAAGAAACAGAGTGAATTTGAATTTTTGCCCCATTTGTTTAATTTATCCCAAGTTGGCAATCTGTTATTAATGGCAAAGCTTGTACAAAAAGCCATATTGAGACAATTCACTCTGTTCCGTATGCAATGATACCAATCTTCTTTTGGGAATTTATTTCTAACAACATTCCAAGTGGTTTTGAAAGAGAACTTCCCTCGATTGCTTGCTTTCCATTCCCAATAGTCATTATCTACATTAGGATCAAGCTGAATTTTGCATATTTCATATTTATGAAGGTTTGTAATTGGGTGTAACTGTGGTTGCCACTGATTACTTTTAATAATTTCAGACACTTTAGCATTAGTACCTCCATAGATAACCAAACTATTCCACCCAACCTTATTTATAAAAGAGTCACATTTAAACCAAGGATCAAACCACAAGCTAGTTTCTTCACCTAGCTTAAATTTTCTTTCAAGTAATGTTTTACGTATGTCTCTACAGTTTAAAATTTGCTTCCATGCAATAGAATGGTTACTGTTAGGCAGTGTAGTCCAAAAATTATCATTTTTAAGATATTTAGATCTCATCCATCTAGCCCATTGAGAAATCTCCAAAATAATTTTAAATGGCATGTAACACTAAGGTATTTCATGCTTCTAATGCCAAATCCCCTTTCATTTTATGGTCTGCAAACTTTTTCCCAGCTAATTTTATGATATTTGCCCCTCCAAAAGAAATCAGCACATCTACTTTCTAATTTCTTAATTGATGCAGCTGGAATATGAAAAGTTTGCAGCCAATTAAAAATGATTGCATACACAACAGTCCTAATAAGTTTAAGTCTACCAACAAAGAAAGTAATTTACAAGACCATGTCTCCATTCTTTCTTGAATTTTTTCAATAAGAATAGAACAATCTGAATCTTTAATCCGATTTATAGAAAGTGGCAATCCAAGATATTTAATAGGAAGATTTCCCTCTACAATATTTAAAACATCTAAAAAATCTTTTTTATACTTACTATATTTACTAAAGTAAGCTTTACTTTTATTTATATTAAGTTGCAGCTTAGCATAAGACTTCAAATTCTAAAAAATTATAATAGTGTCTCATTAGCTTTATTAGCTTTAACAAACACCATAAGGTCATCAGCATATATTAAATAGTTTATACAGGGTTGAATTCTATTAATAGGATAAATATTCCCTTTATTAGCTTCAATTTCCATTAATATGGAAAAATATTCCATGACCATAGCAAAAAGATATGGTGATAAGGGATCACCTTGCCTAATACCCCTATTGCTTCTAAAAAACCCTTTTGCTTTGCCTTGAATAAGTATAGAAAAGGTAGGGGTACTAATACATTCTAGAATCATATCACAAAACTTTATAGGAAAGCCCATACATTGCATAATATGATAAATAAAATGTCTGTTTACTTTATCATATGCTTTTTGCAAGTCAATTTTAATGCACACATTATCACCCTGTTTTGTATTGAATTTTCTGACCATCTCATGTGCTAATAGAGAATTTTCGTAAATAAATCTACCAGGAACAAAAGCACTCTGGTTTTCAGAAATTAGAAAAGGCAAAAACACTTTGATTCTATTACTAAGAACATTAGCAATGATTTTGTAAATAAAGTTGCAGCAAGAAATGGGTCTATAATCACCAATATTAGTGGGATTTTTATTCTTAGGAATAAGAGTAATAAAAGTAGACAAGCACCATTGTCCAAGTGGTTAAGTGATTCGACTTTGGTGCTAGAGGTCACAAGTTCGAAACTTGCGTAGCATGATTCGAACGTTGATTGACATGTGATATGTTGTCCCAGTGACATGTTGTATATAAAATACAATTTTAAAAAAAAGTAATAAAAGATTGATTTATACTTTTAAGAATTTTTCCTTTTTCCATAAATTCTTTAACTACCTCATAGACGTGCCCCTTAATATTATCCCAATGATTTTTATAAAATTTAGCATTAAACCCATCAGGGCCAGAGCTTTTATTGTCACCAACATTAAAAATAATATGTTTAATCTCTTCTATAGTTACTGGAGCAAGTAAAATCTCAGAGGCATTATCTCTCAAAATATTTTTACAAGTAATATGAGGAAAATTCCTTACAATATTATCATAAAAGTAGAGCTCCTCATAAAAAATCACAGGTCCTTTAGTAACTTTAGCATAAGCATTAGACAAATTACCTTCATTATCAATAATGTTACCAATGTTGTTTAAATTCTTTCTATTACTCATTTTGGCATGAAAAAATTTGGTATAGTCATCTCCTAGATTAAGCCTGTCTACTATAGCTTTTTGTCTAGCATTAACTGCATCCTTATACATTTCAATAGAAAGTTCTTTCTGGTTATTGAAAAAGTTACTGACAGTATTGATATCATCTGGATTATTGTCAGACAGAACTTGTAAAATTTTACCATCATTTCTTAGGCTGATCAACTTATTTTTATTCATATAATTATTTATATTCCAAGTTTTAATATTGTTTTTAGAATTTTTCAAAAACATACTAAACTGAAATTGTTTAGTACCAATACAAGAAAAATTCATGCAGTTTTCCGTCAAAACTTTATGTTCATCTTCTAAGACCCAACTATTTTTAAATCTGAAAGGAGAAATTTTATTACTTAAATCAATATTTACAAAAAGATTGACCAGTAAAGGAGTGTGGTCACTAGAATTTTGTTCAAGGGTGGAACAGACACAATTAGGAATTTTTTTTGAAAATTCTTTATTAATTAAAATTCTATCAAGTTTATAATGGATATTTTTAGCCAAACCAGATTTCCAAGTATATTTATTCCCACTAATAATAGGTTCAACAAAACCAGTATTTAATAAAAATTTATTAATTCTGTCCAGTTTACTTTGGGGAATCTATTGCCTCCAAATTTTTCAGAGACATGAAAAACAGTATTAAAATCACCCAAGATAATCTAGGGAATGTTATATATTAAATTCAAAGATTTAAGTTTACACCACAAACCCTTTCTTTCATTTTCAAAATTACTATCATAGACACTAGTAACTTGCAGAGAGAAACCCCCAGTATTTTTGAATTAACAATCTATAAATTGATTATCTTTGTTAATATTCAGGTTTGTCCAGATATTAGAATCCCATATAATAATGATTCTTCATTTACAGCCACAATCGTTATTATTTATAGATTTCCAATTACTAGACAATTTGAGACAAAATTTATCATAGTTCTCATCATTCTGTTTATTTTCAATTAAAGCAATGATAGAAGGTTTATAGACATTCAACATATGTAAGATATCAAACTGTTTAGCAGGGTGTTCATCCCCCTGACATACCAAGAAAATAAATCCATATATATAATCTATAAAATTGAAATTGAAAATTAAATGGTACTTGACACTGTAGTACCTTTACCTCTCCTTTTATTCTCATCACTCTTAGATTTTAGTCTAGTAGACATTTCATCCCACATTGGATTGATAGAGATGTATTTTTGTTTGAAAGCTTTCTTCTCTTTGTTACCCTTTACCTTACCAGTTGCTTTTGGTTTTGAAATATGCAGTTCTGAAATGTCAAACTGGTCATTAACATCAACCATCACAGATTCTGTTCCTTCCTTTTGCACTGACTCTGGAACCTTAATAAGGGAGATATCAAAGAAATTAGCTATGCGAGGCATGGTTGAGTCACTACAATCAGCCATTGCAGCCTACTCTGAGGGAGAAGTTTTCTTGCGAGGCAAGGTTGAGTTAATGCAGTCCCTATCCTCAACTTCTACAGCAAGTTCAGAAGGAGATTTCTCCTCCATATCACTATCCTGATTCTGACTATTATTTTGATGAGGGATATTGCTTATTTTTGTACCAATATTCTTTATAACTAAACATGGCTCTGAAATAGGAGGGGTTTCAGAGTTAAAGACCTTTTTAATAATATTACCCTCCTCTGTACTGTGCTGGTTCGAACCATTTGAACTTTTTTCACAATCTTTTAACTGATGAACTTCCATAGCGGTGATCTGATCTTCTTAATTAGTGAGCGCCTTTGAATTATTTTCTTGATCGAAAATGATACATTTTTGGTTGATTCGATCACTGTTCCTTTGAGTTCTTAACTGGTTTATAGTCTCTTTATTGGAATTTGGTTCTTGGATCTCAAATGATCTATTTTCTTGAATATTGTCTCTGTTTTGATTACTGGTTTTGGGTATCCACATTTGTTTTGGGTTGCACGGCTCTCTAGTGTGACATGCTACACTTCGGTGGAACCCATTCATACTCAACTTTTTGTGTAATGTTTTCACCATTGTAAAGAGTGAGGTTGATCTCCTTTGGAAGTTCATTAGTCGCAGACACTTCCACAAGAAGGAGAGCGTAATTCAATCTCGTCTTCATGGTAGTAGTTGCGTCCATTTTTATGGTTTTTCCGATAATGCTCGCCATGATGCTAAAAGCTTCGCGGTCCCACAATTTAAGATTTACACTGGGTAATTTTACCCATATCGGCATAGTTGATAGTAAATCTCTGTCCAATTTCAGTGATTTGAACCACCATATCATAATAATGAGCTTGCCGTTGTAAAAATATGGATCATTTTGAATTATTGTATTGCAGTCTTGAGACTCATTGAACTTAACAAGAAAGAACCGTTTTCTTTGGAAAAGATTTCAAAATCTCCAACTGGTTTCCAAACGCATTTTATATATTCTTTAAAAAACAAGAAATAAGGTTTGGTACCTACAACATAAATGATAACAGAGTTATTCTAGCTTTTTATGGCTCTTTTGCAAACCGCCTCCTTTACCAAACCGTATTTCTTATTGTTGATCTTGATAGGTGAAATGGTTTCAAGACTGCATTCATCTTCTTTTGGTTCCTCTGTTTGCTCTGAAACAATATCAGCATAAGTTCTATGGCCTTGTTCTTTATTCAGAAAAAAAGTTGTTGGTTTATGAGGTTGCATTGGTTGTTTAACCTTATTCTGATTGGTGTTGGTCGGAATCAGACCCTCCTTCTTCTTCAGGACGCCATTATTATTCGGCAGTACTTGATCATTTTTGGGCTGATATTTTCTTTGCGATCTTGGCTGGACCAACTAAAAACCCTCATCGTCAATGATGACACCATTAACTGGCTTTCTGATATGAGATTCAGGTGGTCTATCCTGATGTGTAGGATAAGGAAGATTGGATTGATTTTTGCAAGGAGAATTGGTTTCCCCCATGGC
The DNA here is from genome assembly GCA_030737815.1 of Allium fistulosum. NCBI lineage: Eukaryota > Viridiplantae > Streptophyta > Magnoliopsida > Asparagales > Amaryllidaceae > Allium > Allium fistulosum. The sequence goes on from CM060903.1 coordinate 1,032,466,451, forward strand.
AGAAGAAAACCCTAAATTTTTCCTGATTTAATTGCTTGTTGGAGCTATTACAATAATTAGTTTTAAAGTTATTTTTATTTTTTCAAATTATTTTTTTTATATAAGAGATATCAAGTGCCAACTATATAGGGACTTGAACTTTAAGTGCTTATTTAATGGACGTTCGACTTCATACGCTTAATGAATAAGCGTCAATGCCAATATAAAATTCTGAATCCGTCTCTAAATATTATGTTTAATATTACACGAATTTTACAATGTTGGAGAGCTTGGAGATTTCTGCTGTTGAATTTGAAGCTTGAATCTTAATCCGTTAGATTCGAGATGCTCTAATCTTGCATTGATTATTACAATCGAATCGTAGCAAAAGGATTAAAAAATTGAACATATAGGATGTCATGCTCACGATAAACCATCTTTTCTTGACAAATCTAAAAAGAAAAGACAAACTTGACATACCTGTATTGATTGTGTCGTTATTATTATCCTGATTTCGTTAACTCTACAACCACCAGGAATCCTTGTGATCTCTGAATGCCTAGAATCAGGTATAGTACTGGTTTACCATCTTGTTTTATCAATTATGCATGCAGATCTACCTAAGACAAGGATGAGTTTAGAAAATTCCTACAGTATATTTTTGGTTTACATTGTTGAGTGCAGTACTACACATTGAACAAAAAAGTTGATTATTTACCTTGCTTAATTTGTTTTTTCCTGGAACAAAGACTGATCTTTGTCAAGATTTATCCACTTCAGCAACAAGAGATCGAAAGAGAAAGCTTCAGATGGTATGATTATGAACATAATAAAGTCTTATAGTAAGTCACATTTTAACAAATCTAAATGCAATGCACATGGAGATTCAATTGAATTAGCAAAGAATAGTGTGAAGTTACCACAACTGCCAAAACCCTAAATGGAAAGTATAAAAGTTCAACCACTTGCATTCAATAAGGTTACAGGGTGGTCATTTCCTGGTAGTGGGTGGGGTTTATATTTTTGTATATAATGTACATATGAGTTTCCATTGTTTGTATTTTTCTTTGCTCTTTGTACCTTTTTTTTGTAGCAATAAAATTTAAAACCAGCTACCCACCCAAAAAAAATTACAAGCATAATCATATTCAAAGAGGTTTGAGCATAGTTATCATAAATGGATCGTGAGTCAAATCATGTCGAAATAAGATATAAGGTTTCGATGGTTCAACCGGTTGGACCGTCGAAACCGTACGTATTTTATTTTTCAAAAATTTATATATTTAAATACGGGCTCTAAACAAAAATATTGAAAGAAAATTGCTTGATAGACAGTCATAAAGGGTCTTCAGTATCTACAACGGAAGCTGTACAACCAAAATTATGTATTGATGCACACTAGTTGTACATAACTGCAGATTGCACAACTTCATCAACAAAACTGCTGTTCTGTACAAATAGTAGTGCACAACGTAGAAGCTTAGCAATGACGAACTTGACAAAGCTTATGCTTGCAGCATAAAAGAACGAAGTTGTGTAGTTTGTTGTTTAGACTTTGGGACAATGATTATTATTTAAATGTAAATTTAAATTTTTTCGAAACAATAGAAAGAATGGTAATGATATACGGTGAAGGAAAACCGTGGTTCAACTAGGTAAAATTAACAATTGAACCACTGATTTGAAGGTTCGAGCTTCAATTTATGCACAAATGAGATCTAATTGAGTTTTAGACCACGATCGTTAATGCTTCGGTGATTTTCAAGGTCGGACCGTGGTCTGTTCATGATAACCCTCTTTACCCTAATCCAAGACCTTTATGACCCTATTATCTACCAATATGGCAAACCATCTGGAACTACCCACCAAACAATTTATCTCGCAATCCAACTCACTATTGATCACCTTACTAAAATTAACATTCCCATCAAACAGTAGCATCACGTCATCATCACTTCAAGTGCTCCTTCATTGCCCACAATGATGCTTGTAACCACATAGATGCCTATATATATAAATTATTTAACATGTTTAACCAAGCTATTGATTGAAACGAAGGAGCCATAACAACGAATATGGTTGTTGTCTTTTGGGTTCAAATTGAGTGAATACCCAGGTTAACATGCAATACTGGAGAAGAGTTACAAGATACTGATTATAAATAGTTTGATAGTGACTAGACTAGTATTCAATTTGATGTAAATAATATCACTTACAATCAATAATGTAGTTTGATTGGAGCTAACTCTCTCCATGTTCACTGCAAAAAGAGATATAATAATTGACTTTTATAGACATCCAATTACATCCTAGTCATCCTATAACAAGTGAGACAGATCCATTGGTTGAAATACACAAAGTTTGGTAGCTATAAAACTAAATCAACATCAAAATAAGTCACCGTCGCTCTACCTGTTAATTTTGTACGAGTGTCTGATTTCCGTTTGGGTTTGTGACCAAAAATGTCCATTCGAGTCCGGTTGATTTTCACTTAGGACATGAATTAGGACAACAAAATTTGTACAAGCAAAAATCTCCTCTGATCCATGTCCGTTCGAATTCGTCCGAATTTCTTATAATTCAGTATATTGATTATGTTCTTTAAATTATTTATGACAACTGTTTAGTTGGTTGATTGAGTAAAGGTTTATAAAATACTTATACTTCAATACATACTAATAAAAATAATATAATTGATAGAAACATTATTAGAAAACATAAAACGTGATGTAAATAGCAATGCTCGTCCATGTCCGTTCGAGTTCGTGACTGAAAAACGTTCGTTCGTACCTATCTGAATTTATTTAGAACACGAATTAAGACAGCAAAATTTGTACGAGCATAAATCTCGTTGGGACTGTGTTCGGTCCGACTTCATTTAGGATAGAAATTGAACATACCTCATCCGGTTCGATCCGATCGATTTACATCCTGACCGTCATATGCCCACCGGTCAATTAGTGGGGTATGATTGATCGAGTTGTGGGAGGCGAATGTCCAATATATAGCCTCATCGGTCAACTGTTGGAGGCTGACCAATTGACCTTTTACCTCATTATGTTTAGATGTACGTCTAGGGGCCCATTGCTTATGGTCCAGCGATCAATCGATACCTGTTAATTTTGTACGAGTGTCTGATTTCCGTTTGGGTTTGTGACCAAAAATGTCCATTCGAGTCCGGTTGATTTTCACTTAGGACATGAATTAGGACAACAAAATTTGTACAAGCAAAAATCTCCTCTGATCCATGTCCGTTCGAATTCGTCCAAGCCCAAACAAAATCGATATTGTTCTGCAACCCTACGTGCACCTTCCACTCTTTTGACCAAAAATTCCAAGATGTAATTCTGATTGATGAACCATTTTTGCTATTGTGATCTAGATAAATTCTTTATGGTTTAGTATATTCCATAGCATATTTCAGCATTTTGCCTTGATACAACTGATAGTCCAAACAAAGCATAGTCCAACTCCACATTCAATTAATGGCCAATCTCGAATACGAGTATAAGACCATTAGCCCAAAATTGGTCTAAAACGCCTAGAGGAGATTGTGTAGAACCAACGATTTGGTATGTAGTCATTGATTGTAATTTAATCATGGATTTAGCCTTTAATTTACACTGTTTTGAGTTACAACTATTCAATCCCCATTCAGAATCTATATAGTATTAGAAATATGAAGAAAATATAAAGAATAATGAAAGGAAAAACAAATAAAAAAAGACACAAGGATTTATACTAGTTCAACGTTTACATACGTACATTTTAATATGTATTTATTCCATATTTCACTAGTTTACAAGGGTTATTGCAATCAAAATCATAAAATATAAGTTTGATTTAGGATAGGAAATGGCAGAACCTCCACTTAATTTGATACCTTTCTTGGTTGATGTCCCCCTATATTTATAGGAGTAGAGTGGTGAGTTAATGCTCAGATCGAGATATTCTTTTGGAAATGTTATCCTAAATGCCTCTTCTCAAATCTGCAAAAGATGGAGATATATTTGGGATAGTTTTGACCAATGATCGCCAATTGGTAATGAATGATCTGGGAACAGTATCGATTAATGAAATTGTTTTTTTTCTTATTATCGTTCCGTTTTGTACATTATTTATCCATCAATCCATCTTTGTTTCATGTCTTATCTTTTATCAATGCTCCAAAGCCAGAATACATCAAAGATTCACTAAGAATTTATGTGAATCAGTACAATACCAATCAATGTACTTAATCTTTCTATTCGCTTTCCCTTCGTACCATACTAGATCAACTATGGGCTTCGTCACTATTCCTTGCATCATTCTAAAGTCCAACATCATCTAGTAAGTCGTCACATGCAAACAATTATGTATAATACTTTCCCTGGAAGTATGCTATGTGAATACAAAGCATGTTTTCTTTAGAGACAAGCCACCAAACCCTTTGTTAAATAAATGCTTTTACTACATAAATCATCTCAATGGAGAGCCGTTTCATCCAATGAACACTTTAATTTCACACGGTCACTTAGTCTCGTCTTTCTAATCAATATAATTTCCTAAGATTTACTATCTGAAGAATTCATCCTTTCCAGTGAGTACTCTATTTACAAATAGGTAAATTGGTGTCCGTAATCTACCAAAATCTAATTTAATCAACACAATGCAAAAATTAATGAAGAAATCACCAAAAGTGCCAATTTTTGTCAATCAGTACCGAATGATAGGCATCGATCAATTGAATTAGTATAACTGCACTAGTACTTAGCCAATGTATGGCACACATCACCTTCAATGTTCTTGTTATCGACTTCCTTCACCTTAGTGTTCTAATAACTTGACCATATCTCTTAAATTTGCTGCATATCAATTTGATTCCTTCAAGTGTTGCATATAATAAAATAAACTGTTGTTGATCTTGTCCAGAATTAATTTTTTTCTTCTTTTTTGGTTTAATAATATTTTAACAGAGTACTTATTAAATAATTAAAAAACCATACAGATTAAATAAAAAATATTAAAATATTATTTTCAAAACCATAATCTATATTTTATATCGTATAAGATTTTTTCCAGAATTTTATATTGTTTATAATTCTATTCAAAGGTGTTTTACTTATTTAACTAATTCTATAAAAAATTATTTTCAAAACCATAATCTATATATATCTTATGAATCAGTTTAGATGTATATAATACATATAAGTATATAACTAGTTATAAATTAATTAGTATGTATATACAAATTTTTTTAAATAAATAAATCTGCAATTGCACTCGGCTAGAAATAATTATTTTTTGAATTAATTTATAACTATATGACTAGTTATAAATATATATATATATGTATGTATGTAATAAAATAAATTGCTGTTGGTCTCGACCAGAAACAATTTTTTTCTTCTTTTTTGGTTTAATAATATTTTAACAGAATACTTATTAAATAATTAAAAAACCATACAAATTAAATAAAAAATTATTTTCAAAATCATAATCTGTATTTTATATTATATATGATTTTTTCCAGAATTTTATATTGTTTATAATTCTATATAAATGTGTTTTACTTATTTAACTAATTTTAAATAAAAAAATAATTAAGTTTTTATATATATCTAATAAATAATTTTTTTGGCTGCTAAATACATTTCAATATAAATTTTAAAATAATTATGATATGTATCTTATGATTTAATAATTTATATCTAGATTTAATTGATATAATCATTTAAAAGTATTATTTTAATAAAAAGGCTTTAATAATCGTTCCATGAGAATGTAGCGTGTATGCTAATAATAATAATAATAATAATAATAATTTTTATGCACATATAAGTATAGCCATCCAACGTGACAACAATAATATATACCGATTCGTTATATTGATAACTATCTAAACTAACCTATGAAATAATGATATATTAAACATTAATATTTGATAATAAGTAAAGAATGATTCCCTTCATTAATTCTTAGAATTCAATGTATAAATGAGGAGTAAAACTCCTTGAATTGAATATGAATTCAGAAATTGCTAGTTTCGAATGCAACTACCACCACCTCGAATTGGATTTAATTTAATGAGATTTTGTGCTTGAACTTTTGGGGTATGAATGGGTGGGTTTTTGGTCGAAATTTGCAGCAAGAAGAAGTGAAAAAGGTATTATGAAAGTGAGAGTTAAGTGGTATTACATAAAGAAGAGATAATGGAGTAAAAAGTGGATCACCATCCTTCTTTCTCCCTTTATCATTTCTTTCCCTTTTAACCATTCAAACACCACCAACCTACCAACCCTTGGACGGGATGATCTTTTCCACTTCCTAGTCGAAAATATCATTCCCCATATGGGCCTCAAACTTAGTCCAAGCCCAAACAAAATTCGTCGCAATTTAAATCAAATTTAAACACTTACCGATATTGAATAACAATTGTTATATTTATAACTATTATAAACACGTTGTTTAATATTCTTCAACAAATCAAACAATATTTTATAACTAATATTTCATAAATATTAATTAATTTATAACAATTAGAATATAATTAAATCAGGTGGTAATAGGAGTATTCAATGTTTCGATTGTATGACTCTTAGGTGTAAATTTGGTCAGTTGTTGATATTGAACAAAAATATTAACATTCACTCTTCACTTAGCAGGTGGTGTGACATTATGACCAAATTTATTGCTTACCTTGTATCAGTAAAATCAATTTTACTTTACTAAGCGTTATCCGGTAGTGACGATTATTTATACTAATTCTCTTGGTCAAACTATATCACTTTGAACTTATGGAATTTGTTAATGGTAAAAATTCCAATATCGTCCACATTCAACTCTATAGCCATGATAAACCATCTTTTCTTGACAAATTAAAAAGAAAAGACAAACTGGACATACCTGTTTCGACTGTGTTGATATTATTACCCTGATTTTGTTAACTCTGCAACCACCAAGAATTCTTGCGATCTCTGAATGCCTAGAATGAGGCATAGAACTGACTTATCATCTTGTTCTATCAATTTTGCATGCAGATCTACCTAAGACAAAGATGAGCCCAGAAAATTTCTGTAGTATAACTTTGGTTAACACCGTTTGAGTACAGGACTAGTAGGCTTGTCAATCTGATGCAGCGCAATCTACCAACTCAATGGAATTGAGTCGTTCAAGGGCCTTAGGTCGCTCATGACCTAGTGAAGGTCGCTCGCGAGTTAACGAATTAAGCCTTAAGTCACTCCAGCAACCTAGAGAGTTGACAAGCGACCTAGTGAAATATACCTTAGGTCGCCAACGACCTAACGAGCTCGTTCCATATGTCGCCAACAAGTTATGTTTGATTTCAGATAGCATCAACGGGTTAAGACACTCACTAGCGAGCTACGACCTATCTTAGGTCGCTCAAAGGCTAGGTCGCTCACTCCTATAATTCTCATGTGATGAAGAATCTTTATGCCGCTTTACTCTATGCCGCTATTTTTAAGTCGCTCAACCGAGCTAAATTTCTTATGCCGCTGAAGCTTATATCGCTAAGCCATCTTCTTAAGATGAAGTTCTTAGGTCGCTATCAAAGTAAGGTGTTGTTTGATGAGTCACTTTATGTGTTGTAATTTCTTAGTTCGTATGTTGCTATTGTTATGTCGCTTGTCGTGATTGTCAAACGTTGTACTTAGGTCATTTACTATGTGTAATGTAACCTGTATGTGTTAGGTCGTTTTCGACCTGTGTTAGGTTGCGTCACCTGGGTTAGGTCGGCTGTGTGTTGAGTTGTAATCCTATAAATAGCGGGTGAGTTGTATCATTTTGAAGTTGATTTTGAATAAAACTTTGTTTGTGTGCTTTGTGCCACTTTGAATTGGAAGTTGAGTGTGAGCTTCTTTCTCCATCTTCGGTCATTCGAGTGCGCTCGAATCAACGATTTTGAAGCCGATTCACGGAATCTTTTGCACAAGATCAATGTAGAAGAATCGTAGATCTTTTAATACGGTATCGTGCGCGATCAACATGTTGGAGATAGCTAGAATCCGGTATCTTCCGAGATCAATGGATTTGGGCGTTTGGTATTTTCAATCCACCGATTGCTACTTTCATCGTTGTATTCATTTCTGTTATTTCTGCTGCATCATTTGGTATCAGAGCTAGACTTAGCCAATCATAGCTAAGCCGAGCCTGTTGGAGCAAGTGAAGTGTTGAAGTTCATTTTTGTAGATCAAGGCCGAGAGTTGAGCCAAGTTAAGTGCAGGCCGAGTTTGAGATAGTTGGAGCCGAGCCAAATCCTTTTCAAAGCTAATTATTGAAGTGTGTGATTGAAGTTTTGACAATACCACCGAGAAGAGCTAATCGACATCAAAATGTTGACGATTTGTACAAAAGAGAAGATGTTGAACAGATGGAACAACGAATCAGTAATAAATTCAATGAGGAGTTGGATGAAGGTATTGGTAGATTGGAGAAATTGATGATTGATATGAATCAAAGTCAAATGGGAAGGTCGCCAGTCTTGAACCATGGAGGAAACAGAGTTTCGCCATCGGTTACGGAAGCGAGGAGGGTGTCGCCACAATCTGTTCGAGATAGAAGAGAGTCATCAGTTTCAACAAGGAGAGATCACCATGAATTTCGAGATTAAGAAAGAAGAACTCAACGTGAGTTTGAGTATGAGCCATATCGTGATGATGAAAGACATAGTAGAAGAGACTTGCGTGATCGTGGAGATGTTGATGGTCGAGATCGATATCAAAGTACACATGATTATGATGAAGAGAGTGATAGAAGTAATATTCATTATCGAGATCGAGACCAAGTACGAAATCAATATCGGGATGTAGAAGATGATCATCGATGGGAGTCGAGGATGAAAACTGAAATTCCAGAATTCAAGGGTAGTATGCAAGCTGAAGAATTCCTTGATTGGTTGTCTAATGTTGAAGAGATTTTTGACTTTAAGGAAGTTCCCGAGCATCGGAGAGTTAAGTTGGTTGCTACACGTTTGAGAGGGAGAGCTATGGCATGGTGGCAGCAAACAAAACTTACACGGGAGAGGATGGGAAAGTCAAAGATTTTCTCATGGAGAAGATGAATAAGTTGATGAAAGTTAATTTCTTAACTTACAATTATCAATCTCTTATGTATCAACGTTTGCAGAACTTGAGGCAGGGGACAAAGTCGGTTAATGATTATGCATATGAGTTTTATCAACTTATTTCCAGAAATGATATCATGGAGATGGAAGAACAGTTGACCGCTAGATTTGTTGGAGGGTTGAGAATGCATATTCAAGATATGGTTAATATGTTTGATCCCAGATCTGTTGCTGAAGCACATCAAAAAGCTCTAGCTTGGGAGAAGCAAGGTAGGAGAGGTGGTGGTGTGTTTACAAATTCCAACAATCAAATGAAAGGGGCTAGTAGCAATGCGAATGTTTCCAAGGCTGTTCCAAAACCGGTTGTTAGTGAAGTTGCTAAGACCAAGGTCAACGGTGGTATCAAATGCTTCAATTGTCAGAAGCTTGGTCACAAAAGCAATGAATGTCCAAAGCCAAAGAAGTGAGTGATGGTAGCTGAAATTGAGGATGAGGATGTAGAAGCTGAATGTTCTAATTCACCACATGTTGAGGAGGAAGAAGAAGTGTCGAGAGATGAAGGGTATTCATTAATGATGAGGAGATCTTGTTTAACACCAAAGCAAGAGGATGATTCTAGCTGGTTGAGGAGTAATATCTTCCAATCTACGTGCACTATCTTGGGAAGAGTTTGCAAGTTTGTTATTGATGCGGGCAGCTGTGATAACATCATTTCTACCGAGGCTGTGAAGAAGTTGGCATTAAAGACTGAGAAGCATCCGAAACCTTACAAGTTAGCTTGGTTGAGAAAAGGTGGGGAGGTGAAGGTTGGACGAAGAGCTTGTGTTAATTTTTCGATTGGGAAGAAATACAAAGATGAAATTTGGTGTGATGTTGTGGATATGGATGTATGCCATTTGTTGTTGGGGAGACCATGGCAATATGATAGAGCTGTGCAACATGATGGACGTACCAACAGCTATAGTTTCATGTTCGAAGGCACAAAAATCACTTTAGTTCCCAAGAAGCGACAACAAGAAGAAAGCAAGTTGGAGGAGATTGAAGAGCTGAAAACTTTGCTATCATTAAAAGAGTTTGTTAAAGAAGTCGAAGATGAACCTGAAGTATTTTTGTTGATTAGACGTGAGAGTAATGAAGTGGTTGAAATTCCTGAAGAAGTAAAACCAGTGCTGGAAGAATTTGATGATGTATTTCCTGAAGAGCTGCCAATGGAGTTACCACCGTTGAGGGACATACAACATCAAATTGATCTTGTTCCAGGAGCTGTGTTACCACATAAACCACATTACAAGATGAGTCCAAAGGAGAATGAGGAGTTGAGAAGGCAGGTGGAAGAATTGCTTGAACAAGGGCGCATACAAGAGAGCTTAAGTCCTTGTGCTGTACCAGCATTGTTAGTGCCGAAGAAGGATGGAACGTGGAGGATGTGTACTGATAGTCAAGCACTAAACAAGATTACATTGAGATACAGATTTCCTATGCCCAGATTGGATGACTTGTTGGATCAACTTGGTGGAGCTACTATATTTTCAAAGATTGATCTGAAGAGTGGTTATCATCAAATTCGAATTCGACCAGGGGATGAATGGAAAACATCGTTCAAGACACGTGAGGGGTTGTACGAATGGCTGGTTATGCCGTTTGGACTTTCGAATGCACCTAGTACATTTATGCGGGTGATGAATCAGATCTTTAGACCATTTATTGGGAAGTTTGTGGTGGTGTATTTTGATAATATACTGATATACAGTGGAAGCACAGAAGAACACTTGCATCATCTGAGAGAAGTGTTGATGATACTGGGACAGGAACAATTTTATGCTGCAACAAAGAAATGCGTGTTCATGACGCATAGTGTTTTATTTTTGGGGTATGTTATTTCTGAAGGAGGTATACAAGTAGATCAAAGTAAGGTTGAAGCAATCAGAAATTGGCCACAACCCAAGACTATAACTGAAGTGAGAAGTTTTCATGGTTTAGCATCATTCTACCGAAGATTTATTCCACATTTCAGTAGCGTGATGGCGCCAGTTACTGATTGTATGAAGGGAAAACAATTTTTGTGGACGGAAGAAGCAGGATTAGCTTTTGAGCGGATCAAGGAGCTTTTGACGACAGCACCAATTCCAGTATTGCCAGATTTTCAATTGTTATTTGAGCTACATACTGATGCCTCGAAGGTTGGAATTAGAGGGGTGTTGAATCAGAAAGGTCGACCAATTGCTTATTTCAGTGAGAAGCTTTCGGGAGCTAAGATGAGATATAATACTTATGATGTGGAGTTCTATGCTATTGTACATGCTGTGAAGCATTGGAGACATTACTTGTTCCATAAGGAGTTTGTCTTGTATACAGACCATGAGGCGTTGAAGCAATTACAAGGGCAGGATAAAGTCGCAGCTAGACATGCTTCATGGATCGCATACTTGCAACAGTTTACATTTGTTGTGAAACATAAGTCGGGAATTACAAACCGTGTGGCAGATGCACTGAGTCGAAGGAATCATTTGTTGACTACAATGAAGGTTAAAGTGACGGGGTTTGATGTGTTGCCAGAATTGTGTGTTGAAGATCCTTACTTTGCAAAGTTTGTAGATGAAGTCAAGGAGGGAAAGACGGATGAGTTTGTGTTGGTGGATGGTTTTCTCTTCAAAGGAAATCAATTGCGTATACCATAGGGTAGTTTGCGAATGAAGATTGTAAAAGAATTGCATGAAGAGGGTTATGTGGGAAGAGATCGTACTTTGCAATTGATTTCCCAATCATACTTTTGGCCTTCTATGAGAAAAGAAGTTGAAAGATTTGTGGAGAGATGTCATATTTGTCAAGTTTCCAAAGGGACAGCGACGAATGCGGGATTGTATATGCCATTACCTGTGCCTACTAGACCATGGGTTGATATCAGCATGGACTTTGTTTTGGGTTTGCCAAGAACTCAGCGAGGAAATGATTCTATATTTGTTGTGGTAGATAGATTTTTGAAAATGGCACATTTTATAGCTTGTAAAAAGACCGCTGATGCAGTCTGTGTTGCTCAATTGTTCTTTAAAGAGGTGTATCGATTACATGGGCTACCTGAATCTATTGTTTCTGATCGGGATAATAGATTTCTAAGCCATTTTTGGTTGAGTTTGTGGAAGATGGTTGGAACGAAGCTGAATTTTAGTAGCGCTTATCATCCGCAAACAGATGGGCAAACGGAAGTGGTGAATAGATCATTGGGAAACTTATTGAGATGTCTTGTGAAAGATAATTTGAAGAGCTGGGATATGAAGTTATGTCAGGTGGAATTTGCACATAATCACGCTGTTAATCGAAGTACTGGTTTCAGTCTGTTTCAAGTTGTATACTCAGAAAGTCCGAAGGGACCATTGGATTTGACGACAGTGCCATATCAGAAGGGAGTTGTTAAGCGAGCTTGTGATTTTGTGATTGAGTTGCAGGAGTGCCACAGAACTGTTCATGAACGATTGCTTGCATCAAACGAGAAGTATAAACAACTGGCGGATAAGAAGCAAAGGAGTGTGAACTTCAGAGAAGGTGATTTGGTTTATGCTGTGTTGACAAAAGATTATTTTCCAGTTGGAACGTACAATAAATTGAAAGCGCGAAAGATTGGTCCAGTAAAGATCTTTAAGAAGATAAATGGTAATGCATATCATTTAAGGTTGCCAGATGATATTCACACTGCAGACTTTTTAACGTCAAATACTTGATTCCGTATCATGGGGATGAGCTTGTTGTGGAAGAGGAAGGTGCAAATTCGAGGTCGAATTCTTGTCAACCGGGAGAGGATGATGCAGCGCAATCTACCAACTCAATGGATTTGAGTCGTTCAAGGGCCTTAGGTCGCTCACGACCTAGTGAAGGTCGCTCGCGAGTTAACGAATTAAGCCTTAAGTCAGTCCAGCGACCTAGAGAGTTGACAAGCGACCTAGTGAAATATACCTTAGGTCGCCAAAGACCTAACGAGCTCGTTCCATATGTCGCCAACAAGTTATGTTTGATCTCAGATAGCGCCAATGGGTTAAGACACTCACCAGCGAGCTACGACCTATCTTAGGTCGCTCAAAGGCTAGGTCGCTCACTCCTATAATTCGCATGTGATGAAGAATCTTTATGCCGCTTTACTCTATGCCGCTATTTTTAAGTCGCTCAACCGAGCTAAATTTCTTATGCCGCTAAAGCTTATATCTCTAAGCCATCTTCTTAAGCCGAAGTTCTTAGGTCGCTATCGAAGCAAGGTGTTGTTTGATGAGTCGCTTTATGTGTTGTAATTTCTTAGTTCGTATGTTGCTATTGTTATGTCGCTTGTCGTGATTGTCAAACGTTGTACTTAGGTTGTTTACTATGTGTAATGTAACCTGTATGTGTTAGGTCGTTTTCAACCTATGTTAGGTCGCGTCACCTGGGTTAGGTCGGCTGTGTGTTGAGTTGTAATCCTATAAATAGCGGGTGAGTTGTATCATTTTGAAGTTGATTTTGAATAAAACTTTGTTTGTGTGCTTTGTGCCACTTTGAGATTGGAAGTTGAGTGTGAGCTCCTTTCTCCATCTTCGGTCATTCGAGTGCGCTCGAATCAACGATTTTGAAGCCGATTCACGGAATCTTGTGCGCAAGATCAACGTAGAAGAATCATAGATCTTTTAACAAAGTATCGTGCGCGATCAACATGTTGGAGATAGCTAGAATCCGGTATCTTCCGAGATCAACGGATTTGGGCATTTGGTATTTTCAATCCACTGATTGCTACTTTCATCGTTGTATTCATTTCTGTTATTTCCGCTGTGTCACAATCATACGAACACGTTATATTAAGGTGGGTATGGATTTTGTCTTAACTATTCAGGTCTGATCCAGATTCGATCCGGTTACTATTAGAGTCAAATGCGGTTTTATTAAAACTCGACCCGGTTAGGATCCGACCAGATTATTAGTTTTTTGTTTTATCAAAACATGAGTGTGTATGTTATTTGTTTTCCATTTTGTTTGTTTGCATGTAGATATTTTTGTATAATTTTGTTGTAAACTTGGCTACATCAGCACCTAATTTGTATGTTAATATTGTTTGTATATAAATATTACAAAATTGTAAGTTTTAACATAAATATTATGAGTTAGATATACAGGTATTACCCAAAGTGCTTAAATAGTCCGATAGACTGGGATAGAATATTAATTTTGAAATATACTATGGGTTCGGATCAGACTTGGGTTTTGATTGTTGTAATTGGGCTTTGATATTGCTGCATATATCAAGCAATAATAATTTCTCATGGGACTCGGTATTGCCCAAGGCACAGCATTGAGTAAGCTCAACAAGGAATTTTTAAGCTCGACGAGGCATTGAAAAATGTCGACGTTGTTGAGAAGCGGCATGGTCTTACGGTCTTTAACATTGACTTATCTTTGCATCTGGAGTTTCGAACCTCGACATGAACCCTTAGTATTGGCATTAATTCCTTGAGATTATTGGATAACAATAGATAAAAAGAAAACTTTTGGAGTGGACGTAAGCCGAAGTCAGCCGAACCACTATAAACTATGTTGTGATCTTTTTAATTTTCTTTCTTCATATTTTGATCTCTGCACCATTCTGTTTGGATTTCGATATTGAATCTGCGGTGTTATCATATTAATTGAGTGCTTGTGACCAATTTTGATGCAAACAATACCCAACTATGTCCATAAGACGGTCTCCATAACATACGGTTGATCGTAGTCAAAGTACAGTCTACGTACTCAAGATCAATAATACTCTCAAGTTAAAAGACCACTATATGTCGTTACCCTATGACACAAGTAATAGAAAACAAGACTAAGAAGTATATTTTATTTCGAACAAGATTGTTTACTGAATTAAAAATACATAACAAGTACAGAATTGTCACTGGGTCACACATTTAGTTCTATCGATACGAACTTGAAAAGTGTTGAAAAATGCTTGGGAAGTTCAAATTTGAGGGTTTTGAGCACGGTATAAGAAGTAGAAAATGGGGGAGTATAAGCTGAAAAATGGTTGTTCGCAGTTAAACCGTTGGGAACCGTTGGGACGTACGTTGAGATGTCGGATCTCAACGGATCAATTTCCAATGCTTCAGTTGAATGGTGCAAATGGGCAGATCACTTTATATCGCTTTAGTTGAATGGTTAAAACGGCATGATTGGCTGGTTTTTACAAACTAACGCACGCCACCTTAAAATAAACCATGAAACTAACACCCAACACAATAAACAAATCAAAATCTCAACTACATAATAGGACAATGTTACACTTATCAAGACAATATATAAAAGTCCGCAGTATCGAAATTTTCCAGAATTGAACCGAGGTTTGTTCTCTATGAAAATGTCTCTTATTCCATTGCGAAGGTTTAAGACAAGCTTATCAAAACACTGCTCAACATTAACAACATTCACTTTTGTTTTTGTGCTTCCTTCTAAGAACAAGCTCTTGCAAATTGCTCGACATTCATTTTGCTTGTGTGCTTCATTCTTGAACAAGTTCTAAGTTCTTACAAATAATCTGGATTAACTATTAATAAGAACCAAACAATGAAACTGACATACAGGCTTGACCTGTAAGCGGATACTTTCGGATACAAATAAAGTTATATCCACAAAGGTATGATTTTTTGAAAATGATGTTTTTTCGGTCAACAAGCAGAGATGGCTTTTTGGCTGATTTCAACCAACAATTTTCTATATCAAAACAATTCAAAATTGAATGAAAATTTCCAAAAATATTGTACAGTCCAACTACTGCAACATATCAAAAATTGGGAGCAATTGGCTGTAAATTGAAGATGTGATTTTTTGAAAATGATGCTTTTCGGCCAAAAATCAATACGAATATCAGATATCTGCATTCACGAATACGGACGAATATCGTATCCACTAACGATCGATAAATCGAGAAATATAAATAAAATATTTTGGTTTAGCATAATTTTTTCCAATCTCATTGATTATACGAGTATGAAAAATAAACAAACTTTATGATAATAAATAGTTTTGAGCAATTAATATGCATTAAATTCGTATGATACAAAGTTTAAACTTGACAAAAATAATAAACGCATGTCTTTTATAGTGCTAAAATACACAATATTAAATATAATTTTGATAAAAATCGAACTGATAATTTTCAGATGCGGTATCCGAACTGATAATTTTCAGATACTAAAAACCGAACTGACAATATTAAATATATTTAATAAACGCATGTCTTTCAATAAACGGAGGCGGATTTTGAATTTCTCGGATATACATTATCGGGTCTAGTTCAAGCCACATTTATTTCATTTACATAGTTATTTGTAAGAGCATCTCCAAAGAACACAAGACTTAATATTCTGTATTTAACTATTAAACCCTGAATTTTAATGAACTTCTCCAATAACCGCTGACATACGCATATATTATTAGACGTCCAAATTCAAACTCTTATTTAATAGACATTCAAGAATCAATATTTTTTTAAACGAAAGATATAAATCGCTGATTAAATATGCGCTTGAACTTTCAGTTTAGTCGTTTATTAAATATGCGCGTAGACCAATTAAGAATCCCGAATTGATCTTTGAATATTACACTTGATATTATACTTATTTTGCACTGTTGCAAAGCTTGGAGGATTCTGGAGCTAAATGTAAAGGTTGAATCTCCATCCATTGTTGATGCTCTATATAACATTAAATTGAATATTATGACTGAATCATAGCAAAAGGGTTATAAAATGGAACGTATAGGATGTCATGACAACCATCTTTTATTGACAAATCAAAAAAGAAAATACAGACTGGACATACCAGTTTTGATTGTGTTGATATTATTACCCTGATTTCATTAGCTCTGCAACCACTAAAAATTCTTGTGATCTCTGAATGCCTAGGGTGCGTTTGCAACTAACCGAAACGGAAAATTCGAACGAAGTATTTGGATGAGGAAGTTGGTTGAACGAAAAATGTGTTTGATGATGCGAACGGTGCACTTAAGTGAGGTATTAGAAATATGACTTTTTATTTATTTAATTGATTACAATATTTAATTACTTGTTTTTAACCGTACGATATGTGTTTAATAATTACAGATAACACGAAATAAATTGCAGAATTTTATTAAAATAAAAAAAATACATTTTTAAATTCAAAAAAATAAATTGTAAAATTTTAAATTGCTCAGATTCAGTTTAAACCTACTCCTTAATGTAGAGCAGTTCGATACGATCGCAATGTAAAAATCCACGTCTCAAACAGACCTCCTCATTTGCAAAAGTTATTAATTTTAGAAAATTATAAAAATGAAAATTTAATTAGTTTTAACATTATTAAATAATTTATTAACGGAGAAAGTTGGTGTCGGTAAATTGACATCCGACGAGTCCGACATATCCGACGTCAATGCATATTTCCGCAACTTTTCCATAACGAGGCTAGGAATAAGGATTTGTCCGTTGCTGCGTCGGATGCATAACCAACAAAAACGAACACTTTAATTACTGCGAATTTTAATACTGCGAATGCTACCCTAGAATTAGGTACATAACTGATTTACCATCCCATTTTATCAATTTTGCATGCAGATCTTACCTAAGACAAAGATATACGGTGAATGATAATGATATACGGTAAAGGAAAACCGTGGTTCAACCCAGTAAAATTAAATGTTGAACCACTGATCTGAAGGTCTAAGCTTCAATTCATGCACAACTGAGATCTAATTTAATTCAGACCACGATCGTTAATGATTCGGTGTTTTTCAAGGTCAGACCGTGGTCCGGTCATGATAATGTTGAATAACTGTGTCGATGATTCGAGAATAATGAAGATGATAACTGCTATACTTCTGACTTTAAGGATCTACTGCGTAGATTCTTTTAGACAATAGTTCAATCTAACAGGTACAAATGGGTTATCGAACTATCAACTTCAGGATTCAATGAAGCCTTGAAATAGCGTAATCAGATTCAAAAGTTGTACGATTTTGATCCGACCAAGAACACTCAAATTTGATCTCTGATGATGCAATTTAGTAAAGAATAGAATGATGAAGAAGAAGAGAATTGATCAGCAACGTTTCTGAGTTTGTAACACCTTACAGACGTTGCAAACTGCGGAGGAAACGACTGTGTTTTGCAACACTTTCTGGGCGTCGCAGATCTGGAGGAAGAAGAAGAAGAAGAAGGAGAAAAGAGTGTTATTTTTGTAATGGTTCCTGCTCATCACTATTTATAGTAGAAGAGGAAGTGTCCATTCGTCAAGCGTTGCATCCTTTCCAACAGTCCGAAACCATTACAGACGGTCGCGCCAAAAATCTATCCGTTCAAATTCTGGATCCGGCCCGTTAACAAAAATTAATTCTTCATTTTAGACCCGAACCCGGCCCGGTCGGTCAGACGGACGGCAGCGGCGCGCGCGTGTGTGGTGGTGATGCATAACTTCCCTCCTAACATCAAAGCAAAGCTTTGGTGTCCAAAGGGCCCAACCTTCCTTAGAGAAAACCATATATAAATCAATATATTTTCTTAACTTCCTAGATGTGGGACTATTCATCCTTCTCTCTTCTTCCATCTTCTTTCCACTTCTTCCCTCTTCAAAATAAAAATCAAACCCAAAACTAATTTTGAAACTTTCCAACAATTTCCCCCCATTTTCAAAATAAGTAAAATAAATAAAATAGACGGCTTCATCACTAGAGTGACTACCTACATACCCAAGTGGGATCAAGCCAATGTAGTTCCAAGATCAAGTTTTGCATCATCGTTGAAACTAATACATAATTGATAGGTATCTTTTGGATTTGAACCTTCACTTAGTGTAAACCATTCAAAGTTCTATCGAGGTCTATGGTGAACGTATCTTGAACCAAGTACCCCTAGTGATAGTACCGGAACAGTCACACATACTAATTTCCGTATATAGAGTGTTCTATATGCTTAGCACATTAATGGCCATGTGCTTAAATCTTTGGTTCATGAGTCTACATCAGAAAGCGGTCTTACTTTCTTAGGAAACTGCCTAATTTCCATACTCATATAGGTAAGTCTCTTATGGTGTTTCTGCGATACACCCTTTTTAAGGTAACTGGACTTATTAAGGACATATTATCCATCCTCTGTTCTTACAAAATCCAACACTAAATATTATGAGATTATTGATTTTGTGTTCCATAATCATTCTCTTAACTTGTTGGTACCCATTGAACTTTGTCTATCCCTTTCAAAACATAAGTTGGGTTTCTGTTAAAGATGATCAATCTTCATTCACAGACCTTAGTCTCATTTCCTTTGATTTTATAAAAACCATTGCTTTTGGAAGACTCTTTGTGAGTGGGTCAGCCAAGTTTTTCTTTGTTTCTATGTAATCAACAGTTAGTACTCCACATTTGAGTAACTGTCTTATCATTTGAATCTTAGACTCATATGTCTAGACTTCCCATTATATGTCATATTAGAGACATTGTATATTGTAGCATGATTATCATAGTTAATCAAGACTGCTGGAGATGGCTTCTTCCATAATGGAATTTCTATTAATAAATTCCTAAGCCATTTCGCTTCCTTACAAGCATCTACTAATGCAATCAACTCTGACAGCATTGTTGAGTC
Source organism: Allium fistulosum (assembly GCA_030737815.1). Classification (NCBI taxonomy): domain Eukaryota; kingdom Viridiplantae; phylum Streptophyta; class Magnoliopsida; order Asparagales; family Amaryllidaceae; genus Allium; species Allium fistulosum. The sequence continues at coordinate 1,032,486,103 of CM060903.1, forward strand.
AGATATACAGGTTTGTTTCTTGGAAACCCAAGACACATCAGCACCTTCTGACGTAAAGATCCATCCAGTCGTAGACTTGGATTTGGATTCTACATTGTTCCAGGTTGCATCACTATATCCTTCTATTACAACAGGATATCCTTTATAAGATAAACCATAGGTAACGGTTCCTTTCAAATAAGCTAAAACTCTTGAAATAGCTTTCCAATGTTCGAAACCTGGATTACTCGTAAATCGACATAACATGCTTATAGCATGTGCTATGTCTGGTCCAGTGCAATGCATAGCATACATAAGACTCCCAATAATACTGGAATACTCAAGTTGAGAAATGGTACGTCCGGTATTCTTTTCTAATTTAATACTAGGATCTAAAGGAGTAGGTGCTGGTTTGTCATTATAATGACTATACTTTCGGAGGAACTTCTCAATGTAATGTTATTGTGATAGTAACAACTCCCCTTCTTTCCTAATAATTTTAATTCCCAGAATTACGTCAACTTCTCCTAAATCTTTCATATCAGATTTAGAAGATAGAAACTTCTTAGTTTCATTCACACAGGATATATTGGAACCAAATATTAGCATGTCATCAACGTATAAACATATTATAACATAATCGTTGTTTTTCGATTTGCTATAAATATATTTATCAACATCATTAACAATAAATCCGTATGACAATGCTATTTTATCAAACTTCTCATGCCATTGCATCGTAGCTTGCTTCAGGCCATAAAGAGACTTTACTAATTTACAAACTTTCTTTTCTTGGCCTGGGGTTTTGAAACCTTCAGGTTGTTCCATATATATCTCTTTTTCTAAATCTCCATTTAGAAACGCAGTCTTTACATCCATTTGATGTATGACCAATTTATGAATTGATGCAAGTGCTATTAAACAGCGTATAGAAGATATGCGAGCAACTGCAGCATATGTATCAAAATAATCTACTCCATGTCTTTGCTTATATCCCTTAGCAACTAATCTGGCTTTAAACTTATTAATAGATCCATTTGTTGTTTAACTTTTTCTTAAATATCCATTTACATCCTATAGGTTTAGCACTAGGAGGTAAATCGGTTAAAACCCAAGTTTGGTTTAACAATATGGAATTCATTTCATCATTAATAGCTTCTTTCCAGAATATTGAATCTCTGGAACTCATAGCCTCAGAATAAGTTTTGGGGTCATCATCGACATTCATGACATATCTAGTCACATTAAGGACTTCGTCCTTACTACCTTCTATAAGATAAGTAATGAAGTCAAGACCATAGTCCTTCTTTATTCTTGCTCTTTTACTTTTCCTTTGTTCAGTACTATTATCCGGTACTGATACTTCCTTGCTGTTTTGAGCAGGAGCATAGTCATCGTCATTGATATCATCAATCGTATTAGGTTCTGGACTAGATGATCTCAATGGAATCTCAACAGTTTGATTTTCAAAGAATTCTACATCTACGGATTCTATAACTTCTATGGTGTCAAGAATTAGGAGTCTACAAGTTATACTATTAATTGAATATCCTATGAAAGCACATTTAAATGCCCTATTTCCTAACTTTGGTTGTTTAGGGTCTGGTTTTCTAACATATGCTAAACAACCCCAAACTTTAAGTTTTGTAAGATTAGGTTTCCTATTAAACCATAATTCATAAGGGGAAACATTATTCTTTTTAAGTGGTACTCTATTTAAGATATAACATGCAGATAACATAGCATCAACCCATAGGTTATAAGGTAAGTTTGAACTTATGAGCATGGCATTAACCATTTCTACTAAAGTTCTATTTTTTCCTTTCAGCAACACCATTTTGTTGCAGTGTATATGGGGCAGTGGATTGGTGAACTAAGCCGTGTTGTTTACAAAATAAGATGGATTCATTTGAGAAATATTCACCACCTCGATCTGAATGTAATACTTTTATTTTAACTCCTAATTGTGTTTTGACCTCTGCTTTGTAAATTTTAAATTTATCAAAGGCCTCGTCTTTAGTTTTCATTAGATACACATATGCATATCTAGTATAATCATCAATAAATGTTATATAGTATTGGTTACCACCATAGGTGATTTAATTTTTTAAGTCACCCACATCACTATATACTAAATCAAGCAAGCCAGTTTTCCTTTTTATAGATTTATAGGATTTTCGGTGTATTTTTGTTTGAACACATATTTCACATTTAGAGATAGTATCGAAATCACAATCAGAAATTAATCCTAGTTTATGCATATTTTTAAGGGAATTATAATTAACATGTTCTAGTCTACCATGCCATAAACTAACTGAATCAACAATATAATCAGAAGATTTATTTATTACATTCAACTTAATCATGTCGTTACAAGAATATCCCTGTCCAATGAACTTCCCATTTTTGGACAACACTAGTTTGTCAAACTCATACACTATCTTGAATACTCCTTTGTTAAGAAGGTATCCATAGACCAAATTCTTACAAATATCAGGTACATGATATACATTAACCAAAGTAAGAGTCTTTTCAGAAGATAACGGTAGTTCTATAGTGCCTTTCCCAATCACCTTACTACGAACATTGTTTGCTCTAGTAACTTGATTCTCATCTCCGCTAACATCTTCGTAGTTTTTGTAGAGACTACGGTCCTTGCATATATGAATGGTTGCTCCAGTATCAAGCAACCAATCATTTCCCATGTTCTCAATGGAGTTTGCCTCTTGCACTACTGCAACCAATTTGTCTTCGACCATATTCGCCTTTAATTATTTCTTTCGTAGACGACAGTCATGAGCATAATGGCCGGACTTGTTACTGAAATAAAAAGCACCCTTCTTCTTATCTTTCTTAGAATGATTTTTCTTCTTAAACCGTGTCTCACTCTTAGGTTTTAGAGAATTTGATATTTCAACATTATTTGCCTTAGAATGAGACTCAGTTTGTGGATTATCATTTAGTTCTCTTTTACGAGAGTCCTATTCTATATAAAGATGACGCTGTAAATTCTCTAAATCATAATCCGTCTCTGCATGTTTCAATTTCTTTTTATAATCATTCCAAGAGTGAGGGAGTCTAAAAATAATAACTCCAACAACAAAGGATTCAGGGAGTTCAATCTTGGCATCTTTCAGTTGATTGACTATATATATTATATCACTAACTTGTCCAATAATGGACTTATTATCATGAATTTTGAAATCCATAAAATTGCATACTAGGAATTTCTTGTCGCTTGCCTCAGATATTCGATATTTGCTCTCCAGGGCAGTCCAAAGTGCTTTGGTTGTTTCCAGACTTCTATGTGCATTGTAAACTGTTGTAGATAACGCGTTGAGAATGTGCCCTCTATACAGGAAATCATCTTCTTTGCCCTTTGCTCATTTTGCTTTCAATTCGTCAGTATCTTTATCAGTTTCCTCCGGCATTTCCTCTAAGTTATCTTCAAGAATATAGAACAATTTGACCGTGATAAAAAAGAATTTCATCGTCTCTTGCCAACGAGTGAAGTTTTCACCATCAAACCGCTCCAATCGCGTCAAATGCTGATTCATAACTTGAAGAGCATTGATATTGCTTGAACTCGAACCATCCATGGTTGAAGGTATTGTCTAAAATTGTTGAATAACTGTGTCGATGATTCGAGAATAATGAAGATGATAATTGCTGTACTTTTGACTTCAAGGATCTACTACGTAGATTCTTTAGACAATAGTTCAACCCAACAGGTACAAACGGGTTATCGAACTATCGACTTCAGGATCCAATGAAGCCTTGAAATAGCGTAATCGGATTCAAAAGTTGTACGATTTTGATCCAACCAAGAACAATCAAATTTGATCTCTGATGATGCAATTTAGTAAAGAATAGAATGATGAAGAAGAAGAGAATTGATCTGCAACGTTTATGCGTTTGTAACACCTTATAGGCGTTGCAAACTATGAAGGAAACGACTGTGTTTTGCAACAATTTCTGGGCGTCGCAGATTTGGAGGAAGAAGAAGGAGAAAAGAGATTGTTATTTTTGTAATGGCTCCCGGGTGTCACTATTTATAGTAGAAGAGGAAGTGTCCATTCGTCAAGCGTTGCATCCTTTCCAACCGTCTGAAACCGTTACAAACGGTCGCGCCGTTTCATAACAGTTTAAAACTGTTACTAAACTGTCGCGTCCCTTCAATCAAATGACCCACCAAAAATCTATCCGTTCAAATTCTGGATCCGGCCCGTTAACAAAATTAATTCATCATTTTAGACTCGAACCCGGCCCGGCCCGGTCGGTCAGACGGATGGTGGCGGCGGCGCGCGCATGTCTGGTGGTGATGCATAACTTCCCTCCTCACATCAAAGCAAAGCTTTAGGTGCCCAAAGGGCCCAACCTTCCTTAGAGAAAACCATATATAATGCTTAGCCGGGCAAAATAATGCTGGCTATACTTAACCGGGCAAATTAGTTGGACCATTGTTGGTAAAAAAATAGCCGACTAATTTTATACTGGTGACCTTTACTTCTCACCCCTATATAATATGTTCATTCCATCACTCTATTTACACCATTTCCACTTCAATTTTCTCGCTTCTCAACACAATTTCTTCAATCAATATTAGCAATGTCGAAAAATTCTAAATGAAAATCACAGAAGTCTCATCTTTTAGATTTCTACCTCTATAAAGGCCAGATAATCAGAATTGGGCGCAATTCAATCAGCATATGTAAAATTCTCAACATGGTCAGAATCAATTTCATTGTCAATGGGCGCCAATTTCATATCAGCCTCAACAAAATCAGATTATCTACCATTCTCAACAAATCGAATCAGTACCAAAATTCTCAAAATGCGAATTATTCGTAGAATAGTTCGTTTCAATAAAACTATCAGTACGATCAAAACTACGTGTCTCCCGATAGCCAACGATGGTCAGTAATGTCTTATCGTTCACAAAAAATATCTAGAAATCTCACTAATCAATTTGGAGGCAACGGATTTGAAAATCAAGAAACACAATTTGATATCAATGAAATAGCTGATGAAGAAGATGATTGTAGAAATCCTACTTTGTCTTCTGGTCAAACTTGGGGAAATCAACCATCGAGAATCAGCATTTCAGAGTTTGGAACCGCGGAACCGAAAGGTGGGAAAATGGTGAAATGATCACCGGACGAGCAAGCTGAATTAGCTTTCTGCTAGGTTGAATGCTCTAGAGATAATAAGAAAGGTACGAGCCAATGCAAATCCTCGTTTTGGACAGCTACACGTAATCTGTTCAACCTTCGAACTCCAAATAGCCCCCCGAGATCGGTAGATTCTTTGATGTAGTCGTGGAAAAGAATAAACTTCGCTTGTCAATGTTGGAAAGAAAAAATGGCTGGCCTGCATTCTAGACAGCAAAGTGGGGCAAACGACTTGGATCTGGTAAATTTTTGAATTTTGGACTTTGAAATAACAAGTTTTATGTTTAATTCATCTAATAGTACTTCATTCTCTGCAGCTCAATCAAGCGAATGTATTGTATATGTCTAAACATAATAATCAATCTTTCAATTTTCAACATTGCTACGACATACAAGAAAAAGAGGAAAAATGGAGCCGGGTGCGATAAGAACATTCAGCGCTGCGCTTTCTTCCTGCATACTGCTGTAATGCAGCACTATCATAAACCTTCAAAAAAAGGAGTATCCGGATGTGGATCATTGAGAATGAAATCACCGTCTAAGGTCTGTCTCCAACTACGCCCACCGAGGAACCAGTAGCATCCTAGGCTGGCTGGCGTTGAAACTAGTGGAAAACGTCTTGTAGATATGAAAGCAGTATGCACTACAATAGGGTCGATCATAAAAGGTGATCCATCATACGAATGCCAAACAACGCTCTCTCGTGTGGCCCGTAACTCGATCTGATTTTGGACAACTACAAAAATATGACGTGCCTCACCTCCTTGCACCATTCTTCGGTTATCACATGCCCATACTCTAACTCGGAGAAAGAAATGGGATAATGTGGAGTCCAAAGTAGGATAAGTCAAGTTACAAAAGTACTCGTAGTACAAGTACTGTAAAACCTCCCAAAATCCTATAATGGACGAAGATCTATCCCTAATAACACACTGATGATCCAAAGAGCGATACAAATATGCTAATATCAGGGACCCCTAGTCATATGCGACCGGACTATCAAACGACAGCTCCGCTACAGCTGCAACATAACCGGCCAGCAGGGTGTTCGATACATTTGTAAAGAATAGGTTCTCCATCATGTACAAAATAAAAAGTTGATCTATCTCCAAGTGGTTATCAGAACTATGTACATGTATCAATTCCATTATTGCTTGCTTAATGTAAGAGCTTCTAAGCTGCAATCTGGTTGACAGTTCGTCATGCAAATCAAAATGTGGGATAAACGATGAAAATGCTGGTATTCCTCATCATAAGGTAAGGTCTCCCCCTGACCAATGCCTATACCAGTCAACATAGTAAAGTCTAATGGCGTAATACCCAACTCTCCAAAACTAAAGTGAAAGATATGAGTGGTCTTCCACCAACATACGGCTAAAGCACCGCATAATTGAACATCCGAATTTAATAAATTATCGATACCTATTAAAGTAATTTAGCATTATTTAAACCCTAAACGTCAATAATAAAATAAATAGTAATTATGTAATTACGTACTCAGAAAGTCTCCAAATCCTAACTCTCGCAGCAAAGCATGTATAATGTCATTAGTATTGTAATCTCGGATAATGCTATAAAGCTGTATTACGCTAACCCAAAATCCACGTGTGCACTCACAACGTACCTAAGTTAAAACATTTTGCATATTCAATTTTTATTTTACAATTTGAACTAATAAGAAAAGGTAGGGCTAGATAACTTACAGAATTATCAACATATGTGCTAACGTGTACTTCTTCGTCTAGCAGTATCCAAAAATTGACCAAATTTCTATTTGAACCCAAATATTAGTCGATGTGGGGGTCCAAAACTACAGCTCCTGTATTTCTCCCCGCATGTCTTCATCTAACCACCGTGCTTCTTTGCCCTTCAACGAACGCGGGCGGTGCAGGTGCGCTACCTTCGGTAGGCGCGTTTTCCACGGACTATGGAACATTTCCTGCACTGCGACTTCCGCTACCTCGGAGTCTCCGGAAAGCTCTTCTCATTTTTTTGGAAAGTGGATGTTTGTGAGCGGTAGAAAAAAATGGCGAGCGGAAGGAGAAAGGAGAAAGGAGGAAAGCTATGGGGAAGAAATGAGCACAGCCGGCTAATTTATAGCTGGTTATGCTCTGTTCCCTTAGCTGGCCAAAATAAGGCCGGCTAAGGGGACGGTGTGGATTGCAATCCACACCTCATTGTGGATTGCAATCCAACGGGTGTGGATTGCAATCCACACCTTATCCCCTTAGTCGGCTAAAGGGAAGCACACTTTGTGTGCTTTCTCCTCGGTTGGGGTTGCTTTGGGGGTTGATTGCCTTGAATCGACCCCAAGCAACCCCTACCATTAGGAATGCTCTAATGACATCCATTTACATCCTAGTCATCCTATAACAAGTGAGATAGATCCATTGGTTGAAATAAAAAAAGTTTAGTAGCTACAAAACTAAATCAACATCAAAATAACTCACCGTCATTAGGACTGTTAAGTTTGTACGAGCGTTTGATGTCCGTTTGAGTTCGTGACCGAAAAACGTCCGTCCGAATCAGTTTGATCTTCATTTAGAGCATGAATTAGGACAACAAAATTTGTACAAGCAAAAATCACGTTTGACCATGTTCGTTTGATTTCTTATAATTCAGTATATCTATTATGTTCTTTAAAATATTTTTGATATCTATTTGGTTGATTAATTGAGTAAAGATTTATAAATGCTTAAATAGTTCAGTATATACTAATAAAAATAATATAATTGATAAAAAATCTATTAAAAAACATAAAATGTGATGCAATATGTCCGTTGATTGTTGGTACTTACTGAAATGTTTCTAGTCTCGGCAGTTGCCGCTCTTAGCTAAGCTTGTTGTCCTAATTGAACAATGGTTTTGATCTTAGTTGCTGCTTTTACCCATGTTCTCGGATATTGAGCCCGATACTTAAGCTTTTGATGAAAATTAAATAATGGATTTACGAATTACAAGCCAAGGTATCTTCTTTTCAAATGTTCATAATTTGCACTTTGTGGAAATTATGGTGTAATAAAGGTCAAACAGAAAATATCGACGTGACCGATTTACAAAGTTCTCTCGACTTAGGAATAATGTGCATCTTTAGTATGAAAGCTCCGCTTTGATTATAATCAAATCATGGCATGTCGTCTATCAAGTGACTATAATTGGGTCAAGTGGAAGATTGGAAGTGAAGCACTATTCAAGAGAGGATTTGTCTTCTCAGTTATATGAGGTTAGTATCACAGTCAACACAAATCAACTCAAAATCTCTGGCCAGAGCATTCTGGTTAATAATAATAGTTATTATTAAATCAAGGACATTGTGTTTGGATTATAGAGTTGGATATGGATAATACTTGAATTTTGGCTATTACCAAATTCCAGAAGTCCAAAGCAATATAGTTTTGACGAAGAAAATTGATGTAAGTAAAATGACACAACCAGGCAACACTTATTAAACTAAAACTTGATTTTACCGAAACTAAGTAAGCAATAAATTTAGCTACAATGTCACATTACCTACTAAGTGACATGTGAACGCTAACATTTGAATAGTTTAATGTTAATTGTCGACCAAATTTACACCTAAGAGTTACACAACTGAAACAATGATTTCTCTTTAGACCAAATGATTTAATTAGTTTATAATTTTTATAAATTAATTAAAAATATTAATTATGAAATTTGAATATGATTTGAGAAATAAATATTGTTATACATATTTATAATAGTTATAAATATATCGATCGATATTGGATATCGATAACAAGTTAAATTGGATTTAATTAAGTAATAAAATTGAGGTTAAATCGACCATTGACCCATGTTGTTTGAGGCATGGTTCGGCTGCAATGACATAGCATAGGTATGGCAAAAATGTGGCAAGTTGGGTTTTGAAATGCATGGTTGAGATTAGGTGAGAAAAAGTATAAGAGGCTCTCACATCGAACTATTATAAATCTATTTCTAAAACTAACTTCAAAATACATTTTGCTACCTCTTCTATCCTACTAGAGGCCAAACCATACCTGCAAAACTTCAGTTAGATCTCAAATCAAATCACTTCAAATGGATAGGTATTTAATAGCAAAGAGTCTACGGTTCAAAGGACTAGCAATCCGACGAATTTAGGGAATTTCCAAAGGAAGAGGATTCATTTTATCAACATGGACTTGGGGGCATCTATTGTAGGTAATCGTTAATCTACATAATAGATAGATAATTGTTGTATAATAATTTATTCCTCACATACATATATAAATATAAATATATATATATATATATATCTCTGTGTGTGTGAGAGAGAGAGAGAGAGTGTGTGTGTGTGTGTGTGTGTTATTATTGCCTAGTTAGTTAGATGAAATTTCTATAGGTAATGATATTATCACAATAATGATTGGCTATCTGCATAAATTTAATGTACTCATGCATACTCATATTTGATTAATAATCTAATGTTCTATGCCAAATAAAAGTATTTTATTTTAATATATTATTTTAATTGATACACACACACACACACACACACATATATATATATATTAATATGTAAATTTAAACATTTACACAATTTTTATCAAAGCATACATACGTACGTACGTACGTATGTATATGTATATGAGGAGCGCTCTAAAGCACCCCTATTTGGGAGCACCACAATTTCAGTCACTATTTTCTACTTAAATAATTGGGTGAGTGAAGAGAGAGTTAGTGGGAAGAGAGAGAAATGAAAACATAGAGTGGATATTAGAGGCTATAGGGGTGATGCACTATTTGGGTTGCAGCTGAATGCTCTCATATATATATATATATATATATATATATATATGTGTGTGTGTGTGTGTGTATATAGACACACACACACACATATACATATATATATACGTATACATATACATATATATATATATATACGTATACATATACATATACGTATATATACATATACGTATACGTATATATACATATACATATACGTATATATACATATATATATCACTGAAGAGAAGGTGCTGCCAACATGCTTGGCAAGTAGGTACTCATAGTACAACTAAGAAAAAAAAACTAAGGTACCCCTAGAATGAGCTTCGACAAGGTTACCGCCCATTACACTCCAATATCGAGCTTCGACAAGACCATTGCCCGGTAGTGAGGTGTTAGAAGTACCTAAAAAATCTATGAAGGAACTCGGTGCCAGTGATGCCAAAAGACTCCATCTGAGAAGGAATCGCCACGCTGCAATGTTAGAAAATCCATAAAGAACGCCTCACTATAGATGTGAATGATGAAAAAAACAGTTCTGTAGACTCGGAAGAACTAGAGAGAGCACCTCGCTGAATAAGTGAATCATCTAGAAAGTAAATCGTCACTGAAGATGCTAAAGAACAGAGAAAAACTCATATCTGCAAACAGCAATCCTGCCATCAGCAATCCTGTGAACCTGCAAAAAGAATCTAACACCATATCTGGCCAAAACCTGTATCTTTAAAAGGAACTAAAAGACAATTATAAGGATAATACACATATATGTAAAATGAAATTTATATACATGTATATGTAGTAATGAATTAAAAGTAAAGATACATAAGCTATGATAATAGGACAGGAAAACAACAAAAAATTAGAAACCGACTAAAAAAGAATCCATAATCAAAAGAAGTTAAAGATCAAAAAACAAAAACAAACTAAGAAAACAAAATCTATAACAAATAAAACTTATCCTTATGCTCCTTTAATCAAAAGAATATTATGATAATTAGTGAAATCATCATTTAAGTTTGAAAAGATGTTAAGTCTACAATTATTAATGTCAAAAGTATTGTTATTATGTTTAAATAACATAATATTATTACTAACCTTATTAAGATATTCTTTAAAATGATTATTTTTAGCTAATTTATATTTAGGATTTGAGATCCGATTAAAATAAAATGATGATATTATAAAAATAAATTTATTAAAATGACTATTATTATTAAAAATTCTTTAATTTCTCTCAGACAAAATATACCAACAAATAATAATGAATAAAGTATCAAGTAAAAATCTTTTTTCCATTTTAAACTTAAATCTAAAATTACTCCAATAATGATCACATCAGTAATTTTAGTTGTAAGACTAAAGTTAAATATTTTGAGAGTATTATTCAGAATGTAGTAAGTATCCATGCAATCATAGTACATATGTTTAATATCTTCAAAATGCAGATTACAAAAATAACATTTATCATCAAGTTGCATATTTTTTCTTTTTGAAAATTCTATAGTAATTAGTTTTCCATGCATGATTAACCACATATGAATTTTAGATTTAGGAGGAGCGTTTGTTTTCCAAAGTTAAAAGAATTATTAGCTACACCGAGAAATTAAGAAATTTATAAAAAGAATTAGAAGTAAATGTCTTACTCTTATCTCATTCGCAGCTTATATTATCATTTTCATTATCAATATTATAAAGATTCAATCTAGCATAATACAAAGAAAGTTGCCTAAAAGTTGTACTTATTAAAATTCTGTTAAAACAAAAATTCCAAGGGGGTCCATTTTCGGGAGAAAAAACATCTATAATTAAAGCACTCTTAAAGCTACAAATTTCAAAAAGTTCTTTAAATTCAATCCTAAGATGGATAACAGAAATCCAACGGTCATGCCAAAAAGAAGTATTATTTCCTCAATGATAGTAATTAGGCTAAATATCTCATTACATTTTGAAAATGATTTCCAAAAATTAGACAATTTATTTGTAACTGAAGGCAAAATTTGACGTAGATTATTACTACCATTATAGTAATGTTTAGTAATAATTTCGTTCCAAATAGAATTATCATTTATATCCTTAAATTTCCATAACCACTTTCTTAGTAGAGATAAATTCATGTTACGTAAATTAATAACTCTTAAACCACCTTCCTACTTCAATTTACAAATTATATCCCAATCGACTAAACATTTAAGACTGCTATTGGAATTGTCGCCACTCCATAAGAAGTCCCTTCTTATTTTATAAATTTTATCAACCACTCAATCTAAAAAATATGTATAGACATCCAGTAGATCTGGAGAGCTAATAAAACAGAGTTTATAAGAACTAATCTACCCGCTCTCGATGAAAACTTCCTGTTCCAATTAGAAATTTTGTTTTTAATCTTATCTATTATAACTAACCAGTCATCATGATTGAGTTTGGTTGGTCTAATCAGAAACACTAGATAATCAAGAGGGAAAGTCATGGTTTTACAATTAAGCGTGTTCACAAATAAACCTTCAACCTTATCAATGTCATTTAATACTAAAACTAAACTTGATTTTTAGCCCGGGAAGAAGTTCAAAACTGTATAGAATAAATTTAAGAGTAATTACATGATTAAGCAAATTGAAGTACGGAGATACCATTACGAGAGATTTCACTACCTACACTCCCATAATGGAAAAGCAAACTAATAAAAGTTTATCTAAAATTTTATGGAGGCTAGACTATTTATAGGTGAGAGTGAACACCTATCTCTCATCTTTTTATTCTAGATTTAAAGAATAAGAAAAGCTCTCATAGTCCCCCTTCTATTAATGGCCTATAGTGTTGATATAGCATGGTCAAACACCTCTTTGGCTCCTTCTGAGTAATTATTTATTCGGTTAATTTTCTTGCTCCAAAATCGATCAAATCGTTGTATAACATTTATACATCGTTCTATCTAATTTTAAGCCTAAATAAATAATTAAATTTGTAGAGTTTCCAAATCCAAGATATTTATAAATTTTTACATTTAGAATTTTTCCAAATCAAAATTTCATTTACAATTTTAACTTTTAATCTATATATATTTATTCAAAATTTTCAAATAAATTCACAAGATCAAATTTTATGGTTGATATAATTTTTCAAAATATTTATTTTTAATTTCAAATTAGAGATTCTATTTAAAATCATATCTATATTCATTTACATTAATAAATAAAAAAATATCTATTTAAATTTGGAAAATACCAAATAAATCCACAATTCAGTTTCTAAAATTAGATAAATTTCCAATTTAAATTTGATTTAAAAACGGGAATGTTACAACGACCATCTCTTGATTAAAAATTACGAGATGTCCACCAAAAATCATCATTTCATGATGTTAGTCTAATTATATAATCAGATTTTAAAAATCAAAGTTTCGATTTTTTTCTGATAAAAATGTTTTTACTGTGAAATTCAATTTTCTCAATATTTATACATTATTTTGACTTGGAAATATTTTTAAATTTTAGTTCACATCCATACCTTTATTTCATCTTCAACGATCTTACTTTAATAATGATCATAGGAGGAGCAGTTTAGTTTTTCTCTTATTTTGAAGAGAGGTTTTGAAACCTGTAATCAACAGAGGCAAATCTTGCCATCAAACCAGACATGCACCCTCTCACATGTACTCAAATATATTCATTTAAACATGTTTTACAACATCATCAATATCATTCATCATCACAGAGCATAGATTAAAATAAAAGATTGGGTTTTAAAAGGGGTTTGCTCACATTCAAACATTTTTCATATGGAAACCCTGGTCTAATTACATTTGGATAAGAAGATATGGATTTTATTGGTGAACTGGAGCCTGTAATCATAACAGAGGAGTAGATATCTGTTTATACAGACATGCTCAGATTCTTTCACATATATTTGTATATATGCAAAACACATTTACAAACATTCAAACATAAATCATCACATCTAGGCAAAGATTTGATCAAAGATAAGTTTGCTCACCTGGTTGCTGTTGAGACAGAGAACCAGAACCTGGAAACCTTTTTTTCTTTTACTTCCTTTTCCTACTTTAAAATTTTTTTTCTTTGAAGTTTAGATCTGCAAGTTGTAAATGAAATTTCTTGCTTACTCTTTGTTATATTCATTGACTTAATTCCTCAATAACAGCAATTTTAGATTACTTACAGTTTTGAAATCTTTTTATGCAAAAGAGAGCAGATCTGCAGCTTTAACCCAGAAATTAATTTTAATCTTTGAACTTGATTTGTATCCTGCAACTGATTAATACCATTGCATAAATTCTTTGCTTTATTACTGATTAACAACATCAAATTCAAATTTATAAAAGAAATTCACTTGCCTTAATTTATTTCAGAAACCCTGCTCTTGCTTTCCAGGTTGAAGGCTGAAACTTGATTTCAAAGTTTAGATTTTTATTTGCTTCAGGCTTTGATTTTTATTCTTCTGCGAGTGCGTGGTGGTATATTGCTTGTTGCAGGTGGAAGTTTTGATTAACATTGTTGGGGTTGATGATGAAGGAGGAGCGGTTGGAGAATGAACGTCAGAGAGGGAAACGATTTGGGGAAAATGCGGCCAGGGATAAGCGTGGCTAGGGTTAAGCGTGATATGTTATTCAATTACAATTTTGCCCTAGCATATTTCAATTAACTCCAATTAAACCAAGGCTTACAACGAAAATAAGTGTCGCCGTATTTAGAAGTGTAAATTTTTATTTTCAGTAACACTTATATTGGATAGCGACACTTATTAGCGAGACTAAAATGCAACTCATATAAGTGTCGCCAAATGGAAAAAAAAAGTGTTGCCAAATGACTGTTTTGGTGTAGTGGTACGTGATGCTTGAAAAAAACAAAAACCATTTCTTGATGAGAGAAGTATGACATGTAATAGACAAACCATCACTAATATAATATTTTAGTTACATAAATTCTAAGCGATCATATGCGGAGTCCGTTAACACAATATACAAATTTAAAAAAAATGTTTCACACGTAATGGAATGAATTAACCAACATACAACACGAAGGTAATGCAGACTAAAATCACAAATCTTCAAGACGTAGATGAAATAGGCCTCACTGAATGCTCAAGTTCGTCAAATATCTCAGTCGAAAAATCATCAAAGAAAACACCCAAATTTCCAGAACCATGAGTACTAAAGTCAAAGAACAACTCACTATTCAAACCTTCTTGAAAGCTCAAATCCACTGAAAAATTAATACATGGAAAATTAAACTATATATATAGGAACTGTCCTAAATCCACTTAAAAATGCTGGACATGTAAAAATGCCATTGGATCAACATCAGAAACTCCATCTATTGAAAGAAAAAGCTGATTTACAGTAGAAAAATATAATATAAATTTAAACGATTTGAAGGTAGCCGGACATATACTTTGCTGTTGTTATAGTGAAGAATCGTTAACACGGGACAAAAGTTCTGTAGTCTCCAGAATAAATATGCCTTGCGCTGCTTCCTACACCATCATCAATGCCTTTCCCTATAGAAGCCTCCTGCAAGTGCAAAGCATGCTCTATCATCAATTCGGACCCTACAATAAGGAAAACGTGAAGAAATATTAAATCATAGGCAGCTTCTATTACATAATAGAATAAACAAATCAGCAGCACAATGATAAAATATAAAATCATACTGGAAAAAATTATTGAATTCAGCTTTTGGATAAAAAGAAAAGTAGATAGCCACAACAACGGAGAAGGGAAATAGACCGAATTTGACTAATATTTCATTATCATTTTCAAATAGAAGAGAATTATAAATTTTACAGACAACAGAAGCCTTTGACCTGTGATATCATCAAACAAAAAGCGCAGCTGGATTATCCAAATTATAAGAACAAGAGTCTTCTTCTCATGAAACTTCGGTGGATCAGTTAAGGATGGAATCGTATACGATTTCAAATTTAATTAAGATAACAAATACAAATGTGTGGCCTGGACATTTTGTTTAAACAGACTCTGGTAGCAGTGGTGACTTTTTTGTGTTTACTATTTATGGTATGCATTCCGGTTTATCAGGTATTCAAAAAAAAATCTAGCAGGAGAATGGAGACCATGGTGGCTTCTTTCGTAGCCCTTTTCCTGTTTATCTATTACCTAACCAAGTAATCTTCTGTCATATTGATTCAAACTGCTATTATAAAAGTTGTATAAAATTTGGTGAACCTCAATAAGTTTTGCCCAAACTGGTATTATAGAATGTACCTATGTAGTATCATAGTATGTACACATTACATATATAAGATATGGATGTATATTAAGTATAAGTAAACTTTTGGTAATCTTTGTTGTGCATGCTCATATTTGTTGCCTTGAAATGTCTTGATTATTTTGGATAAAAGCATCTTTAAATTTCATTGTTGTATTAGGAAAAAATGGTGTCGCTAGCTGTATAATATGATGTAACATGAACTTCAACAATTTCCTCCCCATTATATACTTTGACAATTGTGATTAGTAATGGAAAATGCATTTCGTTGATAACGTTTTTGGTTTTCCCCATAATTCTAACATAAAAATACACGAGTATGTGTTCAGTTTTTTCTAACAATATCATGTATATCGTTTCTTGTCATTTGAAAATTGAGAAGCTTTCAGGACAATGATAAGAGCATCTTAACGGGTAACTCAAATGATACCCAATGGACTAATTATCTCCCCTGCTGTTGAACCTTTTCTGAAAGATAAACAAATCAAGTATGTGAAAATATCCGCCAATTGGAAGGGATTCAACAAAATTTTGTAGTATCCTGATAGCGGACATAACCCAAAATCTATGGCACCAATCATGCCAAGCCCATGAATGACAGTGCTTATTTAAATGTATTCGATCACAAAATTTTGTAATGTAATTGTGTGTTATATTAATGTATCCAAACATCAAAATATGACTGCTTCACAAATAATATGGGTACGTCTAAGTTTCTAACTCGTATACACTGAATGTTAGAGTGTAGATCTTTTTCCTTGGTATAGTCTATGGTACCGCGTCTTCTATGTTATTTTTGTAGGACCTGTAGGCTATTTGAAGAACTTGCTAAAAATCGTTTACTTTTTTATTATTTAATTTTTGCTTCGTAATACAATTACCCCAAATTGAACGGTTATGGTTATGTTGCAATAGTGGTAAAATGGTGTTCCACATCTATTCTCTTCTATCTAATTGGATTTCATAACATATTTAATCTGGCTATCTTTTTTTGTTGAATTTTAGAAAAAAGAAGAAAAAAAATATAATTTGCTAGTGCTCCTTAATTAAGCAGTTAAAGCAACAACCTGCCAAAACTCCATATTGCTGATTCATGCATTCAAACATTTGGACTTTAATTAACAACTCGATCGATCTTTTCTTTTCATACTTGTAATGAAGTATTGTGAAACATTTATGGATACTTGAAAAGCTAGGATCATGACGATATACACTTTTTTCTAACATGTATTGGAAAATCATATTTTTCATATGCCTCTATCTAATCTTGCAACGACTTAGTTTACCGTTTTTGAAAGAAAATTACTACAGAAACGAAATATAATCTTCAAACATTTTTATGCTCCAAAAATTGGTCATTGGTCTTACAGTCAATTGACTTGATGGATCCACTATTAGGGAACAATCCAACAAAATTATGTTATTCAAACTAATATAGTGAATCTTCCATCTCGATCGTTTAATTAAGCTGTACACGTGAATAAACCGAGTTCGATATTAAGTAAAGTTGCTAAATTCATCTTTAGATGCAACATTTTATCCCACTTGCATCCTTGATCATTAGATACACAAAAAAAGAAAGAAAAAAAGGAAAATTAGTTGCTGACCTTTCGTACATACTCTCTCTTAACATCAAACAAACATAACATGGTTTTTAGACAACAAATTGAAGGATTATTATAAAATGTGGACTGCAATGACCTAAGCTATTGGATAATACACGTTTAGAACTTAGATAATAACAATGAAACTGGAAAACACAGGGAAACAGACGTAATTGGTAGAAGTTAAATACAGAAATGCGGATCAGTGACTAGCCGCAGTCGATTGTCTATTAATCCATCAGCGTCAGTTGAACGACAAAGCTAGAGAAGACACTGGATCTGGATTCACGCGGAAGTAACCCTAGTTTCTACGGATAGGTGGAGAAGACGTGGAATTGGTGTGGATCTGGAATCGGCCCGAATAACCATAGTGGATGCGGCTCGTTGGAGAAGATGTAGAAATCACCGTCGGTGTAGAATTGATTTCGGTTGGTGGACAATCGAGACTGACGTAGTTGCAGTAGTAGAGGATTGTGCCGATGTAGTTGAAGCAGTGGAGAATTAGGAAATGGGGCTGACATTGTTTTCATGGGCTAGCAAGCGGATGGTAAAGGGGATGAAATGTGAAGGTTAGTTTGGGGATTTCAAAAAGACACGGTTGATCCTTGTTCATTGAATTATCATTATTAGTAGTAGAGATAGAGATTATGTTAACGAAGTGTTGGTTGGTTTTATTTTATGCGAGTTATGCTTGCTTTAATTTTCTTTATGTGATTTGAGTATATTTGTATGATTTGATATTATATTGAATATCTGAATTCGATATGTGCTTGTGTGTGACTATATTATGTTTCTGGATTGTATATATTAGGCTAGAACGTAGCCGAATGCTGGCAAAAAGCTTTAGCAGTTCCGATGGCTGGCGGTGACCTTCAGGTCAAAAATTTCTGACGGCTTCCGACGGCTAGTGGCGGTTTTTTTGCTACCTCTTGAACGACCACGTGTTTTCGACGGCCGTCTAGAGCCATCGGGCTATCTGTTAGTAGCCATAGGACAGATTACGACAGATGATGTTGGAAGTTGTCGGAAAAACTATGTGGCGACGGGAGCACTTGCGACGGTTTTTTGTGTCAGTTTTCAACGGCTTCCGACGGCCGTTGGCTATTGTAAATCATACGTTTTCTTGTAGTGTTATTACAATCATAATCACAAAATCTAAGCCTGATTTAGGATAGGAAAATGGCAAAACCTCCCCATAATTTGAATCCTTTCTTGGTTGATGTCCCCCTATATTATAATTTTAGAAGGATGAGTTATGGCTCAGAATTCGAGATTTTCTTTTTAACTTGTCGTCCTAAATGCCTCCTTTTGGATATGCAAAAGATAGAGATATATTAGGGATAGTTTTGACCAATGATCATCGATTGGTACCGAATGGTCATGGATCGGTATCAATCAATGAACTTGTTTTTTTTTCTTGTTTTTGCTCCAATTTGTACATTATTTATCCAATCCATATTTTTTGTCTTATCTTTTATCAATGCTCCAAAGTTAGAATACATCAAAGATTCACTGAGAATTTACATGAATTGGTGACATACCAATCGATGTACTTAACCTTTCGATTCATATTTCCTTCGTACCATCTTATACTATATCACCTAAACTTTGTAACTATTCCTTCATCATTCTAAAGTCCAACATCTTTGATTGTCACAAGCAGACAATTATGTATTACACTTGCCCCTTGAAGTATGTTCTGTGAATACAAAGCACAATTTATTTAAGAGACAAGCGAACAAACCCTTAGTTGAATAAATGCTTACAGATGATTTAAGCGAAATCATATTTCTGATCTAATATAAACTCACCCAGTAACGACAGTTTGTCCACATTTTTTTTTCATCATCGCTATATCACATAGAACCTGGAATTTGGTCTATGATCAAAAACTCCATTAATACCCATAGTAATTACGTATGTCACATTAAATTCCTTTGTTCTAATAATCTTTATCAATTAACCGATTTCCTACGGCTAGAGATTTCAACTTTAAGTTGACATAACAATTGCAATGACACTGACTCTTCCACATGGAGATGATTCCTCTCTTGAGTAGTATTTCACTTCAAATAATTCGATGTATACACAACTATGCACGCGACACGGTCTCCATGCCACATGGTTGATCATAGTCAAAGTACAGTCTACGTACTCAAGATCAATAATACTCTCAAGTTAAAAGACTATTGTACGTCCTTACCCTAGGACATAAGTAATAGAAAACAAAACTAAGAAGTATATTTTATTTCAATCAAGATTGTTTACAGAATTAAGAATACATGGCAAGTACATAATTGTCACTAGGGCACTCATTTAGTTCTATAGATATGAACTTGAAAAGTCCTGAAAAATGCTTCAGAAGTTCAGATTTGAAGGGTTTTGAGCTCGGTAGAGGAAGTGGAAGAGGAGGGAAAGTTATATAAGCTGAAAAATGGCCGTTCGCAGTTGAACCGTTGGGAACCATTGGGACATGACGTCGGATCCCAACGGATCAACTTCCACCACTTCAGCTGAATGATGCAAATGGCCAGATTAGTCAGTTTCTACTTTGGACGCAGTAAACATCCAACATACGTCATTTTTCAACGGATCAATTTCCATCGTTTAAGCCGATGATTTAAACGACATGATTGGCTAGTTTTTACAAACTGACCCACTTTACCTTAAAATAAACCATAAAACTAACATCCAACACTATAAACAAATCAAAAGCTCAACTATATGATAGGACAATATTGCACTTACAAGAAAAGAACCACATGTCCCTGTTTTTGATGTTGTTATAGAAAAAGTTCCTACATAAATGAATATGTAAATTTGGTCTCTATTTTTGAAAAATAAAAAAGTAAGATGTCTTGCGCTTTTCTGACAGAAAATGCAAGGTACCTTGCACTTTTCTGATTTTAAATTTTTTTGCTAAATTTTGAAAATTTTCGAAAATTTTCAAAACTTTGCAAAGCGCATGTTAACTTGCACTTTCCATCAGGAAAGCGCAAGCTAGTTTTTGCTTTCTGATTTTGAAATTTTGAAAAGCGCAAGGTAACTTGCGCTTTCTATTAGGAAAGCGCAAGCTAGTTTGCGCTTTTTGATTTTGAAATTTTTTTTGAAATTTTTTTAATGTTTAAAAAGCGCAAGTTAATTTGCGTTTTCTGATTTAGAAAAAACATGGACCTAATTTACATACCAATTTATACAAGGACTTTTCTTGTAACAAGAACAGAAATAAGGACTTTTCGTGCAAAGCCCCTTACACTTATACATTGTAATAAAAGTCCGCAGTAATGACTTTTTCCACAATTGACCCGAGGTTTGTTCTCTATGAAAATGTATTGCGAAGGTTTAAGAGAAGCTTATCAAAACACTGCTCAACATTGACAACATCCACTTTTGTTTTTGTGTTTCGTTCTTAAGACAAGCTCCTGCAAATTGCTCAACATTCATTTTGTTTATATGCTTCGTTCTTGAAAAGAGTTGGAAGTTCCTACAAATAATCAAGCAGAATGATTAATAACAATGAAACAATGAAAGTGATGTACAAGCCACATTCATTTCATTTACCTACGTACTAACTTCTAAGACATCTTCTCTCCAACGAATTCAAATTCAAGACTTAACATTCTACATTTAAATATTAGACCCTGAATTTTAATGAAAATTTTCAACAGTCATTGACACATGCGTTCAGTCTCCTATTTAATAGATATCTAAGAAGTAATCTTTCTTATACAAAAGATATCAAACATATATTAAACAGACGTTTGAACTTTAGCAGCTTGTTTAATAAACGTCTGACTTCATGCGTCTAATAATTAAGCGTTTAAACCAATTTAAAATTTTGAATTAGTCCTTGAATATTATGTATAATATTATAGGTATTTTAATATTCGGCATTTATAATATTATGTATTATATATATATATATATAAAAGACATATCAACCGTCTACTATTTCTGCTGTTGAATTTGAAGCTTGAACCTTAATCCGTTAGATTCGAGATGCTCTAACCTTGCATTGATTATTACAACTAAATCATAGCAAAAGAATTACAAAATTGAACGTATAGGATGTCATGCTCATGATAAACCATCTTTTCTTGACAAATCTAGAAAGAAAAGAAAAACTGGACATACCTGTTTCTATTATGTAGATATATTATTACCTTGATTTCGTTAGCTCTGCAACCACCAGGAATCCTTGTGATCTCTGAATGCCTAGAATCACGTATAGTACTGGTTTACCATCTTGTTATTATCAATTTTGCATGCAGATCTAGCTGTGACAAAGATGAGCCTAGAAAATTCCTACAGTATAACTTTGGTTAACACTGTTGAGTACATGACTAGTAGGCTTGTCAACTGTACGGACCGCCTATTAGTGTGGGTACAGATTTTGTCTCTTAACTTATCCAGGTCTGATCCAGACCCGACCCGGTTATTATTTTGGTTGAATACAGTTTTATTATAACCCGGTCCGTTTACGTCCGATCCGATTATTATTTTGCTGTAGTATCAAAACATGAGGGTATATGTTATTTGTTTTGCCATTTTGTTTTTTTGCATGTAGGTATTTTTGTACACTTTTATTGTAAACTTGACTACATCAGCAATGAATTTGTATGTTAACATTGTTGGTATATAAACATTACAAAATTATAACTTTTAAGATAAGTATGAGTTAGACATACATGTATGATCCAAATGAGTTAAAAAGTCAGACAGGTCTGGATCGGATATTGGTTTTGAAATATATTACGGGTTCGGATCGGATTCGGATTTTGATTATTGTAATTGTGTTCGGATTCGGGTTTTAAGATATCCGAATCGAATCTGGTTCATTGATAGACCGAAGTAATACACAACAAACAAAAAGGAATGATTATTTACTCAGGTTAATTTGTTTTTTGCCTAGAACAAAGAATGATCTTTGTCAAGCTTTAGCCACTTCAACAACAAGAGATCGAGGGAGAAAGCTTCAAAGAGGTATGAACATACTAAAGTCTTATAGTAAGTCACAATTTAACAAATCGAAATGCAATGCACATGGAGATCCAGCTGAATTAGCAAAGAATAGTGTGAAGTTACCACTGCTTCCTAAACCCCAAATGGAAAGTATACAAATTCAACCACTTGCATTCAATCAGGTAACTTGGTGGTCATTTAATGATAATGGATCCGGGCTATATTTTTATATATAATGTATGCGTGAGTTTTTATTGTTTATATTTTTCTTTGCTTCTTTGTACCTATTTTTTGTAGCAATAAAATTCAGAACCAGCCATCCTTGGAAAAAAAATGACAAGCATAATCATATTCAAAGATATTTCAGCCTAGTATCATCATGATCGGACTTAGACTACATAAGTTTTAAGTTTTTGATATTCAACTGCTTGAACCGTCAGAATCGTACAAATTTTAATTTTTTAAAATTTCCACATTTGAGTACAAATCATGCGCAGGATGTTGAAAGCAAAATGCTTGGTATGCGAGTCATGAAGGATTTTCAATGTCTAGAACAGAAGCGACACAACCCAAATTATGTACTGCTGTGTTACATAATTATACGAATTCTACACAACTGCACCAACACAACTGTTGTTGTACATATAGTAGTAGTGCACAACGTAAAAGCTTTGTGGCGGCGAACTTGATGAAACTTATAGTGGCCTTAGATATGTTTGCAGCAAATAACGAAGTAGTGAAATTTGTTGTTTAGATTTCAGGACAGTGATTATTGTTTAAATGTAAACTATTTTTTTTTTTGAAACAGTAGATTGAATAAGAATGACGTATGTTTAAAAGGTAAATAGTAAATAACGAAATCACGGTTCAATCATGTAAAATGACGTTTGAACCACTACTTTGAAGATCCGACTTTAATTCGTGAACAGTTAAGGTCTACTTGAGTTACAAACCATAGTGGTTTATTGTTAGGGGTTTTCAAGATCGGAACACGGTCGGATGGATCCGAGCATATCCACTACTCAGAAGCAAATTGTTAAGGAGCCACGACAACGAAAATGGTTGTTGTCTTTCGGGTTCAAATTGAGTGAATACCCATGTCAACACGCAATACTGGAGAAGAGTTGCAAGATACTGAATAGAAATAGTTTGATAGTGACTAGACTATTATCCAATTTGATGTAAATAGAATCACTTACAATCGATAATGTAGTTTGATTGGAGCTAACTCTCTCACTGTTCACTGCAAGAAGAGAAATAATATTTGACTTTTGTAGACATCCAGTTACATCCTAGTAATCCTATAACAAGTGAGACAGATCCATTGGTTGAAATACACAAAGTTTGGTAGTTACAAAACCAAATCAACCTCAAAATAAATCACCGTCACTCTAACTGATAATTTTATATGAGTGTCCGATTTCCGTTTGGGTTCATGACCGAAAAAGTCCATCCGAGTCCGTTCGATTTTCACTTAGGACATGAATTAGAACAACAAAATTTGTACGAGCAAATTCCCTCTCTGATCCGTGTCCGTTCGAATTCATCCGAATTTTTTATAATTCGATACATCGATTATGTTTTTTAAATTATTTATGACAACTATTTAATTGGTTGATTGAGTAAAGATTTATAATATACTTATACTTCAATACATACTAATAAAAATAATATAATTGATAGAAACTCTATTAAAAAACATAAAATGTGATGTAAAGAGCAATGTTCGTCTGTGTCTGTTCGAGTCCGTGATCGAAAAACGTTCGTTCGTATCTATCCGATTTTATTTACGACGTGAATCAGGACAGCAAAATTTGTACGAACATAAATCTCGTTCGATCTATATTCGGTCCGATTTAATTTATAATAGAAATTGAACACACCTCCGTCCGGTCCGATCCGGTCGATTTACATCCTAACCGTCATACGCTCACCGATCAATCCGCTCTTTTGACCAAAAATTCCAAGATGTAATTCTGATTGATGAACCATTTTTGCTGTTGTGATCTAGACAAAATTTTCTATGGTTTAGTATTTTCCATAGCATATTTCAACATTTTGTCTTAATACAACTGATAATCCAAACAAAGCATACTCCAACTCCACCTTCAATTAATGGCCAATCTAGAATACGAGTATAAGACCATTAGCCCAAATATTCGTCTAAAACACCCAGAGAAGATTGTGTAGAACCAACGATTCGGTATGTAGTCGTTGATTGTAATTTAATTGTGGATTTAGCCTCTGATTTTCACTGTTTTGAGTTACAACTATTCAATCCCCATTCGGAATCTATATAATATTAGAAATATTAAGAAAACATAAAGAATAATGAAAGGAAAAAAAAGTAAAAAAAAAAAGACATAAGGATTTATACTAGTTAAACGTTTACATACGTACATTTTAATATGTATTTATTCCATATTCCACTAGTTTACAAGGGTTATTGTTATCAAAATCATAAACTCTAAGGTTGATTTAGGATAGGAAAATGACAGAACCTCCACTTAATTTGATACCTTTCTTGGTTGTTATCCCCCTACATTTACAAGAGTAGAGTGGTGAGTTATGGCTCAGAATTCGAGATCTTTTGTTGGAAATGTTGTCCTAAATGCCTTTTCTCAAATCTGCAAAAGATGGAGATATATCTGGAATAGTTTTGAATGATCGTCGATTGGTAATGAATGATCTTAGAACAGTAACGATCAATGAAATTGTTTGTTTTTCTTATTTTTGCTCCGTTTTGTACATCATATATCCATCAATCCATCTTTGTTTCTTGTCTTATCTTTTATTAATGCTCCAAAGCCAGAATACATCAAAGATTCACCAAGTATTTATGTGAATTGATACCATACCAATCAATGTACTTAACCTTTCCATTCACTTTCCCTTCGTACCATCTTACACTAGATCAACTATGAACTTTGTAACTATTCCTTCATCATTCTAAAGTCCAACATCATCTATTCGTCAAATCCGCATCAATTCCAGTACATTGGATCAATCATCAGAAAACTAAATTGAAGGAACTGGGCCAGCCGTAGTGGAGTTAAAAGGTCAATTTTAAAAAAAAAATCCTTTTATTGGATCTTTAATGGGTCTATGTATTAAATCCATTTAGAACTTTTCTACTATTTTAAATAAAATTGATATTTTATTTAAATTTAAAAAATATTTTATTTTATATTATTTGTATTATATTATACTTATGTGTATTGTATACACATATGTATATACATGCATGTGCAACAAGGTAATGTGCACATGGTTGAACATACCCATGTATAAATGTTAGGATTTACATCGCAACGGTCATTTTAGCCACCCTTGTGTACAAATATGTTGTCTAAATATACATATATATATGCATTAAATTATTGTATAAATAAATATATCTGTATAAATTTAATTATACAATTATTATAAAATATTAGTTGTAAATTATTCGTATAAAGCATTTATGAAATGTGTGCGTGTGAGTGTGTTTATACGTAAATATGTACATACATATATAAATATACATACATAATTAAATTACAAAATTATTTTAAATATTAATTTGTGAAATAACCTAGTGCATTTATTGTATATTATGAAATATGGAAATAATTTTATTTTTGAATCAGTTCAGATGTATATAATACATACAAGTATATAACTAGTTACAACTTAATTAGTACGTATATACAATTTTTTTAAAATAAATAAATTTGCAGTTGCACTCAGCTAGAAATAATTTTTTTTTTGAATTAATTTATATGTACATAATACATATAACAATATGACTAGTTATAAATTAATATATATATATATATATATATATATATATATATATATATGTATAATAAAATAAATTGCTGTTGCTCTCGACTAGAAATAATTTTTTTTCCTTCTTTTTTGGTTTAATAATATTTTAATAGACTACTTATTAAATAATTTAAAAACCATACAGATTAAATAAAAAAAATACTAAAAAAATATTTTCAAAATCATAATCTATATTTTATATTATATTAGGTTTTATCCAGAATTTTATAACGCTTATAATTTTGTATAAATGTGTTTTACTTATTTGTATAATTTTAAATAAAACAAATAATTAAGTTGTTATATATATCTAATACATAATTTTTTTGACTGCTAAATACATTTTAGTATAAATTTTAAAATAATTATAATATATATATCTTATGATTTAATATTTTATTTTTAGATTTAAATGATATATCATTTAAAAATATTATTTTAATAAAAAACTTTAATATTCGGGCTATGAGAATATAGCGTATATGCTAATAATAATAATAATAATATTTTGCACATATAAGTATAACCATCTAACGTGATAACACTAATATATATTGATTCGTTATATTGACAACTATCTAAACTAACATATGAAATGATGATATATTAAACATTAATATATGACAATAAGTAAAGAATGATACACTACATTAATTCTTAGAATTAAATGTAGAAATGAAGTGTAAAGCTCCTTGAATTGAATATGGATTCAGAAGTTGCTAATTTCGAATGCAGCTACCACCACCTCGAATTGGATTTAATTTAATGAGATTTTGTGCTTGAACTTGTGTGGTATGAATGGGAAGGTTTTTGGTCAAAATTTGCGGCAAGGAGAAGTGGAAAAGGTATTGTGAAAGTGAGAGTTAAGTGGTATTACATAAAGAAGAGGTAATGGAGTAAAAAGTGGATCATCATCCTACTTTCTCCCTTTACCATTTCTTTCCCTTTTAACCATTCAAACCCCACCTACCTACCAACCCTTGGCCGGCATGATCATTTTCACTTCCTAGTCGAAAATATCATGCCCCATATGGGCCTCAAACTTAATCCTAGCCCGAACAAAATTCGTCGCAATTTAAATCAAATTTAAACACTTACCGATATTGAATAACAATTTATATTTATTACTGTTATAAACACGCTATTTAATATTGTTCAACAAATCAAATAATATATAATAACTAATATTTCATAAACTTTAATTAATTTATAACAATTATAATATAATTAAATCATGTGGTAATAGGAGTATTCAATGTTTCGATTGTAATACTCTTAGGTGTAAATTTGGTCAACTGTTAATACCAAACAAAAATATTAACGTTCACTCTTTACTTAACAGGTGGTGTGACATTATGATCAAATTTATTGCTTACCTTGTATCAGTAAAATCAGTTTTACTTTATTAAGCGTTACCCGACAGTGACGATTATTTATACCGATTCTCTGTATCAAATTGTATCACTTTGAACTTATGGAATTTGTTAATGGTGAAAATTCCAATATCGTCCATATTCAACTCTATAGTCATGATAAACCATATTTTCTGGACAAATTAAAAAGAAAAGACAAACTGGACATACCTGTTTCGAGTATGTTGATATTACTACCATGATTTCGTTAACTCTACAACCACCAAGAATTCTTGCGATCTCTGAATGCCTAGAATCAGGCATAAAACCGACTTATCATCTTGTTCTATCAATTTTGCATGTAGATCTACCTAAGATAAAGATGAGACCGTAAAATTCCCACATTATAACTTTGGTTAACATTGTTTAAGTACAAGACTAGTAGGCTTGTCAACCGTACTGAGCCGTTCTATTAAGGTGGGTACGTATTGTCTTAACTATTCAGGTCTGATCCAGATTCGATCTGGTTACTATTAGAGTCGAATGCGGTTTTATTAAACCCGACCCGGTTAGGATCCGATTTGATTATTTGTTTTTTGTTTTATCAAAACATGAGTCTGTATGTTATTTGTTTACCATTTTATTTGTTTGCATGTAGATATTTTTGTATACTTTTGTTGTAAACTTGTCTACATTAGCACCCAATTTGTATGTTAACATTGTTTTATCAAAACATGAGTGTATGTAGGAAGGAAATTTGTTTGTGATGGTTTATTTAAAGCAAATGTAACCGCTATTGTACCAAACAATGATATGAATAAAATTCATTCTTCTGCTTATATTGTTGACTCCTCTAAAATATGGCATTCTAGATTAGGCCATGTAAATTTCGATACCTTAAAAAATTGAATAATCTAGAATTTATACCAAAATGCAACATAGATTCCAACTATAAATGTCACGTTTGTGCAGAAGCAAAATTGACAACAACCTTGTTTCATCATGTTGAATGAGAAACTGAACCTCTAGACCTAATACACACAGATGTATGTGCTTAAAAATGCGTCAAACTAGAGGTGGAAAAAGGTATTTCATTACCTTCACTGATGATTGTACAAGGTACTGTTATGTGTATTGTGACGACCGCCCATGACCCCTGCATCGAAACTAGAGGAAGTGCGCTGTAAAGTGTGCCAGGCGACCATGGACGATTGTCAAGGTAGATAAAAACAACAGAACCTATCATATTACTCACAACGCATGGACAAAATACAATAGAACATATGTATAGTGAAGCTTTACAGAATAAAATGCCATCATATAAAACTCCATAATAGTTGAATACAAGCATCCAAATAGTCAGTACATCAAGCCTCACTACATAACACTCAGAGATTATACAAACAGCGGAACATCCAGTACATATAATATGAAGATAATATGCAACCCTCCAGCTCGTCTTCGATATCAGCATCGTGAGAAGAGAACAGCACCTGTCACCTGCTACCTAGTCTGCCCGTCCCAAAATGGACGAACAGCCCAAGGCAATAAGAATTAAAACATAAAGCCTTGAGTCAGACAACAGTCTTAGTGAGCGGTAAATTAACTAACAACATACCAAAAGAGCATAAAGGAAAAGGAATAGGAATACAACCCTCCCACTCCAACCTCTTTCTACAGTGATAGCCCCCAGACACACACTAAGTAGAAGCAAACATAGTAGAGCATACAATGTAAAGTAAAGCAATTATCACTCGAGTCAAGGGCGATGTTTTCCAAGTACAAACCCCCAAGGCCTAAACCAAGATCAGATAAGCACCCAGAAAATACCGCTCTTGAGACCGAATGACGATACAACCAAACATCCATGACTCTGGCTATCACTGTTATCATTGCTTCGATATCACCGTTAATTGAATGACCAGCACATTCTTTCAGCCGTCCATCAAGGGCTAATGGAAACCCCGGTTCTAGACATAACTCCCGCACGTCATCGTGACCCGTGCCTAGGACTATCGAATCTGCCCAGAGTACTTGACTACCCAATCAGTAGCCTTTAGGGACTATCGAATCTGCCCAACGTACTCTTGCTTTGAGCATGCTAGAACCTTCAACAACGATGAGATCTCAGCCTTCTAGTCGTCCTCCTCGACAACTATTTCCATACTAGCTCAAGCGCCTCTCGAGCATCCATTATCCTCAACCCGCTTGGAATGGTCCCGTCTGGATTAGACCAAGACTATCTCATATCATACTTCGCTTCATCACATCCTCGCAAAGTCTCATCTCAACATCATCATCAAATCTATGCATAAGAGCTTCATCATCCGCTACATATGCCACAAGCAGCTTTTCCAATTCAAGAGCCTTTCTCTTAGCTTTTGAATCATCTTCGGTCTAAATCAAATCATCAATCATCTAATTCATAGCAATCAATCAAGTCAAATATTAATCCAAGTAATCAAGCATTCAAATATGATCTAAGTAGACAATTATAACAATAATGGCAATTTCGTAATTAAAGAGTTGAAAGTCTAATAAGCATGAAAACATGAACAATATCTCTATAATCTTGATGAATGAACTTGCATAGGTTAACATGTAGTAAAATGGATGTAACATCATCATGAACAATGGATCTATAGGGATCTACCCTTAGGATGAAGAAAATGTATGGAAATTACTATTTTAACACCAAATCGAGCCAACAATCCGATACACTCCTTTGGATCCGTGTGAGAGATAATCACCACTCACCAAATCACCTAAACAACCCCAAATCAACACGCTTCAGATCTGGACAGCGAAGGATCTAGCTTGATCTATCGCGAATCCGCTTCAAACGAAGAAATCTCACTTCAAAGGATGAAGATCTTCAATCTAAGCTCTTGAATCTTCAATTTGATCTTCAACTTGGATGGATGGAATCACTAGATTAGAGTGGAGAAAAGAAGTGAAGAAGTGTAGAAGTCGAGCTCTCAAAATGGCAGCACTTCGTCGCTTCGAAATCCGGATCCCAAAAATGAAGAAACGGACGAGTATTTATAGGCTGATTTCTCCTTAACTCGGCCATCTCCATAAGTCGTCTCCGACTTATAACCTTCCGACCTAACCTCTTCCGACCTAGCAACCTCCGACTCAACACATGCGCCTATACGACTTACCGGACCCCCTGTCTACGACTTAATGCGCATGCGCCTTAACTGGTTAGACGACTTAGCGAGATAATCCATCCTACGACTTAACAGCTCAACCGAGTTACGACCTAACCTTAAGTCAACACGCGACCTAAGACTTAGCCAACAATTCCGACTTAACAGACCACGACTTAGAGATCCTGCGACTTATGACTTAGCAGCTAACCCCTAAGTCGGTTACGACCTAACTGAGTATACAACTTACGACCTAACTACAAGGCCACAACCTAACTAGGCTACGACCTAACTTCGCTACCACTAGGTCGCTAACCTGCTATCAACTATAAGTCGTCAACCCTTAGGTCACTTGACCGACCTATCTCACCATTCGACCTAAAATCCTTAAGTCGCTAACTCATCCAACCGACCTAATCCCTAACTCGGTCAGTTTTCTTAAGTTGCCTAACCGACCTAACTTCTCCACGATCTAACTCCTAAGGTCGTCTACAACTATAAGTCGGTCACGACTTAAGACTTAACCAAATTCTACCCAAAATTTGAAATTACTTAACAACGCTAAAAAAATTCCAGATTTGAACGAACTTTTCGATCCGTAAAAATACGGGTCGTTACATTCTCTCCCCCTTAGGAATTTCTCCCCCGAAATTCCAAACAGACAAAGCAATCAAAAACTATTATGCACGCCTATCATCCATAGCAATCATCAAACCATGCATCCAATTCTAGCTTAGCGTACAGAATTCTAACATTAGAACAAGTTACAATTTCGTTAGATTACACGACACCTTAGGGCCATACCTTGAAGAGTTCAGGATGAGCTGCCTTCATCCTCTCTTCCACCTCCCACGTACAGTCGTTATCATCATCACTCCATTGTATCTTGAGCAACTTAACTACCTTCCTCCTAAGCTGTTTCGTGTCGGTTTCAACAACACGAAGCGGCTTACGAGGTCTTCTATCGACTGGATCAACTTCGAAGTCTTCACAGCTATCAGCAGAAACCACCATATTCGAGTCGTGCACATACTTCCGTAGATATGATACATGAAAAACATTGTGCACACTCGACATCTTCTTAGGTAACTCCAATCTATAGGCGAGCTTTCCAATTCGCTCAATGATCGGGAATGGTCCAACAAATCTCGGAGTCAATTTCCCTTTCTTCCCGAATCGAATAACATTCCTCAATGGAGAAATCTTCACAAAAACCATATCTCCTACGTCGAATTCCAAGTCCTTTCGACGCTTATCGGCATAACTCTTCTGACGGTCTTGGGCTGCCTTCATTCGTTGCCGAATGATCTCTATGCAATCCGAAGTCTGTCGAATCATCTCAGGCCCAAGTATCAACTTTTCTCCGGTCTCTAACCAACATGTCGGAGAGTTACACGGTCTTCCATACAATGCCTCATACGGTGCCATACCAATGCTTGACTGGTAACTGTTGTTGTATGCAAACTCCACCAAATGAAGGTGATCTTCCCATGATCCTCCGAAATCCAAAACACAAGCTCTAAGAAGATCTTCCAAAACTCGGTTGACTCTCTCGGTCTGACCATCTGTTTGAGGGTGATAAGCTGTACTCAAACACAACTCGGTTCCCAAAACTTCCTGGAAGCTCTTCCAAAATCCACTAGTGAACTATGGGTCTCGATCGCTCACTATACTCTTCGGAATACCATGGAATCGAACTATCCACTTAACATACAACTCAGCCAACTTTGATGCAGTTCTAGTCGATCGAACAGGAATGAATCTGGCACTCTTAGTCAAACGATCTACAATGACCCAAATCCATTCATTTCCCGTTCTTGTTCTAGGTAGTCCATCAATAAAATCCATCGATACTTGCTCCCACTTCCATGTAGGAACTTCTAATGGTTGCAGCAATCCACTTGGCTTCTTCTGTTCGGCTTTTACCAACTGGCAGTTCAAGCACTTGGAAATAAAATTTCCAACATCCTTCTTCATACCTTCCCAGTAGTAGGTTCTCTTCATATCCCGATACATCTTATTTCCTCCTGGATGAATTGTCAACTTCGAGTGATGACTTTCCTTCAGAACTTCACTCCTCAATTCATCTATATCGGGAACAACTAGTCGTCCTTGCTTCCGAAGCCAACCCTCTCGATCGACCTCGAATCCTTTATCCTTTTCTGGATCCAATCCAGATTCCAAATCACGGATAATCTTGGCAAGCTTATCGTCTCGCTTTTGGCTCTCGCCAATCCTTTCCATAAGGGAAGGTCTTATCGATAAGTTTGCCAACATCTCAGGTTCCAATTCGCATCTAGGCCTGAAGTCAAATCCAGCTAAATACTCGAGATTCTTCCATTCTGAAAACATGGCTCCCAATCCTGCATGTCTTTGACTTAACGCATCTGCCACCGCGTTACCTTTTCCCGGAGTATAAGCTATACCAAAATCATATGATGCTAAAAACTCTAGCCAACGTTGCTGCCGAAGATTCAAATCCTTTTTGGAGAAAAGATACTTTAACGACTTATGATCTGTAAACAACTCAAATCGAACTCCCAGTAGATAATGTCTCCACATCTTCAGAGCAAGAACAATCGTCGCTAACTCGAAATCATGAGTCGGGTAATTCCTTTCATGTGGCTTCAGTTGTTGACTGGCATACGCAACAACTTTATCCTTCTGCATCAGCACTGCTCCAAGTCCAGTACCACATGCGTCGGTGTAAACCACCATCTCATCATTCCCACTTGGAATAGTCAAAACAGGAGCACTCGTCAATCTCTCTTTCAGGATTTCGAAAGCTTGCTCACACTTAGCTTCCCATCTGAACACTTGGTTCTTCTTCGTCAATCCTGTTAACGGTGCAGCTATCTTGGAGAAGTCTTTGATAAACCGTCGATAATATCCTGCTAATCCAAGAAAACTTCTCACATCAGATGCATTCTTAGGTCTAACCCAATCCTGGATTGCTGCCACCTTAGCGGGATCAACCGCTATTCCATTTCCAGAGATAACATGGCCTAAGAATCTCACTTCACTCTTCCAGAAGTGACACTTTGAAAACTTAGCCTTCAGCTTATGTTTCCGCAAGATTCCCAAAACAATTTGCAAGTGCGTCTTGTGCTCCTCTTCAGTTCTGGAGTAAATCAGAACATCATCCACGAACACAAGTACGAACTTGTTCAACTGATCTCTGAACACTCTATTCATAAGATCCACAAAATATGCTGGCGCGTTAGTCAATCCAAACGGCATTACCAGCCACTCAAAGAAACCGGATGGTGTCCTAAAAGCTGTCTTCGGCACACTATCCTTAGCCACTCTCAACTGGTGAAATCCCGTTGCCAAATCCATCTGAGAAAACACCTTGGCTTCGTGAAGCTGATCAAACAAGTCATCTATTCTCGGCAATGGATACTTGTTCTTCTTAGTCACCTTATTCAGCTCACGATAATCCACACACAGTCTCAACGACCCATCTGCCTTGGTTGCAAACACAACTGGTGCACCCCACTCGGACACACTACGCCGAATGAATCCTTTCTGCAAAAGATCATCAACTTGCACCCTCAACTCTTGCTGTTCCCTAGGCGCCATCCGCCTAAGAGGCATCACAACAGGTCTGGCTCCTTCAACTAGATCTATACGAAACTCGATCTCTCTATGCGGCGGAAACCCTTTGACTTCGTCAAAGACATCCTCGAATCCATTAGAGATTGGCACCGATGACAGTCCATCCCGTGGAACAACCAGCGAATACATGAAGCTCATGAAGACGCCTTCTTCATGCTTACATCGTATCACAATCTTTTGCCCTTCCACATTCTCGACTGTCACTTCCAACCTCTCACAATCAACCTTTGCCGCATACCTCTTAAGCCAGTCCATACCCAAAATAATTCCGAACCCCGCAAAGTTCAGAACAAAACAATCACAAACAAAAGAGCAACCATGACTCGACACAATCAGACCACGACATAACATACACAAACAAGACGAACCCCCAACTGGATTAGTCACAACCAATGGCCTATCAACAATATCCGGTTCCAAACCTAACCGGCCTACGAGTTCACTACAAACAAACGAATGCGATGCCCCAGTATCAAACAACACTCTAACTGGAACACTACGTAAGAAAATAGTACCTTGAACCACCACACTCTTTCCTTTCTCTTCAGCGGTAGGAGCTTTTGAAGACGACGGAACAGCTCCCAAAGCATAAGCTTGCACAATCTGCTTGTCCCTCCTCGGTTCTGGACAATTCTTCCTGAAATGCCCCGGCTTGTCACAGTTGTGACACTTCATCGGTGCCTTCGGATTCTTACAATCCTTAGAGAAATGGCCCTTCTGCTGACAATTGTAGCAAGTCACTTCGCCCTTCGGCTTCTTCTGGCCATCCTTACCCTTCTGCTGTTGCTGCTTCCTCTTCTTGTTTCCACCTTGCTGAGGTTTAGACTCTTCCCTAGTCACAACAACAACAGATCCTTCCTTAGGAAACAGACTCTCGTGCCTAAGAGCTTTCTCCACAAGCTTCTCAAATGAATCATCCAAATGATCCACCAACTGTCTCCCAAGATAACTGTCCAAGCCTGTCACAAACTTCTCATTCTTCTGATATGCAGATTCGATATACGACCGGGCATACTTGGACAAAGCTTCAAACTCAGAAACATACTCAAGAACTGGTCTTCCACCTTGCTTGAGCTCCACAAACTTCTTGAACAGAACAGACTTCTGAGCTGTAGAAATGAACTTAGCTTCAAACCTGACTTGGAATTGCTCCCAAGTAATCTCTTCCTCCGGAGTATTGATGGTAATAGAGTTCCACCAATCAGAAGCTCTCCCTTGAAGCTGTCTTGATGCTAACTTCCTCTTAGTTGCATCCTCAATTCCAAAATCACCAAAAATCCTTCTACAAGCATCTATCCACCTCTGGACCTCAATAGTTGATTCCGTTCCCAAGA
The DNA here is from genome assembly GCA_030737815.1 of Allium fistulosum. NCBI lineage: Eukaryota > Viridiplantae > Streptophyta > Magnoliopsida > Asparagales > Amaryllidaceae > Allium > Allium fistulosum. Next base: position 1,032,522,076 of record CM060903.1, read on the forward strand.
AAACCTTCCCTCCAAGAGCAGTATAGTCCTTGCACAACTTAGCAAAATCCACTGGTTTCGGAGTTTGGACTTGAACTCCAACATCTACTGCTGCCCCCGGAACTGGTATCCTTCTCATGATCGAAGTCATCATAGCTTCGAACATAGCTGCATAATCAGCAGTCCCCTTAGTAGCACGGCCTTCCCTAGCAGCTGGTCTCCCTCTTCGACTCATTCTCAATATCTATAAAAAGGAATGATCAGAACATCTAGAGAAACAACTGCATAAAGGACTCAAACTCTACTAAGCTACTATATTATATATAGTATTCATCCATCAAAATACAATTACGTCTCTCATACGTAGTTACATCAGCGAGCGTTGGGTAAAATCGATTAACCAATGCTCTGATACCAAATGTGACGACCGCCCATGACCCCTGCATCGAAACTAGAGGAAGTGCGCTGTAAAGTGTGCCAGGCGACCATGGACGATTGTCAAGGTAGATAAAAACAACAGAACCTATCGTATTACTCACAGCGCATGGACAAAATACAATAGAACATATGTATAGTGAAGCTTTACAGAATAAAATGCCATCATATAAAACTCCATAATAGTTGAATACAAGCATCCAAATAGTCAGTACATCAAGCCTCACTACATAACACTCAGAGATTATACAAACAGCGGAACATCCAGTACATATAATATGAAGATAATATGCAACCCTCTAGCTCGTCTTCGATATCAACATCGTGAGAAGAGAACAGCACATGTCACCTGCTACCTAGTCTGCCCATCACAAAATGGACGAACAGCCCAAGGCAATAAGAATTAAAACATAAAGCCTTGAGTCAGACAACAGTCTTAGTGAGCGGTAAATTAACTAACAACATACCAAAAGAGCATAAAGGAAAAGGAATAGGAATACAACCCTCCCACTCCAACCTCTTTCTACAGTGATAGCCCCCAGACACACACTAAGTAGAAGCAAACATAGTAGAGCATACAATGTAAAGTAAAGCAATTATCACTCGAGTCAAGGGCGATGTTTTCCAAGTACAAACCCCCAAGGCCTAAACCAAGATCAGATAAGCACCCAGAAAATACCGCTCTTGAGACCGAATGACGATACAACCAAACATCCATGACTCTGGCTATCACTGTTATCATTGCTTCGATATCACCGTTAATTGAATGACCGGCACATTCTTTCAGCCGTCCATCAAGGGCTAATGGAAACCCCGGTTCTAGACATAACTCCCGCACGTCATCGTGACCCGTGCCTAGGACTATCGAATCTGCCCAGAGTACTTGACTACCCAATCAGTAGCCTTTAGGGACTATCGAATCTGCCCAACATACTCTTGCTTTGAGCATGCTAGAACCTTCAACAACGATGAGATCTCAGCCTTCTAGTCGTCCTCCTCGACAACTATTTCCATACTAGCTCAAGCGCCTCTCGAGCATCCATTATCCTCAACCCGCTTGGAATGGTCCCGTCTGGATTAGACCAAGACTATCTCATATCATACTTCGCTTCATCACATCCTCGCAAAGTCTCATCTCAACATCATCATCAAATCTATGCATAAGAGCTTCATCATCCGCTATATATGCCACAAGCAGCTTTCCCAATTCAAGAGCCTTTCTCTTAGCTTTTGAATCATCTTCGGTCTAAATCAAATCATCAATCATCTAATTCATAGCAATCAATCAAGTCAAACATTAATCCAAGTAATCAAGCATTCAAATATGATCTAAGTAGACAATTATAACAATAATGGCAATTTCGTAATTAAAGAGTTGAAAGTCTAATAAGCATGAAAACATGAACAATATCTCTATAATCTTGATGAATGAACTTGCATAGGTTAACATGTAGTAAAATGTATGTAACATCATCATGAACAATGGATCTATAGGGATCTACCCTTAGGATGAAGAAAATGTATGGAAATCACTATTTTAACACCAAATCGAGCCAACAATCCGATACACTCCTTTGGATCCGTGTGAGAGATAATCACCACTAACCAAATCACCTAAACAACCCCAAATCAAAACGCTTCAGATCTGGACAGCGAAGGATCTAGCTTGATCTATCGCGAATCCGCTTCAAACGAAGAAATCTCACTTCAAAGGATGAAGATCTTCAATCTAAGCTCTTGAATCTTCAATTTGATCTTCAACTTGGATGGATGGAATCACTAGATTAGAGTGGAGAAAAGAAGTGAAGAAGTTTAGAAGTCGAGCTCTCAAAATGGCAGCACTTCGTCGCTTCGAAATCCGGATCCCAAAAATGAAGAAATGGACGAGTATTTATAGGCTGATTTCTCCTTAACTCGGCCATCTCCATAAGTCGTCTCCGACTTATAACCTTCCGACCTAACCTCTTCCGACCTAGCAACCTCCGACTCAACACACGCGCCTATACGACTTACCGGACCCCCTGTCTACGACTTAATGCGCACGCGCCTTAACTGGTTAGATGACTTAGCGAGATAATCCATCCTACGACTTAACAGCTCAACCGAGTTACGACCTAACCTTAAGTCAACACGCGACCTAAGACTTGGCCAACAATTCCGACTTAACAGACCACGACTTAGAGATCCTGCGACTTATGACTTAGCAGCTAACCCCTAAGTCGGTTACGACCTAACTGAGTATACAACTTACGACCTAACTACAAGGCCACAACCCAACTAGGCTACGACCTAACTTCGCTACCACTAGGTCGCTAACCTGCTATCAACTATAAGTCGTCAACCCTTAGGTCACTTGACCGACCTATCTCACCATTCGACCTAAAATCCTTAAGTCGCTAACTCATCCAACCGACCTAATCCCTAACTCGGTCAGTTTTCTTAAGTTGTCTAGCCGACCTAACTTCTCCACGATCTAACTCCTAAGGTCGTCTACAACTATAAGTCGGTCACGACTTAATACTTAACTAAATTCTACCCAAATTCTGAAATGACTTAACAATGCTAAAAAAATTCCAGATTTGAACGAACTTTTCGATCCGTAAAATTACGGGTCGTTACATGTATCTCCTTAGAAGTAAGGACGAAGCATTTGACATGTTTAAACGGTATAAAGTAGAAGTTGAAAATCAACTCAACAAGAAAATTAAAACTTTAAGAAGTGATAGAGGAGGAGAATATGAATTTCCCATTGAGGAATTATGCACCGATGATGGCATTATACACCAAACTACAACCCCGTATTCTCCTCAATCCAACAGTATAGCCAAATGGAAAAATAGAACTCTTAAAGAAATGATGAATGCCTTACTAATTAGTTCTGGATTGCTAGATAACTTCTGAGGAGAAGCTTTTCTTTCTGCAAATCATATTTTGAATAAGATACCACGAAAGAAAACATCTAAATCTCTTCATGAACTTTGGAAAAATAGACCACCATCCTACACATACTTAAAAGTGTGAGGGTGTCTTGCGAAAGTAAAGGTACCTAAACCAAAGAAAGTCAAAATTGGACCAAAAACAATTGATTGTGTATTCATTGGATATGCACAAAACAGTGCCGCTTATCGGTTTGGTACACCCATCAAAAATTGATGGTATTCACATAGATACCATCATTGAGTCGAGAAATGCTAGATTTTTTGAACACATATACCCTTTAAAACATGGTACTAAAAATTATCCTCAAAAGAGACCATGGGAAACCAAAATCTCCAATTCTCTTGAGAATACTGAATAAAATGTTGATAATGATCAGCAAAATAGTGCTAATCAAGAAGAGGATAAACCAAGGAGAAGAAAAAGATCGAAGACATCAAAAACCTTTAGTCTAGATTTCTACACATTTATGTTAGAAGACCGTTCGTCGATGGGAATTCTATCGGTTAGAAATCCATCGAACGAATTTATAATAAAAATAACCGCAAGCGCACGGCGTACAATTTTAGTACGTGGCGAGTATGAGTCGATCCGCATGGAATTTTTATAGATTTTAAAATTTTCTATTCAATCTAATTAGACAAAAGTGGAGAGAAGATTGTTGACTATAAATTGTAAACAAAATGAAGCTAAAACTAGAATGAAAATGAGATTAAAAACTATGAGATTAAAAAACAATTTAGAGGCAAATCCACTCTCATATTTTTGTAAATCAACAAACAAATAATCTACGATCTCTATTTTTGATATTAAGTGAAATAAGTGTTGTATTTATCGTAAGTTTAGTTTATTTATGTTATTAATTAACATAACTTAAACCATCAAACTATAATACAACAAATAAACCACTTATCGATTCTCATGAAAATGAAGTCAAAGAAAATGCTATTTTAAGTATGATATATTTACTATTGTAGTTAGTAATATAGATCATTAAATTTTGTTTTTACTTTCATTTAAAAATAAAAAATTAATTAGTAAATGATGATGTAAATTGTGCTTATGTTGAATAAGAATAGCTCATTTGCAAATGCAACATAAGCTATCAAACTCATTTGTATAAACTTACATCAAAATCTACTTTCATGAAGCACAAATAAAAGAGACCATAAATCATAGAAATATTGAATTTACAAAATATTTGAGAGCTTCATTACCCCTAAATTGGAGGGGTTTAACTACTCATTTATATTATCAAATCAACACATGTAAATTTTAACATTAGAAAACAAAAAGGAAGTAGAAACTAATTAAAGGAAAGGAGATTAAATACTTGCATGAAATAACATTAAACTAATTGCATAAATGTAAATTTAAGCTATGAACATGAAATGAAAGAACATGTAAATAAAAATGAAGAAGAAAATAAAATAAGAACAAGAAAGATGTAAGAGAACAAGAGGCTTAGGAAGTCATTTTTATTTCACAAAACTTTGAGCTTACAATTTGCATTCTAATTTCCTATGTAATTTAAAAGAGTAATAAGACCTTTACATGTACATAAGAGGGCTACTTATACATGCACAAAACCCTAATCTCATTTTTATGGGGCTTCCCAAAATGCCCTTTAGGAAGTGTGGCCATCAAGTAACCATTAGTCTCTAATTAATCCATCATCAAATATGCATGAAGCTTTAACCTCCACTAGATTGTCCATTAGCTTCTAATTTTAGATTTAGGTAAGTGGGTAAGTGGGGTTCTCCATGATGCATGGTTTGAATTATTTCTATCTTCATTCCTTTGTTTCCCTCCTTGTGCATGCATATCTTCATGAAAACCTCTTCCATTTTATCATCCAGTTTCATACAAATTCAAATAAAATGTGCAAATAAATATTATCAAATTAAATTATGCACAAAATTACTATTTTACCCCCACATTGATGTATGAATGATGACTTGAAAGCATATTTGAAATTTGGTTTTAAACATGTTAAAATACCCAATTATGACATTTATTTAAATAAAAATAGATTAAATATGGATATAAAAATATTCACATTTACGTGCACATCAAATAACCCAACACTTATCATTTTATTCGTCCTCGAACAAACTAAAAACTAAGATAAATTTTTTTCCGTAGGAAACACGATTGCATTGAGCGTATGCAACAAGCCGTTAAACCTGTAGATGTCCCTAGTAGGATGAGTGTTGTCTCATGAGGGTTTTTGGCGGATACTACCCACAAAATCCAAATGCAAAATGAGAAATTTCCTAAATGCGAGATTTATTTACAAAGTTATGGATGCAAATTTGAAAATATTTTCAAATGAAGGATTTACTTTTAAATCAACAAGAATAAGTTAAATATAAGTTCTGGTTATTATCAAGAAATTTAAGTCCTTTTACTTGTCAAAATCTCCAACAAAAATTAAGTTATCATAATAGATAGACTATAGTTTGGCTAATTGTTTCATTTGATAACACAATGTAACTATGTTTAGATTCTTTGTTGATTTTCAAAGTTTATCAAAGTGGTGTTTTCATTTCTTTTGAATAACAAGTCAAATCAAATAAGATAATATAGTGCTTGGTTTTCAATTGCTTACTCTCTCTTTATTTGAAAATTTTATTGATATTAACAATATTTACATATGCCTAACTCAGAAAACCAAGGCCAGATATATTACCCATGCACTGCCTTTCGGGCTTATGCGAGGGGAATACAGAGCGTGGTGAGTGAACACACAAGTGTGAACACTTATCGATTGTAGGCGTTATTAATGAAAGAATTTCTTTTTTTATATATACATACACCTAACTCAGATAAACTAAGGCCAGATATACCGATCATGCAGTGCCTTTCGGGCTTTTGTAAGAAGGGTACAGAGCATGGCGAGTGAACACACGAGCATGAACACATGACTCTATGTATTAATAAAAATATATACATATATACAAATGTTTTTTTAGAAGAGAGAATTTCACAATATCATCTTAGTACCACTTAACTTAAAAGATTTAAAATATTATCGCCTTTACTTTAAATCGACCACTCTTTTAAACAAAGATTTTCAATTAGGATATACTTTATAATTATCACCCATGAATCTTTATATATACTAGTTAAACCATTGTTACTTGTAATCAAACTTTATTTTTATTTTTTTTAAGAGAAATAAATTTTCAAAAATTTCAATTTAATAAATAAAAATTATACTTATCCTATAGTGTATTTTCAAAAATAAATCAAAATGCTAAAAAGAAAATAAATTTTGAGATTTTGAGATTTTTTTTGGAAATTTTGAGTTTAAAGAAAATGAAAATTCAAAGATGCCATGAAAAATAAAGATGAGACCCCCATACTTAATTTTGACTGTGTCCCCAAAGTCAATGCATGACATAATGAGTGTAATGGGAAAAATTATGTACATATTTACAAAAGAAGGTTAACATTCATACTAGACGTAGCTTGGCTCATGAAGAATCATGAGCTCCTCCTCGTGGTTACTTGGTAATTCCAAGAAAGGTTTCAAACGATGACCATTGACTTTGAAAATCTCATCCCTACGGTTTTCTATTTCTATGGCACCATGTGGAAAAACTTTTGGTACCACAAATGGTCTGGTACATCTCAATTTAAGTTTCCCTGGGAATAAATGAAGTCTAGAGTCATATAAAAAAACTTTCTGGTTTGGTGAAAACGTTTTTCTTAGGATTGACTTGTCATGAAAAACTTTTGTTTTTTATTTGTAAATTTTCTCGTATTCATACATGTCATTCCTAAGTTCTTCTATTTCGTTAAGTTGTAATTTCTGTTTTCACAAGCTTTCTCAAGATCAAAGTTTAAGTTTTTTATTGCCCACAACGCTTTGTGTTCGATTTCAACAGGTAAATGACAAGCTTTCCCGTAAACTAAACAAAATGGAGACATCCCAAGATTAGTTTTAAAAGCGATACGGTAAACCCAAAGCACGCCGATTAATTTCTAAGACAAATCTTTTCGATTTGTATTAACAGTTTTCTCAAAGATATGTTTTATTTTACGATTTGAAACTTCAACTTGGCCACAAGTTTGAGGATGATATGAGTGGATAACTTATGGATTATCGAGTATTTCTTCATTAAAGTTTCAAAAGAACGATTGCAAAAATGGGTGCCGTTATCACTGATTATTATTCGAGGTGTGCCAAACCTCGAAAAGATAGTTTCTTTGAGAAATTTCACAACAATCTATGGCCATTGGTTTTACAAGAAATGGCTTCGATCCACTTGGAGACATAATCGACAGCAAGAAGTATGTACAAATTTCCAAAGGAATTGGGAAAGGGTCCCATAAAATCGATAACCAAACATCAAAGATTTCGATCGTAAAAATGAGGTTTAGAGGCATCATATTTCATCGAGAAATTCGTCCAAGCATTTGACATCGATCACAAGTTTTACAAAATTCGAATGAATCTTTGACAAGAGAAGGCCAATAGAAACCACACTAAAGCACCTTTTCCGTAGTTTTTTGAGGACCAAAATGTCCACCGCACGCTTGATCGTGGCAAAACGAAAGAACACTACTTATTTCATTATCTGGGATGCAGCATTGAATGATTTGGTCGGGACAATACTTGAACAAATATGGATCGTCCCAATAGAAATATTTCACTTGGGAAATGAATTTTCATTTGTCATGTTTGGAGCAAGACGATGGTGTTTCTTTAGTGACTAAATAGTTCACTATATCAAGGTACCCCAGATTGATAGAAATTGAAAGAAGTTGTTCATCGGGAAAGTTTTCATTGATTGGTAAAGGCAACGGTATGTTGGGAAGACGAGACAAGTGATCGGCTATGACATTGTCAGATCCATTTTTGTCCTTGATTGTAATATCGAATTCTTGTAGTAAAAGGATCCAACAAATTAAGCGAAACTTAACGTCCTTCTTAGCAAAAAGATATCGAAGAGCGGAATAGTCCGTGTACACAGTAATGTGTGACCATATCAAGTAAGGTCAAAACTTTTCAATTGAAAATACGACGGCTAGAAGCTCTTTTTCGGTTGTTATGTAGTTGAGTTGAGTGTCGTTCAAAGTCATACTTGCGTAGTAAATGACATGAAGGATTTTGTTGATACGTTGTCCTAAGATAGCACCAACCGCAATGTTAGAAGTGTCACACATTTTTCGTAAGAAAGATCCCAATTAGGTGCGCAGATGATTGGAGCAGAAATGAGTTCATTTTTAAGACGTTCAAAAGAAGAGACACAATCAGAATTGAAATCGAAAGGAACGTCTTTTCCTAGAAGAATAGTCAAAGGACGAGCAATTTTGCTAAAGTACTTCACAAAGCATCGGTAAAAGCCAGCGTGTCCTAGAAACGATCGAATGTTCTTAATAGATTTGGGAATGGGTAGGTTTGCAATTACGTCAAATTTAGCTCTATCTACCTCAATGCCTTTATTTGAAATGACATGTCCAAGAATGATGCCTTGTTTGACCATAAAATGGCATTTTCCCCAATTCACATAAGGTAGGGGATTTCATCACCCTTTGCTTAGCCCACAAATTGCATTTCATCGTAGAATTTGACTAATAATAAAGGTTAGACATTCGACTTAAGGGTGTCCCCGAGCTCACCTAGGGCTTAATTGTATCTTGTGTCTTCTTTGAACAAGTTTATTTCTTGGTGTCTAGGCTATGGTAGAGTAATAACCATTTATAAATATTACGGTGATTCGTAAATATTATAGTGGTTGTTCCACTGAAGGTACTTAAACCTTTGGTTGCATTGCTACAGTGATTCGTGGTGCACCGATAACCTCCACCCGTTACCTGGCTAAGAAATATTGTTGTTGATTTAAGACAAAGTGTGATTATACAATCTTGGGTTAGGAGCTACTAAGGACAGAAAACTATAATTAAGTCATTTGCATTCATTTAGTTGCATTAGTTCATGCATATTTTTTTTAAAAAAATCAAAATTCCAAAATCCAAAAAAATTGTAAATTTTACTTAACTTAGATTTTAATCTAAAAAAATCCGTTTTCCTTTCCTTTGAAATTTTTCAATAAAAAAATCCAAAAAAAAATGAAAATCTTTTTAAAAAAACAAACAATTTTTTTTTTCGAAAATTCAAAAATCAATTTCCCATGTTCTAAATTTTTTTTTCTTTTGGTAAATATTTGAAAATTTGAAGTTCAAAAAAAATACGAAAACAAAAACATATAAAAAATTTTGAAAAGCCAAAAACAAACAAAAAAATTCAAACTTATCTTTTGAAAAATAAATTTTACTTGGTAAATATTTTTTTTCTTCCTTTTTCTTTAAAAAAACAATTTTTCGCTTCATTTTTCAAATCTTGTTTCATTCTCTAAACTCGATTCTAACTTCTTTATCCTCTCAACTTTCACTAGTGCATGAGTACTTGGAATCGTGACACTTCTACGAATACTTGGATTCGAGACCCTTCTACAAATCGTTTAACCCGAACAAATGATCCTCTTAAAATGGCGAACGAGAACGCTCCTCGAACTCTTATGGATAGAATCTTCCCCAATCGAGTTTCTATCCCTTTTTGCATCACCTTGCCCGCCCCAACGGGCAATCACTTTGAGATTCATTCAAATCACATTAACACGCTTCCGAAATTCAGCAATCTTGAACAAGATGATCCTTTTATCTTTTTAACCAAATTTGAACAAGTTTGTGCAACCATTAAACTCCAACAACTATGTGACGATGGAATAAAACTTAGGTTAATTCCATTCACGCATACCGATTACGCTGAAAAATGGTTGTATAGTTTGCCTTTGAATTCGATCAAAACTTGGGAAGAATTAACTAGTACCTTCTTAAAGAAGTTTTACCCCTTGGAAAAAACATCAAAAGTTCGAAATGAAATTGTAAATTTTCATTAATTCGGGGGTGAATCATTTGCAAAATACTTTGAAAGATTTAGGGAACTTTTAATCAAATGTCCATACCATAACTTTGAAAAATGGACTCTTTGCCAAATTCTATATGATGGACTTGATAACAATTCTCGAATAATTCTAGAATCGATCTGCCATGGAAACTTTCTAGCCCAACACCACGATGACGCTTTGCAATTTCTTGAAAACTTGTCTGAAAAATTATTACAATGGGAATGATCTAACGAGAAATCGATCTATTCCTAATCAAGCGCTCATTCGGTAGGATCTTCTTTGGCCTTAGAAGCGAAAATCGACGCAATGTTAACCATATTCGATAATGTCCTTTCCTCAAATCAAATGAACCAAGTTTCTCAAGTCCTGTGTTACAAATGCAACGATCCAAGTCACATTGTCGATCAGTGTCCATATTCATTAGAACAAATTAATGCTTTTAATAAAGTTAGGAAAGATCTGTTTTCTCCAATGTACAATCTTGGTTGGAGAAATCATCCTAACTTCGTTTGGAATCAAAACAATTCGAACATGAGTTCGACCCGACAATCTTTCCAATCATTTTCGAACAACACTTCAAATCTGAATCCTCCTTTTCAACCGAAACAATTTCAATAAAAAAAATTTCCTCCTTCTCAAAACCAATCACATCAATCTTTCGTTCCTCAAGATGACAAACGAATGACCTCCATTGGGAAGAATTTTGAAGCCTTGACTAACGTGGCAACTCAATCGCAAAATTTGTTAAACTCATACATGCAAAATACGAGCCAATCGATCTCTAAGCTCGTAATGCAAATGAGTCAATTAGCCAACCTCGTGAGTGAACGAGAAAGATGTACATTTCCGAACCAACCAATTACAAACCCTAGGAATCAAAATGCGAACTCATGACAGGCTCATGTCATTCAAGATAGCAATTTGAATCAAATGAATGCTATCACCACTTTGCATTCCGGTAAGGTAATCAATAACCAAGTTTTCAATCCAAATGACTTACCGGATGTTCCACTCAACACTTTGAAAACCACAAACGATGCCAATTAAAACATCGAGTCGAACCCCGATCCAAATTCCGAGTCTAGTTATTTTCCAACTCAAGAAGACCATCCGACTGAGTTTCGAATCCCATTTCCAAATTGACTTCGACCTAAGAAACATTCGGAACAAATGGAAAAGATGTTAGAAATCTTTAAACAAGTCAAAGTGAACATTCCTCTCTTAGATATCATCCAACAAGTCCCGACCTATGACAAATTTTTAAAGGACTTCTGTACTAAAAAATGATACACTTAAGTGCTAAAGAAAGTCTTTTTAACCGTTGGTCTAAGCGAAGTCTTGCCTCAACCCATTCCCGTTAAATACAAAGATCCCGGTTGCCCCACGATCTCATGTAAAATAGGAGACAAGAGAATTAACAAATGTTTGTTAGACTTAGGTGCTAGCTAAACTTGCTCCCATATTCAGTTTACCAGTAACTAGGTCTAGGTGAGATTAAACTGACTAAGGTCACCCTTCAATTAACCGATCGCTCTTTAAGAAACCGATAGGAGAAATCGAGGATGTACTCATTAGAGTGGGAGAATTCATATTCCCCGTCGATTTCATTGTCCTTGAAACTCAACCTGTAAACAATCTGACAAGCCAAATTCCTTTGATTCTAGGACGACCTTTCTTAGCCACTTCAAATGCTTTAATTAATTGTCAAAATGGTTCAATGAAGATTTCTTTTGGTAACATGACCATCAATCCTAACATCTTTAATTTAGAAAATCAATTGAATGAACCATTTGATAGCACGTTCGAAGTTAGTACCATTCAAGAAAATTTTGAAAATGAATCGATGAATATTAATGATGAACGTGAGGTCGAGTACGAGAAATTATTTCAAGATGTTCCTCATTAGATCAAAAACACGCTCCCTTTCGAGACTCTCACAGTTGAGTCTGAATCTCAACCGATTTCTTGGATCGAGCCACCTCCTAGGCTAGAGCTCAAACCTCTCCCTTCTCATCTTAAGTACGTCCACTTAAGCGAAAATGAAACTTGTCCTATCATAATTTCTAACAATCTTTCTCTTTACCAAGAAGCTTCTCTTCTCTCTATTCTTTCAAAAAATAGAGAAGCAATTGGATGGTCCATTATCGACATTAAGAGAATTAGCCACGCAATTGTTCAACATCGTATTCACTTAATTGACGAAGCCAAACCCACTTGTGATGCACAACAAAGGCATAATCCCAAAATGAAAGATGCGGTTCGAGATGAAATTCTTAAGCTCCTTGATAACGGTATCATATATCCCATCTATGATAGCTCTTTGGTTAGTACAATACATGTCATGCCTAAAAAGTCTGGACTTACCGTTATAACAAACGACGCTAACGAACTCATTCCTACTCGTACTCAAATTGGTTGGCGTGTTTGCATTGATTATCGAAAATTGAATGCTGCAACACATAAAGATCACTTCCCTCTTTCTTTCATCGACCAAATCCTTGAACGATTAGCCGACCATGAATTCTATTGCTTTCTCGATGATTATTCCGGCTATAACCAAATTCCAATCGCTCCCGAAGATCAAGAGAAAACGATTTTCACGTATCCATTTGGTACCTTTGCTTATCGACGTATACCATTCGGACTTTGTAATGCCCCTGCGACTTTCCAACGATGTATGGTTGGCATCTTTTCTGATATGATCAAACGCTTTCTAGATGTCTTTATGGACGATTTTTCTATCGACTAGAAATCCATCGAACGAATTTATAATAAAAATAACCACAAGCGCAAGGTGTACAATTTTTTTACGTGGCGAGTACGGGTCGATCCGTAGGGATTTTTTTGGATTTTAAAATTTTCTATTCAATCAAATTAGACTAAAGTGGAGAGAAGATTGTTAACTACAAATTGTAAACAAAATGAAGCTAAAACTAGAATGAAAATGAGATTAAAAACTATGAGATTAAAAAAAACAATTTAGAGGCAAATCCACTCTCATATTTTAGCAAATCAACTAACAAATAATCTATGATCTCTGTTTTTGATATTAAGTGAAATAAGTGTTGTATTTATCATAAGTATGGTTTATTTATGTTATTAATTAACATAACTTAAACCATCAAACTATAATACAACAAATAAACCACTTATCAATTCTCATGAAAATGAAGTCAAAGCAAAAGCTATTTTAAGTATGATCTATTTACTATTGTAATTAATAATATAGATCATCAAATTTTGTTTTTACTTTCATTTCAAAATCAAAAATCAATTAGCAAATGATGATGTAAATTGTATTTATGTTGAATAAGAATAGCTCATTTGCAAATGCAACATAAGCTATCAAACTCATTTGTGTAAACTTATATCAAAATCTACTTTCATGAAGCACAAATAAAAGATACCATAAATCATAGAAATGTTGAATTTACATAATATTTGAGAGCATCATTACCCCTAAATTGGAGGGGTTTAGCTACTCATTTGTGTTATCAAATCAACACATGTAAATTTCAACATTGGAAAAAAAAGTAGAAATTAATTAAAGGAAAGGAGATTAACTACTTGCATGAAATAATATTAAACTAAATGCATAAATGTAAATCTAAGCTATGAACATGAAATTAAAGAGCATGTAAATAAAAGTGAAGAAGAAAATAAGAATAAGAACGATGTAGGAGAACAAGAGGCTTAGGAAGCCATTTTTATTTCATGAAATTTGAGCTTACAACTTGCATTCTAATTTCCTAAGTAATTTAAAAGAGTAAGAAGATCCTTTACATGTACATAAGAGGGCTTATACATGCACAAAACCCTAATCTCATTTTTAGGGGGCTTCCCAAAATGACCTTTAGGAAGTATGGCCACCAAGTAACCATTAGTCTCTAATTAATCCATCATCAAGTATGCATGAAGCTTTAGCCTCCACTAAATTGTCCATTAGCTTCTAATTGTAGATTTAGGTAAGTGGGTGGGTGGAATCCTCCATGATGCATGGTTTGAATTATTTCTATCTTCATTTCTTTGTTTCCCTCCTTATGCTTGCATATCTTCATGAAATCCTCTTCCATTTTTCCATCCAATTTCCTAAAAATTCAAATAAAATGTGCAAATAAATATTCTCAAATTAAATTATGCACAAAATTACAATTTTACCCCCACATTAATGTATGAATGATGACTTGAAAGCATATTTGAAATTTGGTTTTAAACATGTAAAAATACCCAATTATGACATTTATTTAAATAAAAATAGATTAAATATGGATGTAAAAATATGCACATTTACGTGCACATCAAAGACGATCCACTAACATACAAACAAGTTATGTCCTCCACCGGTGCCCCTTATTGGAAGAAGGCTATTAACAATGAATCAAATTTATGGAAAACCATACATGGGAATTATTTGATTTACCTCAAGGATGCAAGACCTTGGTTAATAAATGGATATTTAAGAAGAAATTGAAACCTGATGGTTCAATAGACAAGTATAAAGCTCGACTTGTGGTTCAAGATTTTAGACAAGGGGAAGACCTGGACTATTTTGATACATATTCTCTAGTAACTAGAATAACATCAATAAGAATGCTGATAGCAATCACATCCACACTCGATTTAGAAATACATCAAATGGATGTAAAGACAACATTTTTAAATGGAGAACTAGAAGAAGAAATATACATGAAACAACCTGAAGCTTTCCTAAAAAGTAGAAATGAAAGTAAGGTTTGTAGATTAAGAAAATCACTATACGGGCTCAGACAAGCGCCTGACCATTGGCATGAAAAATTTGATGAAAATACGATATTAAATGGATTCATATAAATGAATGTGACGAATGTGTCTATTCTAAATATGCAAATATGAGATATGTCATTGTATGTCTATATGTAGATGATCTACTAATATTTGGAAGCAACAAGGAGATAATAAAATCAACAAAAGATATGTTCTCCGCCAGATTTGATTTGAAAGATCTGGGAATCGCTGATGTGATATAATTGGTGTAAAAATACATAAAACCAATCAAGGATATGCGTTGTCCCAATCACATTACATTGAAAAATACTTGAAAAGTTTAAACAACACAATATAATATCAGTTACACAACTTCTCTTCAATGGGGTTATCACAATTGACTATGTAAGATCAAATGATAACATTGCGAATTCACTTGCAAAAAGTTTACCGAGAGAGAAGGTTAATATCGAGAATGGGATTAAGGCCATAAATTAAAAGTTTCTTTAAACGGAAACCCCATCTAGCTGACTGGAGATCCATAGATCTAGGTTCAAAAGGACAACTAAGTTTAGATAAACTTGATAGCACTGTAAAACTAAAACCATTCGTGATAAGTCAGTGCACTACTCGTTAGAGATTAGGATAAGTTTTGATACTTTTAATGATGTCTATACTTGGTAATATTATAGAATCAAGTAGACTATTGAGAAAATACCTGTTATAGAATCACCTACGTGAGTGCGAAGGCGCCGCTTCACGGAGAATTGTAAGGCCAAATTCTCCAAAGCACTGATGAGACCAAGCTGGTGTTCATGGCAAAAACAAACACAAACAGAAAACCAAGGAGTATTAGAAACACTTATTGCGTGTTGTCTATTATAGCTTTACACAAAAGTCTTAGAGTTCAAAGATAACATAGTCCACTGATTCGCTAGTAAGTCTAAAGGATAAACACTAGGGAATTTCAAGGTCAATATGCTAATTTAACCGATACGATAAATGTTTCGCATAATTTTAAGAAAAATTGAACAATAACTCATTCATGTGGGGAATTGTTAAAAATGAATGACTAGTATTGAGGATTGTGAAGACATTAATTGCCTTGAATGTTGAATAGTCTCACACATCTTAGAATAATAAACTATTTGTGTTTATATACTAAGATGTGGAAACTATGATAATTCCTATACACAAAGAGAGACACAAGCCATGAAGTGTGGTGCAACGCACCACCTCGTACGCGTGCGCCCGCGCCCGTGCCCACTCCAGAGCCCGTACGCACACCCGCACCCGCATCTACGGCGTGAGAGAATGGCGTTTGAGGCGTATTTGAGGCACTTAGCACTTTGCAGTTGAAAGTTAGCTTGGCGCGACTGTTCATACCGAATGGTTTTTATTTCTGTCAGTTCAAATTCAAACGGTTGAACCGCCTGATAAAGGGTCACAACCTTTTCAACAGTCGCGTTTGTTTGAATATGCACCTATTACCGAATAGGTGCATCTCCCCGCGTCTATATATAGGAAGATAGAAAACAATGAAATTACAATTAAATTAAGTTTTACATCATTTTCTTTCTTCACACAGCACTCTGTTTTTAAAAATACTCTCTTGAGTTCGTCGGTCCTCTACGATTGTTGTGCAGCATTACAGAGAAGGTCCGTTTTATCTTGAAAAACAATTGCTTGATATCCTTAACCACCGTAGATAGAGCATTATTGTTTCAAGGAAACAATTTTTTAAACGCTGAACTCGGACAATATAATCGGTACGATGTTTATTGTTTTATTTGTTAACTACACGGTTCTACTCATATTATTTTTGCGACATGCCTATGACAGTTTGTACACACTTTTCTGACGTTACTATTAACAATTTTTTGTATACAGTTTCGTAACACTTTTCTGACGTTATTGGTTTACAATTTCGTAACGTTTTTCTGACGTTACTATCTAACAATTTTGTAACACTTTTCTAACATTACAAATAACATTTTGTAGTTAAACCGTTGGAACATGACGTTGTGATGTCGGATCTCAACGGATCAATTCCTACCGCTTCAGCAGAACGGTGCAAATGGCCAGATTAGTCAGTCCCTACTTTCGATGCAAAAAGCATCCAACACACATTGTGTTCCAACAGATCAATTTATATCGCTTTAGTTGAATGGTTTAAACGGCATGATTGGCTAGTTTTTACAAACTAACGCACGCTACCTTAAAATAAACCATAAAACTAACATCCAACACAATAAACAAATCAAAATCTGAACCATATGATAGGACAATGTTACACTCATCAAGACAACGTAATAAAAGTCCGCAGTATCGACTTTTTCCAGAATTGACCCGAGGTTTGTTCTCTAGAAAATGTCTCTTATTTCATTGCAAAGGTTTAAACTTTAAAGACTAAAAACGCTGCTCAACATCCACTTTTGTTTTTGTGCCTCATTCGAAGAAACGAGCTCCTGCGAATTGCTCAAAATTCATTTTGTTTATGTGCTTCGTTCTAGAAACAAGTTCGAAGTTCCTACAAATAATCAAGCAGAATGATTAATAACAATGAAACAGTGAAACTGATCTACAAGCCACGTTCATCTCATTTACATAGTCACTTCCAAGAACATCACCAACGAATTCAAGACATAATATTCAACATTTAAATATTAAACTGACAACTTTCAGATGCATGTTAAATAGAGCTTAAATATCTATTTATTAGACGTATGAGAATTAATATCTTTTTAAACAATCGTCTATTAAACAAACGTTTGAGTTTTAGATGCTGGTTTAATAGCTGTCTGACTTCAGATGTCTATTACATAAACGTCTGGATCAATTCACGATTTGAACTAGTTTGCATCGTTGGGGAGTTTGGAGACTTCTGCCCTGAATTTGAAGGCTGAAGATGCTTTAACATTGCATTGAATATTACAGCTGAATCATGGCAAAAGGATTACAAAATTGAACGTATAGGGTGTCATGATAAACCATCTTTTCCTGACAAATCTAAAAATAAAATACAAACTGGGCATACCTGTTTCTATTGTGTAGATATTATTACCCTGATTTCGTTAGCTCTGCAACCTTCAGGAATTCTTGTGATCTCTGAATGCCTAGAGTCAGGTATAGTACTGGTTAACCATCTTGTTATTATCAATTTTGCATGCAGATCTACCTAAGACAAAGATGAGCCCAGAAAATTCCTACGGTATAACTTTGGTTAACACTGTTGAGCACATGACTAGTAGGCTTGTCAACTGTACGGACCGCCTATTATCGTGGGTATGGATTTTGTCTTAACTATCCAGGTTTGATTCAAACCGACCCGGTTACTATTATATTCAAATACCGTTTTATTAAAAGATAGCCCGTTTACGCCCGATCCGATTATTATTTTGTTGTTGTATCAAAACATGAGTGCATGTTTTTTGTTTACCACTTTGTTTTTTTTTGCATGTACATATTTTTGTACACTTTTGTTGTAAACTTGACTACATCAGCGATCAATTTGTATATTAACATTGTTTGTATATAAATATTACAAAATTGTTAGTTTTAAGTATAGTTTTAAGATAAATATGAGTTAGATATACAGGTATTACCCAAAGGGGTTAAAAAGTCCGACAGATTGGGAACATATATTGATTTCGAAATATACGGCGGATTCGGATCGGGCTTGTATTTTGATTTTTGTAATTGGTTTCGGGTTTCAAGATATCCGGACCGAAGCAGGCCAATTGACAGACCTAAGTAACAAAAAAGGATGATTATTTACTCAGGTTAATTTGTTTTTTCGCCTAGAACAAAGATATGATCTTTGTCAAGCTTTAGCCACTTCAACAACAACAGTTCGAGGGAGAAAGCTTCAGAGAGGTATGAACGTACTAAATTCTTATAGTAAGTCACATTTTAACAAATCGAAATGCAATGCACATGGAGATCCAGCTGAATTAGCAAAGAATAGTGTGAAGTTACCACCGCTGCCTAAACCCTAAATGGGAAGTATACAAGTTCAACCACTTGCATTCAATCAGGTAACTGGGCGGTCATTTCGTGTAATGGTCGATCGGGGCTATATTTTTGTGTATGATTTATGTATGAATTTTTATTGTTTGTTGCACCTTTTTTTCTAACAATAAAATTTAAAACCAGCTATCCTCCCAAAAAAAGACAAGCATAATCGTATTCAAAGAGGTTTGAATATAGCTACCATGAATGGATCATGAGTAAATGCGCATCGAATTAAGATATAAGGTTTTGGTGGTTCGACTGGC
This sequence comes from Allium fistulosum, assembly GCA_030737815.1. Taxonomy (NCBI): domain Eukaryota; kingdom Viridiplantae; phylum Streptophyta; class Magnoliopsida; order Asparagales; family Amaryllidaceae; genus Allium; species Allium fistulosum. The sequence goes on from CM060903.1 coordinate 1,032,541,367, forward strand.
TGAATCATCAGAATCATACGTACTTTATGTTTCAAATATTTATACATTTAAATACAGGCTTTATATAAAAATATTGAAACAAAAATACTAGATAGACGTGTCGTAAAGGGTCTTCAGTATCAACAACGAAAGTTGTACAATTGAAATTATGTATTGCTGCACACCAGTTGTGCATAACTGCAGATTGCACAATTTCACCAACACAACTGCCGTTGTGTACGAATAGTAGTTAACGTACAAACTTAGTAATGACGAACTTGACAAAGGTTATGCTTGCAGCATAAAAGAACGAAATTGTGAAGTTTGTTGTTTAGACTTTGAGATAATGAATATTGTTTGAGTGTAAATTTAATTTTTTTTCGAAACAGTAGAAAAAATTATAATGATATACAATGAAGGAAAACCATGGTTTAAGCAGATAAAATTAATGGTTGAACCACTGATTTGAAGGTCCGAACTTCAATTCGTGCACAACTGAGATCAATTGAGTTTCTGACCATGATCGTTAATGATTCGGTGTTTTTCAAGGTCGGACCGGTCATGATAACCCTCTTTACCATAATTTAAGACTTTTATGACCCTATTATCTACCAATATAGCATACCATTTGGAACTACCCACCAAACTATTACTTATCTAGCAATCCAGCTCAATATTGATCACCTTACTAAGATTAACATTCCCATCAAACAGTAGCATCACGTCATCATCACTTCAAGTGCTCCTTCATTGTCCACAATGATGATTGTAATCACGTCGACGCCTATAGATATAAATTATTTAACATGTTTAACGAAACTATTAATTGGAAGCCATAACTACGAATATAGTTGTTGTCTTTTGGTTTCAAACTGAGTGAATACCCAGGTTAACACGCAATACTGGAGAAGAGTTACAAGATACTGAATATAAATAGTTTGATAGTGACTAGACTAGTATTCAATTTGATGTAAGTAAAATCACTTGCAATCAATAATGCAATTTGATTGGAGCTAACTCTCTCAATGTTTCAATGTTCACCGCAAGAAGAGAAATAACAATTGACTTGTAATGACATCTAATAGCATCCTAGTCATCCTATAACAAGTGAGACAGATCCATTGGTTGAAATACACAAAGTTTGGTAGCTACAAAACTAAATCAACATCAAATTAAATCATCGCCATTAGACCTGTTAATTTTGTATGAGCGTTCATTGTCCGTTCGAGTTCGTGACCGAAAAATGTCTTTTCGAGTACGTTTGATTTTCATTTAGGACATGAATTAGAACAACAAAATTTGTACGAGCAAAAATTCCGTCTGTCTCTTGTTCATTCGAATTCGTCTGAATTTCTTATAATTTAGTATATCCATTATGTTTTTTAAAATATTTTTAATACTTGTTTGGTTGGTTAATTGATTAAAGATTTATAAAATGATTATATTTCAGTATATACTAATAAAATAAATATAATTAAAAGAAACTCTATTAAAAAAAATAAAATGTAATGTAAATGACAATGTCAGTCCGTGTCCATTCGAGTCTATGTCCAAAAACGTTCGTCTGTATCTGTTCAATTTTATTTATAACATGAATTAGGTCAGCAAAATTTGTACGAGCATACATCTCATCCGGTCTGTGTTCGGTCCGATTTCATTTAGGGTGGAAACTGAACAAACCTCCATCCGGTCCGGTCCGATCGATTTGGAACCTAACCGCCGTACATCCACCAGTCAATCGGTGGGGTATGATTGATCAAGTTGTGGGGGCGAATGTCAAATTTATAGCCTCTATCGGTCAACTGTTGGAGGTGGCCCAATTGACGTTTCACTTCATTGTGTTTAGATGTACGTCTAGGGGTCCATTGTCTAGGGGTCCATTGCTTATGGTCAAGCGATCAATAGTTGGTGCATCTAAAGCACCAACATTAATATTGCTCTGCACTTCCACTCCTTTGGCCATAAATTCCAAAATGTAACTCTCATTGATGAACCATTTTCGCTGTTGTGATATAGACAAAATTCGGTATGGTTTAATATATTCCATAACATGTTTTAGCACTTTGTCTTGATACAACTAATAATCCAAACAAAGCCCACTTTGACTCCACCTTCAACTAATGACCAGTCTCAAATACGAGTATAAGACAATTAGCCCAAAAAATGGTCTAAAACATCCAGAAGAGATTGCATAGAACTAACGATTCAACATGTAATCATTGGTTGTAGCTTAATCGTGGATTCAACCTTTGATTTACATTGTTTTGGCTTCCAACTGTTCAATTGGAATCTATAGAATATAAGAAATATGATGAAAAAATAGAGAAGAATGAAAGGAAAAACAAGTAAAAAAGACACAACGAATTATACTAGCTAGTTCAACATTTACCTACGTCCATTTTAATATGTATTTATTCCATATTTCACTAGTTTACAAGGGTTATTACGATCATAATCACAAAATCTAAGCCTGATTTAGGATAGGAAAATGGCAGAACCTCCCCTTAATTTGAAACCTTTCTTTGTTGATGTCCCCCTATATTTATAGTTGTAGAAGGATGAGTTATGGCTTAAAATTCGAGATTTTCTTTTCTTGTCATCCTAAATGCCTCTTTTCGGATATGCAAAAGATGAAGATATATTAGGGATAATTTTGACCAGTGACTACTGATTAGTACTAAATGGTCATGGATCGGTATCGATCAACGAACTTGTTAATTTTTTTCTTATTATTGCTCTAATTTGTACACTATTTATCCATCAATCCATCTGTTTCATTTCTTATATATTATCAATGCTCCAAAGTCAGAATACATCAGAGGTTCACTGAGAATTTAAATGAATCGGTGTTATACCAATTGATGTACTTAACCTTTCTATTCACTTTTCCTTCGCACCACCTTACACTAAGTCACCTAAACTTTGTAACTATTCCATCATCATTCTAAATTCCAACATCATCTGATCGTCACATGCAAACAATTATGTATAACACTTGCCCCTTGAAGTATGTTCTGTGAATACAAAGCATAATTTATTTAAAAGACAAGTGACCAAACTCTTAGTTGAATAAATGCTTCTACTGCATAAATCGTCTCCATAGAGAGCAATTTCATTTAATGAACACTTTAATTTCACACAGTCATTGAGTCTCTTCTTTCCAATCAATATAAATTCCTAAGCTTTACTATCTGAAAAACTCATCTTTTCCAATGAGTACTCAAATATGTAAACTGGTATCCATAATCTACCAAAATGTAATTGTAATCAACAAAATGAAAAAATTGAAGAAATCACCGAAATGCCAATTTTTGTCACTCAATACTGAACGATAGGCATCAATCAATAGAATTAGTATAAGTGCTATAGTACTTAGCCAATTATGGCACTCATCGTCTTCAATGATATTGATATCGACTTCCTTCACCTTGGTGTTCTAATAACTTAACCGTATCTCTTTAATTTGTTGCACAAGGATCTGATTCCTTCAAGTGGTTGGCTCGCCATAGAAACCCATGCCAATTCACATCAACATCACTTTGATCCGTGTCCACTTCATTGGTCCCTAATTTGGGGTCGATTAACCATAGTAGCACCAATGTGTTGATTCGAGTCCTACTCTGAGTTGTTTTGACTCCATATGGCCATATTCAAACTTATTGCATCAGATCCACATAAATTCTAATACATTGGATCAATCGTCGAAACCCTTCATTGGCCGATGTAGGTTGAACGCGTCGATTTTGAGAAATTCGTTGATTTTAATCGTTAGAAAAAGAGTTTTGAAGAGATAAATCATATTTTGACCACCGTACTTACATTAAGGTGGTATCCCAGTTAGGCCTATTGCTTTTGACTAGAACATGAGAGTCATTAACGTTATGTTTATGCTCTAGAGTCTCCACTAATGTTGATTTTAGTATATTAATGCGTTCAATCAAATCATATTTCCTAGTAGGGGAGTTTGATCCTCAGACATTCCAGATTAGGAATCTCATTTGATTATCAGTAGCATTTGGCCCATAGTTTCATGCCTCATGCACTACAACACCGCTTAACATTCTATACAAGTTCCTTAAGTTTCATGCCTCATAAGCTACAGGACTGCTTAACATTTTGTATGCGATCATGAATGTCACAAACATAATGGTATAATGTAGTGTCTAACGCGTTATGAAACTACTAACACGCTATAAGCTATAATATACTTAACAACAAGCACCTCAAATGTCATCACCTGTGATAAAGATTGCACCATCAAAACATCTTGAACTGGACTCACTTCTATGTCCTAGGCCCGTCTCATGTGCTATACGACCCCATAATGTCCGCGCCTCAATAACAAATGGACTCATGACTTGGACCTCTCCCCCATGCTCTTGATTTCTTAGCGTCCCCTCCACTCTAGATTCACCTCTCATTCTACAAGAGAGATACTATCTGGACCCACCTACTTGCGCTATAGGTTCACTTTTGCACTGCCTACTTGCACCACAGATTCGCGCACATGTACCCATCAACATCAAATTAATTCTATCGTTGAACAATCATACAATTCAACTTCGTACAATGAGCAACATCAACGTAATTCTCCTAGGTCCATATCGTCGACAAACGTATCTGAAATCGACTCCAAACATTGCTTGAGACAAGAGAAACGAAGTTCGAATTGATAAAATATGTCCCGATTTGGGTCTAGGTTTATACTAGGCCCAATAAAAATCCACCAGTCAACCACTCTGGGTCTGATCAACTGACTGTTCAACCCATAGGTCTACAAATTAGGTCACACACAGTGGACCAATGATTGCCTGGGTTAGTTTTTCTACATCATTCTTCGTCTATCCTCCTTTGGTTTTCCTCCTAGTCGCATTGTCTCACTCTTAATCTTCTTTCGATCATTTGTATTCAATATAGTTATATGATATTACCATTTTACTTACTTTTAGGGTCAATTGGACATGGGTTTTAATTACAAGATTCATTCAAAAAAAATTAAAACGTCGTTTATTTTTAATTAGATTACGATTTCTTTAAGTTGGCCATTGTTGGGTGAATACTCACCACAGATCCAAGCCCACGCCGAGTCCATTCATCACCGGACCAAGACTACCGAACCAATCCTCACAACTTCGAGACCACCGAACCAACCTTCACAAGTCACCACCGGACCGAGACCACCGAACCAATCATGACTCCACTCATCACCAGACCAAGACCACCGCACCAATCCCATCTCCACTCTCCACCGGACCAACCACTACCGAACCAATCCAATCTCCACTCTCCACCGGACCAACCACTACCGAACCAATCCTCACCACTCTCCACCGGACCAACCACTGCCGAACCAACAATGCCAGGCCAGATTACATCAGCACAGGCCCACCAACAGCTATATACATCCAAGGCCCCTACTCCCAGCCTCACTCTATAAATAGAGGGGTAGGGGTACAACAATGGGGGACAAGTTTGAGAGCTCAAGCACGGATAGAACTTTCAAACAACTTTCATATACTTGTATCAAAGCTTTGTACTTGTAATCTAAACAAGAAAAGGAGAAATAATATTTATAGTGGACGTAGACGCATTCTGGCTGAACCACTATAAATCTATGTGTCTTTTACAGTTTAGCCCCTGCTTTTTACATATTTGCATAAATCATCCAGATCACTAAAAAAACCATAAAATCAACTAAATCATACGACTTGGAGGTGTTTGCCCATTTTTTGTGCAAACATTTTTGGTGCTTTCACTGAGAAAGAGAAGCTCGAAGCTTCAGCTTCTCCCACTTAACCTTCTTCATAACAGCGTCGTTCATTGCTTGGAAAACATGCCTCCAAGGCAGAAAAAAGACGTTAACAAAGGAAAGAACATCGCAACTAGAAGTGTTCTAGATTCAGTGGTCACAAATCAAGTAAATCGTCCCATTCCATCAGCAGTACCGAATGAAGGTCAGGAAAATCCAACAACCCCTGCCACAGAACAGCCGGCAGCAATTACTAGGGCAGATCTAGACAGGGTTGTGGCTGAAGTGACTAACCGCTTCACATCCCAGCAGGAAGCCTTGGTGGACCAACTCATGTCACGCTTAAGGGATGCTGAAGAGTCCAACCGCAACACTGAATCATAGGGTGAGTCCTAGTCTGGAGGATCTCAAAGACAACAAAGATTTTCCTTCTTCGAAGGAGCTAACGACAGAAGCGGCCATGGTAGGAGCCGAGACCAAGCTCAGCCCGAAGTTAGACCTGAGGAAACGCTTGGAACCAAACCCAACGGGGGAGGTACCGGGCGGAGGTCAACTGTAGCCGAGCATGTCGTACTGCCTAACCACGGAAACACCAGTGAACGGGCCGAGCTAGAGTCCAGCCCGAAGTTGGACCCGAGGAAGTGCTTAGATCAGAACCCAGCAGGGGAAGATCAAGGCAAGGGCCAACTGTAGCTGACCCTAGCATGCTCCCAGAAGACCAAAGACAGCCACTGGAAAAATTAGGAATGATAGACGATACCACCACTACAGGTCATCTGGACGGAATCAATCCCACAGAGCAGAACCGAAGTCATTTCTATCTGCTCCAAATTCTGATGAAAGGATGGCACGCTTGTTCAGAGAGTGCGTCCAATGGGATCAAAGAGATCGAGGGATAGGCGCTAGGGTAACCAGCCCTTTCGCCCGTAATATCGAAATTGCCATCACCCCCCGAGAATGGAAAATGCCAACAATGAAACCTTACAAAGGAACCTCTGACCCCGTCATACATTTACAGAGATACACACAGCATATGCTCATGAGTGGAGCAACGGAAGGAGTGCTGTGCAAATGCTTTCCACTATTCTTAGCAGATCTAGCTACCTCCTGGTTCTGTCATCTACCCCAAGGATCCATCAACTCATGGGAGATGCTGAAAGAAAAGTTTATCAGCCAGTTCCGTATTCATGTGGAACAACCCAAGGATGCTTATTCCTTATCCAGTATCAAACAGAAACCTGGAGAGAAGCTGCAGTAATATCTAACCCGATTCAATGCCGCAGTGGCCGCAGTCCAAGATGTCGATGAGAAGCTTATCTTAATGGCCCTTTGTAGTGGTGTGCATCCGGATACTAAATTCGCTAGAAGATTGACAAAAGAAAAACCAGCTACTTTACCCGATTTCTTCCATGAAGCCGGGAAATATATGAGGCTTGAAGACGTTGCCACTGAGGGGCAGTTAGGGCAACAAAATAAGGCAGCTCACGGCAACACGCCCGCTGTAGCAAAGGACGTTCGAAGAAATGATTCTAGAGACAATGCTGGGGGCAAGAAGGGAGAAAAGCGCCTATATCGGCCAGGACCAAGATTCGACACTTACACTCCTTTGAATGAAACCATCGAAAACATCTTCCTTGCCACCCAAGACGAAGTTAGATATAAACGCCCACCATACAAGAAGGAATCAGATAACGCACTTAAATCTGGAAAATTATGCAGCTTCCACGAATCTCATGGGCATGATACCAATGAATGCCATCATCTCCGGGACTTGATTGAAGAACACATCAGAAGGAAGAGACTGGAATGCTATGTAAAAGGCCAGAACAAGAATCCAGCTCTTGCCAATGAGAACCCAAGGCTGCCCTCCTTAGAGACAGGCAGAGAAAATCGCAACACTAGCAGTCAAGAGAAAATAGTGGTCCATACCATCTCGGGAGGACCACACATCGCCGACAGAAGCTGGGCAGAGATGGAAAGATATGGAAAGTCACTTAGAAACAATGAAGACTGCGTTAATTCTGTTATAGAAGAACGCCACCTGAAGCGGAAAGAGAGTGATGACATCACATTCAGTAGGCGTGACCTAGAGGGGAGGCAGTACCCTCACATGGATCCCATGGTTATCTCTGCTCGGCTCGGTCCAGCCAAGGTTTTCGGAATTCTAGTAGACACTAGGAGCTCAGTAAATATCCTATTCAAGCATGCATTCGACAAAATGAAACTATCAATAAAGGATGTTTCTCCCTGCAATAAACCACTACACGGTTTCACTGGAGTTGCGAAGATGCCCTTCGGGAAGCTAGACCTCTTTGTTGAAATTGGAAGTCATCCCCGCTCCTTTGTGCGGAAACAAATATTTGTGCTGATAGAAAACCACTCGGCCTACAACGCCCTCTTAGGAAGGCCAGCCTTGTCTGACTTTCAAATTGTCCTGGCCCCATGGTGTCTAAAGATGAAATTTCCAATGGACAATGGAGTAGGGGAAGTAGAGGGAGACCAGGACATCGCTCAAGACTGCTATGTAGCTGAACTTTGCAACAACCACAGGAAGGATAAAGGGAAGAGTGTAGAGATTGCCCTCTGCACAAAAAGTTTGGAAGCATAGCAACTAAAGAAAGCCCCTCCTCTTCGATATACCAGCGACCCTTTCAATGAATTAGACCCCAAGGACAAAGAGGAGGAGGGCACCGCCGAGCCTGCAGAGGCTATGGAATTTGTATCAGTAGACCGACATGACTCGAGTAGACTATTGAAAGTCGGGTCCCAACTAAAAGCAGAATTGAAGGAACAAATTATTGATTTTCTCCGCCACAACCTGGATGTATTTGCATGGTCACACACTGACATGACCGGAATCTCCCCTGACATAGCATGCCACGTACTAAACATTGATCCTACCAAGGCGCCTGTAAAACAGAAAAAGAGAAGTATGGGGGAAGAACGATCAACAGCCCTCGATGAAGAAGTTAAGAACCTACGTGCCAATGACTTCATACGGGAAGCCATCTACCCAGAGTGGATCGCCAACCCGGTGCTAGTGAAGAAGGCTAATGGGAAGTGGCGAACATGCATTGACTTCTCCAACTTAAATGACGCCTGCCCAAAGGATTGCTTCCCACTTCCCCGAATCGATCAGCTTGTGGACAGCACAGCCGGGCACGAACTCTTATCTTTTATGGACGCATACTCAGGATATAACCAAATTCCTATGCATGCACCCGATCAAGACCACACTAGTTTCTTTTATGCCTTTCGGACTTAAAAACGCAGGAGCCACCTATCAGCGCCTCGTCAACAAGATGTTTGCGGGGCTAATAGGACAAACTATGGAAGTTTATGTGGATGACATGGTGGTAAAGTCAAGGAAAGCCAACAATCACGTAAGCCACCTGGATGAAATGTTTCAAGTACTTCGTCAATATGGAATGAAGCTGAATCCTCTAAAGTGCTCCTTCGGAGTATCATCAGGAAAGTTTCTAGGATTCATCGTCCATGCCAGAGGAATTGAAACAAACCCTGAACAAGTCCGAGCTCTGAAAGATATCAGGATACCTTCTACCCGAAAGGAAATGCAAAGCCTAAATGGGAAGGTGGCTGCCTTGAGCAGATTCATCTCTAAAGCGACCGATAAATGCATCCCCTTCTTCGAAGCCCTAAAGAAAGAGAAAGGAAAATTCGAATGGACTGACGAATGCTTAACAGCTTTCCTTAACTTAATTGAACACCTCTAGAGACCACCAGTACATTGAACTCCGAACAAAGGCGAAAAGCTATACCTATACCTTATTGTGTCATCTCATGCTCTAAGCGCCGCATTGGTTAGAGAAGACGAACGCACGCAACGACTAGTATACTTTGTAAGCAAGTGGTTTACAGGGGCGGAAGCCAGATATCCTAAACTTGAGAAACTAGCGTACTATTTGCTAATCACATCACGGAAACTGCGTCAACCACTGAGGCAGGTACTCCATCGTCCCGACACCTCTGAGCGACTACTTAAATGGTGCATTGAACTAAGTCAATATGATATCACCTACCATCCTCGCACCGCCATCAAGGGACAAGCCATGGCCGATTTCATTGCCGAATTCACTACCAACGAAGGTAAGGAGCAATCGGAAATAGCAGAAGACATCAAGTGGAATCTCTTTGTGGATGGTGCGTCAAATGAACAAGGCTCGGGGGCAGGCGTGGTGATAATCACTCCCAGGGGAAATAAGCTACACTATGCTATAAGGTTGGAATTCACTGCCACCAACAACGATGCAGAGTATGAAGCAGTGATAGCTGGAGTAGAACTTGCCCTAGAAATCGGAGCCAATTCTTTGTGTCTTCATAGCGATTCTCAACTTATTGTAAATCAAATACTAGGAGAATTCCAGGCTCGAGAAGAACGGCTCATGGCATATTTAAAGAAGACCAAGTTGCTCCTCAATCAATTGGATCGCTATTTAATCAAACACATCCCTCGGGAAGAGAACCAAGAGGCCGACGAATAGGCGAAGCAAGCTAGCATGAGAGACGACACTATTTCCGGAGCAGTAGCCATCTCAAAGCAACTGACCCCAAGTTTTGAGCAAGTGAATCTGATAGCTGCAACCGAAGAAGCAACTTCGATGACTCCCATCAGAGACTACTTACAAAGTGGCACACTACCCAACGGGCGTAACGAAGTCAAGAAAATCTTGAGGAAAGCTTCCCTCTACACAATACAAGAGGGCATCCTCTATCGGCGTGGCTTCTCTAACCCCTTATTAAGGTGTGTCGCTGGAAGGGAAGCCAAGGAAATCTTATCCAACATCCATCAAGTAAGCCCGCGATCACACTGGAGGGCAGACTTTGGCAAAAAAGATACTCCGATATGGATATTTCTGGCCCACCTTAAGCAAGGACGCCTTAGATTTCGTTAGAAAATGTGGCAGATGTCAAAAGTTTGCTAAGATTCCACGGATACCAACAACTGAGATTACTCAAATGACCAACCCTTAGCCCTTTGCAGTGTGGGGAATTGACTTGATTGGCGAACTGCCAATGGGCCGAGGCGGGGCCAAATATGCTATAGTGGCAGTCGACTATTTCACTAAATAGGTGGAAGCAGAACCCCTAAATAAAGTATCTTCAGCAAAAGTTATTAACTTCTTGATAAAAAATGTTCTATGCAGGTACGGAGTCCCATTCAAAATTATATCGGACAATGGACTTCAGTTTAACAACGAGGAGTTCGCCAACTGGTGCCAAGAGCACGGAATTCACAAAAGCTTCTCACCCGTAGCTTATCCCCAGGCAAACGGACAAGTCGAAGCCGTCAACAAAATTCTAAAAACTCTAATAAAAAAGAAACTCGAAAAGTCAAAGGGCGCTTGGGTGGATGAACTCGCTATGGCACTATGGGCCTATCGCACATCTTTCAGAACTTCAACGGGGCATACTCTTTCTCTTTGGCATACGGATCAGAGGCTATGCTCCCAGTTGAAACCATCGTGCCTTCCCACCGTAGGATCCATTATAACCCAGAAGAGAACGAAAAACTCCTTCACATGTCTTTGGATCTAATTGAGGAGAGAAGAAATGATGCAGCCCTCAAAGCAGCAGCCCACAAGTAAAAAGTGGCAGCACAATACAACTCCAAGGTCAAGCATCGTATCTTACAAGAAGGAGATCTTGTCCTCAAGCGAATCTTCCCTCGCCCCGGAGCACTAGATCCAATCTGGGATGGACCATATGTAATTCATAAAGATCTCCACAATGGAGCTTATATTTTGTCAACTGTGGACGGAGAGGTGTTCCAGAGGGCATGGAACTTCCAACACCTCTGTCGATACTTTTCTTAACTTGTACTGCCCATATGAAGTGAATTAACAAAGAGAATCAGTGGACGTAGGCATTTTCTTGCCGAACCACTTTAAAAAACCTTGTCTCTTTTTTAACTTGTTCCTTTATATCTTGGCTGCTTGTTAACTTTATCCTTTTCTGTTGAACAAAACCCTGTGCAAATAGCATTTTCACTCAAGGCGCTCCACAATGCGACTTCTCCTGGACAAGACCTAACAGGTACTATACGAATCTATGCCCTCGCCAATGAGACACTTTTGCTCTGGCATCCCTCTGCTACGGGTTAACTCATTACTCGCGACGGCCCTCAAAGCCAATTGTAATGAGCCGATTATAAGCCACCGAGAAGGCCGACTATAGCCGAGGCAGCTCATTACGGCGTTCGGCTTGCCGGCAGCCGTGAACCTACTTTAAGCCCCAACATAAGGTGTGGCCAACCAGGGGTAGTTCACGGTTGACGATCGACACCCACGCTAGCCGGCCACAGTAAATCGAATAATACCCACGATTACGGGCCATAATGGCCCGGGTAGTTACTTTGCGCGATCTCGGCTCCGGTGTGTCTTAAGTACGGCTGTGGTAAAAAAGATTAACTCCCCGCGGAGGCGTAAGATGGGTGACAAATGTCTCTAAGACCCACAGCTAGGGAAAGTGACTACAAAGCCCGTTTGCCATGAACTTAAGCACATCGAAGGCCTTCCGTGATTGGAAGTTTTACTTTTTCTCATATTTCAATTTTATTTAAAAGACTTTTCTCCTATCCTCTATAACGATCCCTAAAGTACAGGACACAGAATAGGAGACATTCGCTAATGGAAGTGGGAACTCACAACGGGACACTAGGCCGCTTTCCATACTCGGTCATACAAGATATTCAAAAACTACCGTCTACAATTAGAACATGAAAGGCAGTATTTTCTTCCTTTGTGTACAAATACATTGCTATAATTTATTCATACATCACACTAGCATTGCAAGGCATGAAATTATGTTTTCAGCGAGAACTTGACATCAAACACAATTGAATTACAAGCACACACACAACTATATTTCTCACACAACGTATCAAAATAGCAAAAACATTCAAAAACGACAAAATCAGCTTAAGTTAAAAAATTACACGTCAAGAATAATGTTGTTTATTACAAGTAGCATAATTACAACCTAAAAGTTACATGACTGTTTTGAGACTAACATATACAACAATGTCAAGTCCACAAAAAGATATCCAGGTCAAGTCAAGGAGCCGGCTGCATCGGAGCTTTACCCGTGTCCTGTTGCCCACCTGTCCGGTCAAAGAAAGAATTCATCAATGATAAGCAACCAAGTTAACGGAAAGACTAGGAGGGAAGACTTACCAGCACCTACTTCCTGATCATCCTGATCATCCTGATCATCATCCTCTACTTGCACACCTGCCTCCTCAGCGGCAAGTAGTCGCATACCCTCCTTCACCGCCACCTTCTCCTCCTTGGTAAACTGGGCAGTGACCACATCCATTCTGAAGACCGCGCCACCCTGTTTATCCGCATCAGTCCTAGCCTCCTCCAGAGCCCTGAGATAAATCCTGGCCATAACTCGGGAGTAATCATCCATCCAGGATAAGTTACCCTGTTTCCAAGTACGGAAATACATATCCTGGAGCATCTCATCCATCATCCCCTCGTTTTCCTCAAGCTCCCTCATTCGGGCCTCAGAAGCACGCAGCTTTGCAACGGCAGCATCCCTCTTTGATCGATATCGTGAGCGGTCAGCCAGAAGGGATATCCTCATCGCCTCCATCTCCTCCTTCAACCTGGACTGAGCAAGCTCCGCGGCCTCGAGTCTCCCCGATAATTCCTGTACTCGCTCGAGGTCCGCTTGTCGAACCTCATCCACCGTCGCAATGGCCATGTCAATCCGCTCCTTGCAAGTGGCCTCCATTTTTCACAACTCTGCCCTGCTGGCCTCTTCCATAGTCTTCTTCAGTTGCCTGGATGCGGCCTCGTGTTGAGAAATTTGAATGGCTTGATCAGCAAGTTGCTTAGCCTGGTCGGAAACCATTAACCGTAACCGAATGTTAGCACTCCCAATTTCCTCCTCGGCCTTGACTAGTCGGGCATGATGCCCCATCAGTTTCTTGGTCTCCTCGGCTACCCGGTTAATGTTCGCCTTAGCTTCATCCCCCAGAGTTACAACCCGGGTGGTAAGCAAATCAAGGTCCAGGGACTTAGCTTCGTCAAGCACCTGTACCATAGGATTGCGGGGGAGAAGGTGTTCACCAGTAGCCTCATCAAAGGAGATTTCATGAGAGGCTGGGTCCAGGTCTGGGTGACCCGCAAACCAATTACGAACCAAGCCAGGGTGATCTATCTGGGTGACGGTTGGATTCTCAAATGGATGTGGGGAAGGCGTAAACTCAGTATCCTCCTCCGTAATATCATGAATAGGCTAGAGTGGGGCCGGAGGGCCAGAAGGAGATCCAAACGAAGATCGAATCCTCTTCCTCTTCTGTATATCTTCTTCAATAACCCCAAGAAGAGGACGATAACCGACTACGTCTCCAGGGCGGTTAGTAGGGAGCTTCGGTTTGGCAGAAGCTTTAAGAAGTATGTATTGTTCAAGCCTGTGCCGAAGATCTGAGGTCTTGGCCGTTTTGCCCGCTCCTGGAATGAAAACCAAGTGTCACCAGCATGCATTGAGCCATCATTCAAGAATTAAAAAGAATAAAGAGAAATTCACCTTGAATCGCAGAAGTTGCCTCAGTAGAAGCACTCCCGGAAGATAAATCGGCGCCAGTCCCGGCCTTACCAGCTTTCTTGGGCTTCTCCGCCAAAGCCGGTCCTTTCTCCAACCCTTCGAGGGCTTGGTGGAGAGCGTCATCTGTCCACTCTTGAATAACGCCTGCTTGCCCAGGAGGTAAAGCCCCGATGCCATCACCGCTCTGTCCTTCGCCACCAGCATCACCGTGACGATCACCATCACCGTCCCTACCACTTCCACTCTCTGCCTCACCTCCTTCATCCGCATCTCTTTCCTCCTCCAGATTTTCCTCCTCCGGAACATCTGGACATGTGATGGGGGAGGGTCCATCGGACTTCTTGAGTTTCTTCCCCCCGGCGACTGGATGTATCGAGAAGGGTCTCCTTTTGCTGCTCTTCGCCGTAGCCCCTCCTTTAGCGTGGGCAGCCCTCTCCTCCGCCGTGTCTCTCTGCTTGACCATGGACTGATGTGGTAGAATCAGGTTGTGCCCCAGAATTGTAGCATTCCTAATCAAGTAAGAAGCCGACCTATCCCTTCCCGTAATGGCTTCTATTTCCAAAGCCATCTGAACCAGGCGATCGTTTTCCACGACCGCAAAGCCACCTGTCGCTAGCAAGAAATAAAAGCACATAAGAAGAAGCATTGCAGTCAGAACGGAAATCATAATTAAGCTTCAACTTACAGCTAGAGGTGAAGCGACGGATGGAAATAGAGTCATCCTTGATGAAGAACCATTCTTTCTTGAACATGCTGAACTTCGAATATAAGTTCAGGACCAGCTTGAAAGATACGGCTGATTCCAAGCTGATGTATGGAGACCCCTTCTTATAGCCTCTCAAATTGTACAAATACCGGATCTCCCGGTTGGAGGGAGGACGCCCGTATCTCCTCTGGAAAATGACAAACAGGCTCACTAGGATGGCGTAGGAGTTAGGCTGAAGCTGAAATGGAGCCACCTTCAAATAGGTGATGAAGCTGATTATCCAAGCATTGATCGGGGGAATGGCCCCACACATACAATGGTACCTACTATAGGCGAAATATCCTTCGGGGGGATTATATGGCATCACTCCCACCCCCGGCAATAGTATGCACGCTCTGTCAATCCAAAGGAGCGAGAAATAACATCAAGCTGCCCGCCTTTGAGAGAGCTAGGGAAACGGTCAAGAGGTGAAATCAGAAGCTCCTGAGGGCCGTACCCATCTACTAGTGACCTCGGGGTGGGCCCATGACGTCCCGGTCCTAACTGAGCTGGGGGCACTGCGGAAGGATCTTCTCTGTCCTGGGGTTTCTTCTTTTCTGAACGAGTTTCAACTTTATGAGACAATATCTGCAAACACGAGAAAGCACATTGTTAGAACGAGGGATGTAGAGATATAAACAAACAAGTGTATGTAGTCTAGAATTTCAATTTCAATTCAAAACATAAGTGCATCCGGTAGTTCAAGGCCGAAAGGTCATTCGGCACTCAAACTCCCGAGTTCATTCGGTAAAGCAAGGCGAAAGCCCATTCGGCACTCATACTCCACAAAGTGCCTTTCGGTAGTACAAGGCAAAGGTTCATTCGGTGCTCATGCTCCCCAAACTCATTCGGTAGCTCTAGCATAAGGTTCATTTGGTAGAGGGGAACCTCACCTGATTCGGCAGTTAGAAATCCGGATCGGCTCTTTCAAACAGTAAGAAATGACGAAGGCATGGAGCCCATACTTATAGACGAAAGTGGGGTAGCCGGACCAACTGGTTCGGCACTCGGGTCGAATGAAGGTGTCCAAATAAACAAAGCACGACATATGCAGGCATATATCCAACTTTGGGGGGCAAATGTTGGGTGAATACTCACCACCGATCCAAGCCCACGTCGAGTCCATTCATCACCGGACCAAGACTATCGAACCAATCCTCACAACTCCGAGACCACCGAACCAACCTTCACAAGTCACCACCGGACCGAGACCACCGAACCAATCATGACTCCACTCATCACCGGACCAAGACCACCGAACCAATCCCATCTCCACTCTCCACCGGACCAACCACTACCGAACCAATCCTCACCACTCTCCACTTGACCAACCACTGCCGAACCAACAATGCCAGGCCAGATTACATCAGCCCAAGCCCACCAACAACTATATACATCCAAGGCCCCTACTCCCAGCTTCACTCTATAAATAGAGGAGTAGGGTACAACAATGGGGG
Source organism: Allium fistulosum (assembly GCA_030737815.1). Classification (NCBI taxonomy): domain Eukaryota; kingdom Viridiplantae; phylum Streptophyta; class Magnoliopsida; order Asparagales; family Amaryllidaceae; genus Allium; species Allium fistulosum. Next base: position 1,032,557,871 of record CM060903.1, read on the forward strand.
ACAAGTTTGAGAGCTCAAGCATGGATAGAACTTTCAAACAACTTTCATATACTTGTATCAAAGCTTTGTACTTGTAATCTAAACAAGAAAAGGAGAAATAATATTTATAGTGGACGTAGGCACATTCTAGCTGAACCACTATAAATCTGTGTGTCTTTTACAGTTTAGCCCCTGCTTTTTACATATTTCCATAAATCACCCAGATCACTAAAAACAACATAAAATCAACTAAATCATACGACTTGGAGGTGTTTGCCCATTTTTTGTGCAAACAGCCATAACCCCTTATTATTAATCAATAAAAATCGTTATTAATTGGCGTATAAACAGACCCAAACCACCGTTATAACATCAAACTTTGCATTATATCAAAAGTTATAGAAGAATAACTCGCTAAATTGTCATCACAAATTCAGTCCTCTACTGTTTGGTCGACTGTGACTCCAATCCTTTAAATACCGCCTCTCAAGTGAACGAAATCACAGTATTCTCCGCACTCTTTAATTTGCCACTGGTTTTGATGTGAAATTGTTGAGAAACATACAAGATATTGGTATTTCAAATTTGATGAAGAAGAGGGAAATGAAATGAATTGGTGAAAATGGCTTGAAATGGAAGAACGCATGCATTAGGCTAGTACTTATAGGTATAGGGAAAAAGTGACGGCCAAATTTAAATTTAAATTCAAAGTTTGAATCATTGGTGCCAAATAAGCTAATCATAAATTTATTCGTATCTACTTCATACAACCTCCAAATCCAGAAAATGAATATACCACACGAATTAGAAAAACGAGTAGGTTGTAATGACGCAAGTCTCATCGCCAAATCCTAAAGTGGAAAAGGATCATTTTTCCCCTTTGTTATTTATATAAAATTATTTACCACTTTAATTCAAATAATTATTATTGTTAAGTTATTACAATTCAATTATAATATATCACAAAATTTTCAGGGTATTACAATTATGTAAAAAATTTCCACAGGAAAATAGAAATTTTAGGCTGTAGTTTCTTGTCCCATATGAAGGAGTATTGTATTTGTGGAATGTGTTTAACACAAATCAATTTCCAAACTTCTTTAAATTTAAAATTAAATTACCATTATTCCATTGTTGACCCACTTGAGTATCTAGAATGTTTTCAAAAGCTGTTTTAGATTTATGCATCATTTTCCTAGTTTCGCTGAAGTAAGATGGAAGACCTGTAGCCCTAATCCGCCTATACTGAACGAAGAGAAAATTAGACCATAAAGAGATATTCTCAATAAGTCTAGCCCAAAATTTGAAAGAATAAGTTCGACAGACATCTTAAAAGAATTTAATGCCTAGTCAGCCTTCCTCTTTAGATCTACAAATATTATCCCAATAGATCCAATGATATTTTTGAAGATTATCAGATTAACCCCAGAAAAAGGTAGCGTAAATTTGTCTCAAATTTCATGATAAAGTAGTTTGTATGAGTTAAAAGTAGAAAAGATGTGAGAGCCAATGAGTGATTTTATCAAAACCAATTCATCAACATGAGATATTAGAGATGAATTTCATTTCTTAGAGTGATTTAACGACAATACATGTTCTTCTAATTGTGCTAAACCTTTAAGTGGCTTTAGCAAATTTAGAAATGAAAAGGCAACTCTTTCCATTATTGATTTTCTATCTATATGAGTTTTCATATTGATTCAGAAAGTTCATTAGTTTATTGATGCAGTAAATAAAGCCATTCGTAAAAACGAGAATATCCCCAACAAAAGAAAGTAAAGATACATGGGTATCCATTTGGGATAAAAATCAACAATTTTGTCCACATATCATATGAGTATGTAAACCTCTAATGGGAACTTCAGAGGCTATTATAGAAAGAGCGAGAGAAAGAGGATCTCCTTGTTTTATACTCCACAAGGATTTAAAGAAACAATGAAAATTTTCATTTATGAGATTTAGTACCAATTATTGAAGAGAATTCTTCATATCATATATGTGAATGTTCTGAAACACAAATGCTTTAAGGATCCGAATAATATAAAACCATGAAATTCTATCATAAGTCTTAGTCATGTCAAGCGTAAGAGCATCTCTAGCAGCGGTGTCTAAAAGCAAGAGTAGGAACCAAGAAAAACGCAAGAAACCCCCACTCTTCCAACAGCGAATGGAGGATTTTTTTTCTAATTTGTTTAAAAACCTACAAATGGTTTTTAGAAAACCGTTTATAGGTTATTAGGGTTTTATAACCCTATAAACTTTTTACCCAAGACATTATGTACTTTACTCAGTTCAAACTTTTTAACATCAACCCTCTGAACCATTTCCATGTTCAAATCCACAAAAAAATTCCTCTAAATTCAAATTAAAACATATAACTTTATTTCCTAATCCAGTGTCCTCTATAATTCATTTGATTTTTCTAATTTAAAGCCAAAAATCAAAAATTCCAAAATTCAATTGTTTAACATAAAAATATTATGATTTGCAGTACTGGTTCTTCGAATATATGACCGTTTATGGTTGTATAATAAAAGAAAGTGTGAAGTAGTCATCTTACCGTAGATTGAAAATTTAAGAGAAAGGAAATAGAGCCAAAACTCATGATACTAGAGCCTATTTGTTTTCAAGCACCTGTTATCATATCGATCATCGGTAGGAAAGCCATACAAATTGGAAACCATGGAACACCTCAATCGGATCTGGTTTGAATGAGGTTGTAGTTGCTTGTAACCTATCGATGAAACAATTGCATCAACTTGTTTCTCCAGGAGATTTTTATGAGTTGTTTTTAGGAGAGTGATGCTTGAGACAGTAGACTGGCCTTATGGCTATCCCTTCAGATCCTCCTCTACATATGACTCATAGAATGACAGACGGTACCTATGCGGAAATGCACCAAGAGCTATACCAAGATGACTGCCAATAGTATACCCATCAGGTCCAAGACATAGACCAAAACACGTATTGGAAGTTAATTACTAAAGATGTTGGCCCATTACTTGATCCTGCAGTTCGTATTGGGAGTATGAATTTTTTTGGCCCTTTTGCTTTCAAGTCAGGTATTCAAGCCTACACTGTTATGTCTTTAGAAGTCAATTTTCCTGAATTTTATTATCAACTTAAAAGGCACTTAAATATAAATTAATTCATATAAACAGCTAAACAAATACATAAATGACTAAATTAACAACCAAACGTTAAAATAAACAACTAAACATCTACACAAATAAATAAACAACTAAACAAATAAATAAATAACATACTTAACGGTCGAAAAAAAAATATGGCCTCCTAAGTCTTGTTTTCTCCGCGATTCTCTGGTTACTTCGACTGTCTCTGCTTCACCGCTTGAGTGCTCTAGCATTCTCTTCTCTGGTTGCGCTTCTATTCGATTTCTGCTCTCTCGATTTTCGTCTATGTTTTTTTAGGGCTTGGTCTATGGATTTGGGGTTTTTTTACTTCCGTAGTGATTTCGCGAAGTCTTGCCCCTCTTTCGCTTGCATCGCTGCAGCCCTATTGGAGGTGGTGGCTCCTCCACTGTCGGTCTGCTTCTCTAGCAATTGCTCGATTGAGATTTGCGTTTTCTCTATTAGGGCATTTTCGGCTCTTGCTCGTTTCAAATTTGTTGTTGTTGATGGGTTTTTCATGGAGCTTACTCCCGATATCAGTGCGTGCTTCTCGATCTCATCGCGCGGCTCGTTCTTCGCTGGGTCAAGGCCCGAGCCTGCTGCATCGCCTGAGATTAGGGCTTCTTGTCCGAGATTGGGTGCATCTTTCGGTAATCGGGATTTCACCACCCGATTTGTACCGAGCCTTTTCTTTGGGGATGTGGTGGATGGCTCGGCTTCGAGCAAGTCTGATTTTTGTTTTGGCTCGCTTGCTGATGTTTCCGTGTGCGAGCTTTCTGGCACTTTGGCTGGTTGTGGCTCCATCTCGAGTAACAAACGAGATTTCATCACTCGGTTTGTTCCTCGTCTGTCGTTTTTAGGAGATGCAGCTGTTAGCAGTCCGCTTGAGGCTTCTATCACCTTTGGGTCTGTTGGCGTTTTAGACGTTGCCTATGCTTAAGGGGATAAGGAGTTGACCACCTTACCTCCTCAAGCAGACCGGCAATTGGTTGCTTTGTTTGGTCTTGGCTCTGTGTTGCCCAGCAGTCTTTTTCTGACGTCGGCCGAACCTGTTGTGTCGTTGTTAGAATGCGTTGGCTCGCCTTCTGTTTTGGCCAACGTTGACTTGGTGCATTCATCTCTGCCCTGTTCGCCGCTTTTGCTGGCTCTTCCACCGTCCGTGCAGGTATGTGATGCCTTCTGCAGGCAGGTGAGTTTTTCTCCATCTTGTTTCATTTCCGTTGATATTCGTGCTATGCCTGTTGTTTTCTGGTTATCGGCCGATGTGGTCGGCCTTGTTTTCTTAAGCCTTGACACACTTACGTGTGTGCTCCCTGACACTGCCGTCTCGTCGGAGACCGGGGGGGTGTTAGGTCCTGTTTTGTCTGTTGTTTTAGATTCATCCGCCTGGGCCCTTTCGTCTTGTTACCTGCATCAGAATTTTCGGCCTCTGATGCTTTTGCAGGCTTTCTATTGTCGCATCAGTTGTGTCCATTTCAGGCTGCTAGTATGGTTCGATCTGATGGAACCCCATTGCTGGTTTCTTGTGTTGAGTCATGACGAGGCCCATTCTATGTCGTCAGCGACTTTGTCTTTTTTGTTGTAGTCCTTTTTTGTCAGGCTACCATTGGTTCCTTCGGAGGTTACAGCGGGGCTGGAGCGATTGGTTTGAGCGATCTCCACATCCTGGTCGTATAGTGGCCATCTCTGACCACTATACGGACAAACTGAGTTATTGCCAGCCTTCATTGTTCTGCTCTGCTATTCCCTCTGTTTGGTTCGACTTGCGACTCTTGCGTGTATTGCGGGGCTATTTTATTAGTGACAGTCAGGCTTTGGTAAGACTCTCACAGCAACAGGGGCTGCAACATGTTAGCACCCTTACACATTTTTGTTCCCCCTCAGCTCTTCCCTTCCTCGCTCTTCCCGGCCATTCGCCTCTCTCTACCTCCCCTTCGTCGGTTACGTCGGCATTATCGGTTTCTGATTGCTCCTCCTCCTTCGTTTCCACCCTTTCTTCAGCCCATTTTTATTCTGCTTGGTTTTTAAAGAAGATTGGAATGTGATTGGTTCGCCTCCCTTCTTATTATCGATTTCCCTATGATCCTTCGGATCAATTGGGTCCCTCTACCTCTCATTGCTCCTCGGCTTGCTCCCTCTCCTCTTCATCGTGCTCTCTGTCCATATCCATTCCTCTTATGAGTAAGGCAGAAATTGCGCTCCTTAATGAGCGTCTCGATTGCATATCTAGGAATTCATCGCCTTCGTCTTCGCTGCTTGGTGACTCGCTGTCTTCTTCGTTGGGGTCCGGTAACGAGGTGTCTTGTGTGACACCTCCCCAGCATTCCGACCCTACCCCCCGAGCATCTCGTCGCAGATCCCGTAGAGTCCCGTCTACCCCCCGCACCATCCGCACACGCTCTATAGCGGCGTCCGAGTAGATCGATCGATCTACTCGTTATTCGCTATACCTTGTCTGAGCCCTTTCTGCTTCCCCTAGTCTGGTATCCTGTTTTCGTTCCTTTTCTCTTCACTCTCTCTTTTCTCGCTCTTAATGGCGAACTTGCTTTTCTGGAATGTCCGTGGTATTGGCAACGATGCGTCTTTGGCTAGGATAAAACGCATTGTCAGGAAGCACAATGTTGGTTTGGTCGCTATTCTCGAACCTTTCCTAGCCCCGGAAGGTATATCCAACATCGTCTTATCCTTAGGTTTTGGCGGTGGCTCTGCCAACGTCTCGGGAAAAATTTGGATCTTATGGTCCAAATCCCTTTCAGTTCGTGCCGTTTTCGATTCCTCTCAGCTTTTTTCGGTGGCATGTTCGTCTCCCTATTTTATCTCTCCCTTTCTTTTCTCGGCGGTTTACGCCAGATGTGATCGTACGGAGAGATTAGCTCTTTGGTCCGACATTTTAGACCTCGGTTCGTTGGGTCTCTCTTCTTCTGTGATTGGCGGCAATTTTAATATCGTCGCCTGCCAGGCAGAAAAACGGGGAGGAGCCGCCATCAACCGTGTAGCGATGGCGGATTTCAACTCGTTCATTGTCAGCTCTGGACTATCTGAGCTTCCCTTTGTTGGCTCTGCTTTCACCTGGTCAAACAACCAAGAGGGACCGAACCGTATCCTCTCTAGACTTGACCGTGTTTTCGGGTCGGAGGATTGGTTTCGCCTCCCTTTTTCTTTCTCGATCGCTCATCTTCATCGGTCCTTCTCTGACCATGCTCCCATGATTGTTCGCTGCTCTCCTTTCTCCAGATCGGGGCCATCTTCCTTTCGGTTCCAGAGCATGTGGAGATCTCACCACTCTTTTCATCAAGTGGTTGCTAACTCTTGGAGCGATCCTATTGTTGCCTCTCCCTGTGCTGTTTTCGGTCGTAAGCTTAAGCGTCTCAAGGATTGCCTTAAGATTTGGAACGTTCAGGTTTTTAAGAATATTTTCGATCGTGTTCGCATGGCTGACGAGTCTCTAATCGTAGCCGAATCCTTGCTGACGAGGATCCATCCGCGGCTAACAAGGAGGCTTGGGCTATTGCTCAATCCATCTTCTTATCAGAACTTCATATTGAGAATGACTACCTTCGTCAAAAGGCTAGGGTCAAGTGGGTAGTCGTCGGTGATACAAACTCCAAATTCTTCCATTCCTCTATTCGTAAGAAGAATAACCTTCTCACGATCCGTGAGATTTTGCGGCCTGATCTATCTACGGCTTCTTCGCCTGAAGAAGTCAAAGAAACCATCCTGTCCCACTTTCAATCCTTTCTGGGCTCGCCGTCTGTCTCGGTTTCTGATCCGGCTCTGCTAGCCTTCATTCCTCGTGTGGTTCTTTCTCCGAAAAGTGACCTTCTCGCGGATCTCCCATCCACTGAGGAGATTCATGCTTGTGTCTTTGCTCTGAGCAAGGATAGTGCTAGTGGTCCGGATGGCTTCAATGGTGTTTTTTACAGGAGTTCCTGGCCTATTATTCAGCCTGATTTTTGTCTTGCTGTTCAATCCTTCTTCTCCGAGGGATCTCTACCATCCGGATGGTCTTCCACCAACCTTATTCTCATTCCTAAATGCGAAAACCCTAGGTCGTGTTTGGATTTCCGGCCAATCAGCCTGTGCAACTTTTCGAATAAAGTTATCTCCAAGATCTTGGCCAATCGCTTGGCTCCCTTCCTTGAGCGCATTATTTCTCCTTCTCAAGCGGGCTTTGTAAAGGGGCGTTTGATTACTGATAACGTCCTACTCGCCCAGGAACTAATCTCCCAGATTGATCGAAAAGTCTGGGGTTCTAATGTTGTCTTCAAACTTGACATGGCTAAGGCCTACGATCGCATGTCCTGGTTTTTCGTCATCAAAGTCTTAAGGGCTTTCGGATTTCCGGAACCCTTAATTGACTTGGTGTGGAGGCTCATCTCCAACTGTTGGTTCTCTGTGCTCATTAATGGTTCGGATAATGGTTATTTCAAGGCGGGAAGGGGTTTGCGTCAGGGAGACCCACTTTCACCATCTCTTTTTGTGATCACGACAGTGGCTTTCATTCGCGGTCTCCAAACCTTAACAATCTTCGGTCAGGTCCAGCGCTTCGGAATTCCGAGGGGTTGTCCCCTTATCTCTTCCTTATCCTTTGCAGATGACATTGTCATTTTATCTAATGGCAGCCGTTCCTCTGTCCGGCGGCTCCTAAGGTTCCTTCATCAATACGAGAGATCCTCGGGCCAACTCGTTAACCCTTCCAAAAGTTGCTTCGTCCATGCAAAGGACTTGTCTCCCTCTCATGCTACTTAGATCGAGGATGTCTCCGGTTTCAAGGAAGCCACCCTCCCTCTACCATACTTGGGTATTGTCCTGTATCGAGGTAGAAAGCTCAATGCTTTCTTCGACCCCTTGGCAGACAAGATGAGGGGTAAGATCTTATGTTGGAATGCGTCTCTTCTTTCTCAGGCAGGTAGACTAGTTCTTATCAAATCATTTTTAGACTCAATGGGAACTCAAGTATTCGCGGCTATATCACCTACCTCTTCCTTCTTCCGGTCATATCGGTCCTTGGCTTCATCCTTCTTCTGGGGCAACAAGGACAATGCCCGTCGGCACCACTGGGTGTCGTGGGACGCGGTGTGTCGTCCCAAAAACGAAGGTGGCTTGGGTCTGCATAATCCTAAGGACCTTTGTGCAGCTTTTGCCTGTAAATTGTGGTACATGTTTGGAGCTAACAACTCATTATGGGCTTCTTTCCTCCATGCAAAGTACCGTAGGCTTGCGGGCTCTAATTTCACGGGTTCTCCGTCATATGCTAGTGAGACCTGGAAGCACATGCAGTCGGTGAAGCCGTTATCTGAATCTCATGGTGTATCTATAGGATGGGATGGCGCCTCATTTTCCATTCTGAAAGCTTGGACTTCGATTAGAATCCTAGACCTCATTCGCCCTGTGTTTTCGTTTATTTGGGATTCTCATATCCCCCCAAGGTCTCTATTTTGATGTGGCGAATCCTACATGATGGATTGCCACTTGACGAGAATCTCCAAAAGATCGGCATCCCCTCCGTCTCCCGTTGTAGATGCTGTGGCAACGGGGAATCAGAATCCTTGAATCACTTGTTTTTTGATGGTTTCTCGGCCAGATCGTGCTGGAATTACTTCGGCAAGCTTGTTGGTGTTCGACGTATTTCCAGATCTCCTATTGATCTCCAGAGTTCCTGGTGGGCTGGGATCTCTGGAAAATCACTTCGTTCAATCGTGTTCCGCTTGATTCCCTATCTCATCTGCTGGCACATCTGGTGCTCGCGGAACAAGGCAACCTTCGAGAGTTCTCCTATGGATCCTCCATCCATTATTCGACATGTGAGGAATGACGTCTTCCTTGTGTTCCATGGTAGACCTTTCAGGGGTCCTTTGAGCCCCCGTGCTGAGCAGCTAGTAGGTCTTCTCTCTATTACGTGTTCTCTGTCTTACGCTAGACTGGGAGTTGGTTGAATCCTTTCGAGCGAACGTTGGCCTATCCAGCGCTCACTTTCCCCTCCCCCCGTTTTGTTTAATGTGGTTGCTAGTTTTCCTAATCCAGGTATCTTTGGTTTCTTCCCTGGAATGGTGAGAGCTTTAGTTGGCAAAGTCTGGTGTTTCGTTGTCCAGCTTATGCCTTTCTCTGGTTCTGTGGTGGTGTTAGTGTGGTTACTTAACTGCTATGGTTGGATTTTGTTTTTGTACTCAGTTATCAGCGGCTAGGTCTGCGATGGTAGCGTCTTTGGTGGTCTGGCCTAGACCTCTTCGATCGTGGCAGGGTTGCCGTTTTGGCATTTTTTCCCGACTGTGGACATCTTCATTGTGCGGTGGCTCTGCCGGAGCACGATGAGGCTGTTCGATGGGAGATGGATTTCCGGTCATCATCCTGATTTTCCGTGCTGCTCTGAAACTTCTGTGGGACCATTATGGGTTCGTCAGGGCTGGCTATTCATTTCCGTCGACGCTAGCCCCTTCCCCAGGAGTCTGCTTTCTCTGGTTTAGCTGCCTTTACTGCATCTCGGTTTGCTTTCTATGTGGTTTGGCTTGGTGGTCTGGCCTTTACCTTAGGGTTAAGGCGAGTTGGTGGCTGTTGGTGGTTTTTTCTATTTCTGTTTTTCTCAGCTGGTTGTCTTATACCTGCCTGTTGTGGCCTTTATTTTCTGTTTTTCGTCTTTTCCGCTGTTGTTCTGTACTATTTGAGTCTGGGAGGCATACGTCATTCATATGCTTCGCCTATTTTTGTGAGCCACCGGAGAAGGACGTTTTTTCTCCTTTTGTTAATATATTTTCTCTTCAAAAGAAAAAAAAACAAATAAATAAACTACTAAATTTATAAATAAACAAGTAAAATAATAAATAAAAGACTAACAAATAAAAAAAACCCAAAAAACTAAACTAAACTAATAAATAAACTAAGTACAAAAATAAAAGACAAAACAAATAAATATAAGCCCAAAAAACTAAACTAAATAAATAAATAAACTAAGTACAAAGTTAAACGGATTTTAAAAAGCCCTTTTGCTATAGACGGTAATCCGATTGCCGTTTATACCATAAACGACCTTCAAATTGTCTTTTATAGTATAAATAGATTTCCGTTTGTAGATGGTCGCTTAAAAAAAATGAAGGAAACCCTCACTTTACTTCTCTCCCCACGTTCGAATCACCACTACTACAGCGTGGAAAAAGAAATTAAAGCGGCGATTTTTTCAAATTTTCAATTTTCTCAAACTGTTGGAGATGCTTTAATAATTGCGGTATAGCAGGTGTTTTGTTAATTTGAGTAGTTAATTATTGTGGGAGAAGAATCTCACGCATTTCTTTGGTATGCTTCTTTGTATGTTCATAAAATATAGCTTCTCCTTTTAGCATTGGTATGCTAGAATACTCTTTCAACTTCTCACTTTAATCTGTTTGTATATCACCATTTTCCTCTATACAGGTCTGTCTATTAATTTGACATCAAAGTAAACTAGTAAGACAAGTCTAATCACAGGTTTTAGCTGTCATTAGCTCATCGCATCTAATGACAGGTTAACCCCAGAAGTCTGGAGACTCCAAAACTGAGTAAGACAGGTCGATAATTTCTGGAAAATATGTTAACTTCACTAAGAAAGTAGCAATTTAGAGAATAATACAAAGATTATTTAAGTACCGCCCTTTATAGGATAATACGGATAAAAGAGAAGAATAATAGGGATCATCTCGCTAGTCATTTTTCATTGTAGTGATCGTCACCTTTCGTTAACTGAAGAGCTATACAAAGCTTTATATATACATATACACCTCAAGTATTCAAATCCATGACCATGCACATGCAAGCAAATGCACCATTATTTGATCAATGGCTATTGACAATTACAAAACAACAATTAATGCATGATGGACGACAATCCATTATAGCTTTATTCTTTATGAATATTTAACTTCTATGTCGGTTTTCTTTTTACCTAATAGAAGCTACGGGTTAAAGCAATATAAATATAGCAGTAAAGTATCAAATCTTTGCTGAAAAATTGGGAGGATACTTCGCAGAAAGCACCTGATCATTATTTCAATAGCCGTTAAGAAACAAAAGTATTCCTGGGAAATAGCAACGAAAGTAGAATATGTGTCGGTATTTTTGTTCTTTTATCCTTTTTTTGGAAAAAAAAGAATGTGTTCGTGACTTATCCACAAAAGCTAAACGTCACTGATCCTTCTAATGGGCTTTGGACCAAATGACTAAATATAATGCAAAACTTATCATGACCATGATGCAAGCTAGGGTGCATTTTATAAAAAGCGATAATCTGAACAGGACGAACGGAAAAATTCGACGGAAAAGGGATGCACTTTTGTGCTACGAGAGGAGGTAAAGAAAAGGGAATAATTGTTTGTATAAATTTGTATTTTTTTTCTTTAATTTGTTTTTAAGTATTTTTAAATCAATGTTAATAATTAATATTAAATTATAATTTACATGTAAAACGCTTAAAACACGGTTACATACATT